>VWZU01011309.1:52948-99835 GCA_013397095.1 Sterrhoptilus dennistouni | reverse complement strand
AAAATTTCTATGAATAAAGTCTTCAAGTGTGCCAGTTGATCCAAATTCCACCAGTCTCTACAGACTGGATCCTGGTACTCCCACTTATCCAAATGTCTGCTTCCTAACCCATCCATGACACGAGGCTGGCATTCTGGCCCCCTGAACCCCTTGCTGCAGGCTGGGTGCCAGTGACTGAGGGAGGGTGCTATCCCTTGCAGACTCAGTGTGAGGAATAGCCCCAACAGGAAAAAATCACACAACCTTAACTGCTGCTCAGCATCAATACCTGCCAGCCACAATGAAAAAATGCATTTGAAAGTCATGTGTTTTGTTTGCAACATCATCTCCTTCCCCTTCACATGTTAAAACAAGCATCTTCTCCTAGATAAAAGATTGCTAATGACAGTATTGCTATTTTTTATGCCTTTCTTTTCAAAGCCCAGTTTTGAATGTCAGTGTTTTCAGGTCCCTTTAGTCGGGTAATTGCACATAGACTTCTTATAAAGGAAATTCATTTGTTCAGGGTCACTGCATGGTTTTTCATTAAAAACAAATTACCGGTGTTCAGAAAGGACATCTGGGTTTCAAGAGTCCCATTAATGACTATATTCTCAGCATCACTATTCTGGAGAGTCTACCCTTTCCTGTCACCCAGCATGCAGAGCCTGCCAGGAGAGGAGGGGATGGGGTGAACAGCAGCCCTGGGGAGGGAAAAAAGAGTGGCAGAGCAGGGGCTTCAACCCTGGTGATGGGAAGAAGGAATGGGGAGAGGGGACAGAAACTGAGGGGAAACAGGGGCTGCTGTCCCAGCACTTCTAACACAAGAACTGGAATAAAGATTTAAGTGAGTTATCATGGCTACTTGCATATGACCTGTGTCCAGCTCAGCTGCATCATAAGCATGATGGCAAGGGCACACACATGCTGGTGGACACAGGTGTGGCTTGTCCAAATCCCTGTATCAGCAGTGAAATTGCTGCAAGTCCCTCTGCCCCAGCACTGTCAGGACACAGATTCTGGCATGGGTTGCTTGGAGCAGGCACACATACTGTAGCTCTTGCACCAATCCTCCTCTGTCCCCTTGGCCCCACACATGGGAGAACACTGACCTTCAGATACATCTTTGGGCACAGACCCACAGACACAAGTAGTAATCTGTGAAGAGAGACCTGAGCCAGGGCTGGAAACAGGCTGGTAGCTTGTGAAGCTACAAAAGATCAAGAAAAGACTCCAGGCAAACAGCACTGGTCCCCGTTACCATGCCAGCTCCAGTGAGCAGGGCAGCAGAGCCCATTAAGGAGGAGGAATAGCACTGGAGAGAAGGCCCAACTTTCCAGAGGTGAGGAAAATAGGGCAATTGTATGGTCTCTGTGGCCAGCTAACAGCTGCCTCAGAAGCTGAACTTCCATTCAAACACTTCCCCTCAGGAAAGGGCTCCGAGGCCCCTACACCGGCCACAGAGCAAACTCCTGCAAATATTGCATTTCCCAGTGTGCAGTTTGCTTCTCCTGAGCTACCAAAGCAAAGTGTGAGACAGTATAAGGAGTAGAGGAGGCAGAAACTGTAAGCAGAAGACAGCACCATCTTTATCCAAAAAAGCAAACAGCCCCAGGACCACATCTCTGTAATGGAGCATGCACAGCCAGGTGGCACGAGGCTTCATGTTGTGAGTACATGATGGGGTGGAGAAGATGCAGTTTGCTCCTGCCTGCTCTTCCCCAGAGATTTTCTCCCAGAAAGGAAATGCTTCTGGGGAAACACTGCTCCATATTTTCAAAGCAACAGCACCTTATGGGCACAGTCAGTGTGAACAAATAGTAACAACAGTACTGAAATATTTGGGATAATTTCTGCATACAGCATCTCAGTAACCTGTGGGATCCTGTGCCCTGAGATGATGCTGAAGCCATGAATCTAGTAGGAACCAACAATGGATTAAAGCCTTAAACAGATAATGAAAATATACAGAGAGCTGCAGTAGACAAAATGAACATTTAGAAGGAATATAAACTTCGACGCTTCAAGGCATCAACCACCAGACAATGAGAGTTAAAGAGAAGTGTTCATTCTGTGCAAGCTGCTCCAGGTTCTGCTATGTCCCCTTTCCCAGAGGAGGTTGATGGCTGCTCCTAGGATCCTGTGGCTTCCCATGACATACCACATGATAGAGTCAATGTTGATGCCTGCTCCCAGCATGTCCAGGAATATTTACCAATAGTCACCAATCTTATGTCAGGCCTACCTGCCTTCCTCCTGCCATTAATAGTCTCCCAGGGGAAAAGGTGAGTCAGGCGTGGGGCATGGAGGACAGGCAAACAGGATACCAAGCCAGGGGCTGGACGAAGGTGCCACTGGGCTGCTGCAGGGTGAGCCCTTGGTCACAGGATGGAAGAGGAATGTGGAAGGTGATTTTTCCCAGTCCCTGTGTAGACATTAGGATGTTCCCTATGACAGAAAAGATGTCTATAGGGCTCTCTCCAGCCTTAAAGTGGGATTCACGGCTCAGTCATTTAATGGTAACTAGGGTCTCTTCTCTGTGGACTGCTGGTACCACTTCTTTACAGAGAGGGGCCTGATCTCCCTCTGTTAACAGCTTCCTGACTCCATCCCTACTCATAGTATCAGGCAGAAGCATACAAATTTCTGCAGCCCATTTCCAGCAGTGCCTCAGTTGAAATATGGAGTCATGGAAATACCAACCATTTCAGGCTGGAAAGATCTTCAGAGGTATCAAGACCCTTCTCAGAGCAGGATCAGCAATTAGCCCAGGGCAGAATACTCAGGGCTTCACCCAATGTGGCCTTGAAAACCATCATGCATGGAGACTGCACAACCCCAAAATAACCTGTTCTGCCTATCTCTTGGGGGAAAAGTTTGGAGACTTTTGTCATACCTAGTTGCATCTTGCTTATTTTGACTTCCGCCAATTATTTGTGTTAAGGGGGCCCAAACCAGGACTATTCCCATTGTGAGTCCATAAGTTCCAATTGAGGGGGAATAACTCCTTCCCTCCAACTCATGCCTAGGATGATGCTGACCATTCTCACGACCAATGCAGATTGTGGACTGACACTCTCAGTCTGCCTCATCCCTGGAGCCCTCCAAGAACTAAACAGTCTTCAGCCCATTTTGTTGCAAAGTGGTCCTTTTGCTGAGCAGCATCTTTTGGTTTGCCATTACTGAGTTTCATGCTCCTCCCCAGCCTACATGCCTCCACATCAGTGCCCTGCTCTGGAGCCTGCTGCTGGCATCATGCAGGTTGGCATCCTCTGAACACCTGATAAGCTGAGCTCTCTTCCAGTTGTGGATGAAGTTGTGAGCCAATAGAGACCTCTAACCATGCCCTGCAGTTCTATGTGTGGCACCAACACGCACCTGGAGTGTGACATTAGGCACTGCCTCTGAGCCTGACCACTTGGCCAGTTGTTTTCCCACCTGTAATGGGAAAACATCCATCTGTTCCCACTGTGGCATTTCACTTGTGCCCTGTGGCATCAGAGCACTGTGGGTGCTGACACCTCAGCACAGCTCAGACAGCTCCCCTCAGTCAATTCTACAGGGTGACAGCCACCAAAGGGCAGGAGAAGCTTGCAGGGACAACAGTCTGCAGAAGAAACACATTCATGGGAGCCTTGAGCAATGCCAGCTGTCAGTCTCTAAAGCTCCAGACTGAAATCAAACCATGTGCTTGCTTGTTTGGTTCTTTCAGAGAAAAGCATTTGAATAGTTTATTCTCTGCCATGGTAGACAAGATACATAAAAATGGAAATTCACTGCTGATATGCAAGTCCCTTGTTTTGCAGGAAAGGAAGGAAATGTGAAATTTTGAGCATGTGTTTGAACAAGTCATGGAGATGCAGCAGAGACAGGTTCCTGTGTACTTCCTTGCCTGTGGGAGAGATAAGGAAGAACCTGGGGCTGGCAGGAGGCAAAAGTGCTCCTGTTAGGATGAGCAGTGACAGGGTGGTAGCTGGAGGGAAGATAAGGATGGAATATGAAACTGAATCCACACATCTTGCAAATGCAAGGGAGTGTGAAGGTCTCCTGTGACCCATAGGCAAGCTACAGACCCCAGGAGGTGTGGGACAAACACCCAGCGTGGTAAGGGCTGGGTTTACTCACATCTGTAGGGGCAATGGCAGAAGCAACAAGCACACAACAAAACACTGCTTATGTGTTATCATGTATACATTTCTCCCATGTCTCTAACCACTTAACTAACACAATTGCTTAATTACAAGCAGAAATTCATGGCTAATGATTAAAAATCTTATCAAGGAAGCACATTTCTAGCAAAGGCTCCAAAAACTGGAACAAGGCAGAGGCAAGGTTGTGAGATGAATTCCTGAGTGCTGGCACAACAAACACATGCCTGTACTCGGGCATGACAATTTGGCCATTTTGGAACAAGGGATGTGCCAATGGGTCTGTCACCTGCCTTACTGTCAGCCCCTCAGGGACTGTGGGCTTACCCTAGCAAGGCTCTAAAACTGATCCTGCAAAGGACAGGAGTCAAAGAAGGATTGAGAAGGCATTTTGGATGCTAGTTAGCAAATTCTCACTTAAATGAGACGGAGAACCTACAGGAATTGCAGCTGACCTTCACACTAGCTGGAGCAGAAGGTTGTTATTAAAGGAACCAGTGAGAGGAACAGTGCAGTTATTCAATATAATGGGTCACACAAGCCTATATGTAGTTAAAAATAAAATCTATTACCTGGGAAAATCAGTTCAGATGACTCTACATCACTGAACCTACACTGCACCTCCTCTGGCTGAGCACCATTAAGCCCCACATCCTGCAGATCTGCCAACCCACCCTAGCAGCTGCTCTCAAAGAACTGGTAACTCCCCAGAAAAGACCAGAATGTTGTGGCCCCACCACTCCTTTCTGCCAGCACCCAGCACCATCCTACTTGGAATTGCATAAGGATCTGCAGCAAACAGCACTGAAGGCTGGCATCAGTGTGATGACACCTGCAGAACCTGCTCTGCCTGCCCCAGACACCTGCACAACCTCTGCTTCTGCTGCTACACAGGCAAGCAGTAGCCACCAGCTGGCTCATGCCACCTGGCATTTCTGACTGCAAGGTTCCAAAATTACAGAAGGAAATTACAGAAGTATAGTGTCCTGGGAACAACTTGGTGTCCCCATGAGTCAGGTTTGCATGGAGGAAGTCTGAGGTCAGGACATGTCCAGCCCTCAGGGCCAATGACCTCACTGCTGGGGCAGCAGTGGTTGGGAGAAACCAGGCCAGTTAGAGCAAAAGCTGAGTCAGGTGAGTAGAGCCTGGCACAGCCCAATATGGAGCAATCTCCATGCTCCACAGAAGGGAGGCTGGGAGCTCCTTCAGCGTTTCAGTGCCAACACTTTACTTTGGCACTCTGCAGGTTATGCAGCATCCTCTGCTGGGGAACCTGGTCCTACTTCACTTAGGATCACTCCACACCTACCCTTCAGCACTGTGGCTTCTACCACAGCACAGAAAATTTGCAGCACGTAGGGTTTCTCTCCTGAAATGCTATTTGTTTTCCTTTTATGTTTTCTTTTCCCCCTGCTCTGAAGACTCACCAGGCACCATTCCTGTCAGCGCTGGAGCGGAGTAGCTGCCCTGTCCGGCAGGAGGGACATGTGGAGGGTATCCTGGGAGGGTTGTACTTGCCAGCTCACGACCTGAGGAATCAAACCAACAAATCACCACGTGAGCATTGCGACAAGCAGACATGGTTTTACATCTCCCCAAGCACCCAGAACACAGCCATGCATTTGTCATCACTGCTCTGCGAGGACCAGCATGGGATTTCCAGCCTGGCAGGGAGGGCAGGCACAGTTTTGTTTTCTCTATAAGCTGCCACAAAGCTCCAATGAAGTGCGAGAAGGAAGGTGAAGAGCAGAGCTCTGCAGGGAGAGGAACACACCCGCCTGAACTCCAGCTGCTTACCCCTATTCCCAAATTCCTCCAAAGCTTAGATTTGTAAAGTCAAAAGCAGTGAAATGGGAAATAACACAGATCTTAATGACATTTTGCCAGAAAACTCCCTGGAAAATCACACGTACAGGCTGAGACGGTTTGAGATCTAAATACAATGCAAGGCATTTGTTTTATCTCTTATTAAAGTGGTAAAAAAAAAAGAGAAAGGAACAAACACAAGTCGTTGAGACACCAAGGTGGTTTAAAGAATAGTTTGTCACAATGCCTGAAGAAGAGTCAGATTTGCAGACATAGCCTGAATCACTGCTCTTTCCTTAGCCACAGAAACATGGATTTTAGTCAAGTATTCTACAGGACTTCCATGGAAATAACCCCACAAAAGCAGGCAGTGGAATGTCTTCTATCTTTCTCTGCCCCTGAACCCCTGAACCAGGCATCTGGGGTACCCTCTCTTCCTTCACCTTCCTCCAAACATCTCCTATCACCGTTGAGGACATGTTTCTGCTGGCATTGTAAAGACAGGAGGTCAGATAGCATGTCTCACACAGTGCCACAGAAGTATTTCCTCAGTCATGCCTGGACCCAACTCCCTTGTGGAGGTTCTGGAATAGTCACCATCCCTTCAGGTGCCCCAGTGGGATTTTGGGTAAACCACTGTCAGCTGTGGCCATAAGAGACCCACCAGAAAAAAAGGATGCTCCTGTGATCTCATAAGGCAGGATCCATCCCTCACCCCAGAGGAAATCCTGGAGCCCACTCATGGTCTTCTGGGCTCCCATGACATCCTTGGGCAGAACACTTAGCCAAGGAGAAGTTGCTTTCTAGACACACTCAGGTGCCTGGTGGCATTGACCCTGCAATGCCACGGCTTGGTCAGCAGCTGGAGTAGGTGCTGCAATCCCCTCCCACTGAGTATCACACACACTACTCAGGTATCACTTTAGTTTGTGGACCTGCCCCTTAGACCCACCCCCCTGGCTCTGCCAGCACCTCTGCCAGCCTGCCAAGGGGCTCCTCCAAGGCCAGGGGATAATGAGGGATCCATCAGATCCAAACCATAGCTCAGAGACAGTGGTGCTGCATCAGAGATTAGCTCTGAAAAGCAGAGTAGGCACCTCAGTTAAGAGGAAGGGACTCTAGGCTGCATGAAGCACCTGGCCCTTCCACTCTTCCAACCTCTACAGGACAGGGACCACTCTGGCACCAGCCAGCTCCAAGATTCTGTTGGCCCAAACCAGCTCATTAACAAAAATCAGGTTCCTTCCTTAAAAGGTAGTATGTTGGATTAGCAAAAGTTATGTGACTTCATTGATTTTAGCACCATTGACAAGAAAAAATGCGTGGATTCTGGTTTTTTCACATTGTGTTCTGTAGGCAATATTTTTTAAGACAGTGAACTTTTTCAGGTGTCTAGAGCTTGGAGAGATTGAAATTGAACATTTTTCCAAAAGCCAAAACATTTTTTTAAAAAAAGTTTTTTGTTTGGCAAAGATTTTGAGCCCCAATTTCATTTATAACTGATCTAAAAATAAAACTTTAATATCTTCCTTTTTTTAAATATCTTTAAAGAAATGAGACTTCATCTGATGAGACAAGAGACAGGTACACAAGTAAGTGCAAATTGTGGCTCACAATCTCTGAGTCACAGCCACAAAGGCTGCCTTGCCATACCCTCAGATGAAGGGGTGCATGCCAAAACTCTAGCATCACTGCAGTGATCTCTTAGCACATGCCCCACTTTCCTCTGCACTCAGTATCTGCAAATCAGGATGCACGCTGTCCCTCTCAGGCCCTTCCTACAGAATATTTATGGTGCATTCACATCCTAAAAGAATTTAAGGTTCAAAACAATTGATTAATTTGCTCTCCAGTGCTAGGGAGAAGTCACATCCCTTACGGAAGGGCATAATGAATTCTAATCATTCAATGCAGGCAGAAAATGGTTATTTTAGATTAAAAAGTTCTCCCCTCATCTCTGCCCTGCTTCCTGCTCTCCCACACAAAATTAAATGCTTTATGTCACCTCTACAGTCTGGAGAATACAAAAGGATCTGCAGTCTACATAAAGTCAGTCTCAGAAACTAAGTTCACCCCCAGTGCTAGCAGGGACTTAGCTAACTGCTGTCCCTAATGCAGACAAACATTTCACAGGCTGACTACTGCCATCTAGGAGCCCTCCGGAGACCCAGGAGGGAAATCAGGACTCCTCCCTTCCTTGGTTGTATGGTGTCACTACAGAATGGCACAACACATCACAACCCAAAGGTGCCTTGACCTGTGGCAAGCTCACCCTCCCAAACTCTCCCACACTGACTACATCCCACTCCTCACTTTCCATAGCTATCATAAAAACCTTGACATTTACTTCAGTATTTTGAAATACTACAAATTATTCACTTTCTCCCAAGCCACTACCATACCCAGAATGATTAGGATCATGGGTCAAGGGCACTGAGCAATGTAACCACCATGAACAACAGTATAACGAGTAGGAGCTCTGCTCCTCAGTCAATAAAGAAAACATCACCCATGCTCTGTTCCACAGGTCTGGGCTGGTTTCCATTACATCCAATTTTCAAATGAAATATTCTGTCATCTGTCAACAAAACTTCCTTGTAGGGTCCCCACAGCCATGTCTCAGGCAAGGCCTGAGGGGAGGCTGATGGGGCTGGCCAAAGGTGACCAAGGGCATAGCTTCAAATCCTGCAATCCAACCTCATCCTGTCAACTCCGTCCAATTTGCTTTCACCAAAAGAAAGACTGGAGCATCCTGTTCTCTATGAGATTTTCCCCCAGTGCTGGCAAGCTTCAACTGCACTAAAACAATTTATTTAAGAGGAAAAATAAATCCACCTAGTAAAAAGAGAGGTTAAGAAGCAGCCTCTGCTCCAGGGTGTTCCTGCCTTACTCATAAACACAAAGCACTCAAGAGGAAATGAAGATCTACATTTTAGCAGTGGGCCACGCAGACATAGGAACCTAGGTCCTTCGAGACATACTTTTTCCTGAATGTCTTTGTCCTGTGCTTTTTGAAGGTTATCTTAGACACCTAAAGTTAGAGATGGTACAGAAGCAGCTGTGAGCAGAGCTGCCTCCTTGCTTTGCTGGGCTGGTATTGTCACAGAGCAGCTCAGCTGCCAGCTCCTGTCTATAGAGAAGCTCAGCTAGAGCAGAACCTACCAGGATTTTCCAAGGTAACCAACAATCACTTTCTAACAACCTCTGCCAACAATTTTAAGCGCCAAGTACCAAAATACCTCTCTGCGTCTTTCCTACAGTGGCCTCCCCATGGAGAGACTGGTAGCCCCAACAGCACCAGTACCTTCAGTGATATCAGCTGACCTGAAACTGGCACACCTCCATGATAGAACGAGCACACAGCAGCTCAAGTGCCCAGTCAGCCTGGACCCTGCTATCTCCTTTATCCCATCACCTTCTCCAGACTGCTTCACCAGGCTCATTCAGGTTCCTGGTGAACACTTCCAAGGCAGTGCTGACCCATCACTCATCTGATCTCCAGAGGGGAAATATCTTAGGGTGAGCACGAGTGTTGTTGTTGTGGGAGTGGAGCAAACACCTCTGCTACAGATACATGTTAAAGGCTGTGTACACAGAAGATAGTCAATAAATGTCCATATGTCCATTCACTAGGAGCTGGCAACGCTCACAATGAAAGCAAATTATCATTTTGCAAAGAAAGTGTAAACAAGTAATTTTCTTCCATAAAAGAAATTTTGCCACCAGCTACAGGACAGCTTAGGAGCAATCCCTGCACAGACGAGGCAAGGAGCACTTGGGCATCAGCAAATGTCCCCACTGCAGGACAAAATGGCTGGGGCAGAGAGCAGCCTGCAGCAGCAAAGGACTCTCCTGTCTCCAAACCACAGTGAAAAAAAAGAAGGAGCAGTTCAGAAGCATTCCTCAATTCTTCTACCTTCTTAAAAAAAAAAAAATCAAAAGGCAGTAAAGAGCATTTCCAAGTGTGTCTTTGTACACTACTGTGTGTAAACGTGAATCCAATTAACTTCAAATTTAACTACTAATGAAATTATCTCATTTTGCTATCAGCTCAGCTCTCATCCATGGCAGTAATTAACCACTGGGGGTTGTCACTCCCAGACACATGACACAAGGACTCCCCCAAGCTCAGGTGCTTCAAACCCGTGCAGAATTCATTACCCTGACAGTGTGAAAACCCTTCACTTTCAATACCACAGGGCACCAATGCATTTTTTTCCCCCTTTATCTAACAGATTGTCAGTAACAGTATGAAAGAAATGAGCCCACTGGACACGTAATTAATTACAGCAAAGGATACATCAGAAAATGTAGGGGGTTCAGGTGGTGGAAGGGGGCTCACAAAGCCCCTTTGCCACTGTCTCACAACCACCAGCAGGGCTGGCGATTTTCCTCTCCGTGATGCACCATGTGCACTGAGGGAAGCCAGGCCTTTGCCCCCCGCCCCATGCTCACAGCAGGTGTGTGATTGCCACTGGCTCAGGAGCATGGTCAAGAATGAGGCAGTGCTCTGGGTTAATGGGGTAATGCCACCTCTTCAGAGTCACAGGTTCAATACCAAGAGGTCAGCAATATTGAGAAAGCCAGTCTGGCAGTGCCAGGGAATCGTCCTGCATTCCCACTCCCCTTGCAGGTATCATTACAAGACATCAGCCCATCTGAAATGGCCACCCAATGTAGCACACACCCCCGTCTGAAATTACACAAGGTACTACCCAGCACCAGAGTGCTCCCCCCAGCAGAGACCAGCATTGCCCTAGGCTCCACTTCAGGCACCCCTGCCCAAACCAGATCACCCACAGACCTGTCCACCAGCACAGCCCTCTCCCCCAGATCCACACAGAGGCTGCTGCCTCACTTGACTCTGCATGTCTTTCCAGAAAACTATTTTTAAAAATGCAGGTTTGCACTAGGCAAAGTGGAGATGAAGAGATGCTGCCACAACAGCCCACAGAGTTGTGCAATGAGCTGTGCAGGTGCTTCCAAGCACTATCCCATCCAGTCTGGGCTTCTACGGCTCCTTGGCATGGCAGCTTCTGTGTGCAAGGAATCCTTATGCTGGTTTTGTGCAGGGAGCTGCAGCAGGGCACCAGCAGAATTGATAAGCCATTCCAAAAGGCCTCCCAGATGGATGAACTTGGCTTTAGACTGTGCTCTCTTCAAAATAACCTTGCATGGTCTCTAAGACTCCCCATTGCAATGGGAGGAAGATGGCAGCCCTGCAGTGGTTATGTTCCTGGTCCTGTCACATGGCACCTCCTGCATCAAGTGCCTGCAAACATCAGTGGCTGAGGAAAGGACCTGCACTGGTGCTGTTCTGCTGCCAGGACCTCAGAGGACTGCTGGCCCTAGGAGCCTGCACATGTTGCTCTCTCTTTGGAGGGCTTTGGCAGCTGTCCTGACATACTAGGCACCTACTACCCCAGATATGAGGAAAATGTGGTGCCTTACAGGCAGGAATGCCATTGTTTAACACCAGGAAAAGAAAGAAATTGGCAGAGATGCTTTCCGGGTGCCACTTCATTTCTGGGCAGCAAGCCCAAATTTCTAGCCTATTGGAGTGAAATTGATTACCAACACTGACTTTTATTCTGAAAAATTTGGTTCCCATTTACAGAAGCTCTTTTTCTTCTGTCCAGTGAAGAACTTGATCATGCTAACCTGGTTGTTTCAACAGTTATCCCAAAGAAAATATTTTGGTCAAATGCACAAGGCTGTTATCAGGAAGAGACCTGCTGAGTTCTATCAATTGGCTCTTGCTCCCTTTGCCTGGGGATGTGTGTGTACCATCCAGGGTGCACTGAGGCAGCAGTGTGGGGCAGTGATTTACCCAAACAAGAGAAAAGCACGTCCTAATCTGGTTTTATCACATACAAAATGCTGCTCCACAACAGCAGCTCGGCCATTACTGCCTCGGGTCCAAAGCCACTGAGCGCATGGCCCAACATTCAGTCCTGCCCAAAAGTCACTAAGCCTCTGTATCCCATGGATGCCTGCAGCACGGCATTTCATGCCATTCCACTGGGAAAGGCGATGTCACCAGCACAGGACTCCAACACACTGAATTGCTGCTGTTAATGAATAACTCCCCTCCTGTGCTCATCTTGCTCTATTTATGGACATCAAACCAGTGTGGTGTGCTTACTGTGATGAGTTACCTCTCCTGCACCTAATTAGAGGCAGATAAAACAGTGGTAACATACAGATCACCTGTAATGATTTTGCTGACTCGATTATTCTTCTGACAATTAGCTCTGGCTGCCAAAGCCTCACAGGAATGTCAAAGTCTACTTCCTACAAAGCAGGTAATGTCACAGGTATGACCATGAAATCAATAATGAGGCACAGCTCTTGCAGAGGGCATTCAGGTCAGATGGAACAGCCCTTAAATTAAACATTGATAAGCAGAACACAATTATCCATCATGTTTAAGTGCCTGCGTGAAATTAGCAGCCAGGGAATGGGAGCAGTGGGGGAAAGATTAGTGGAGGAGGTATTGAAATGCGCAGTGTCCACTGTGACTGGGGCTGCAAGGGCTCATGACAGTGGCACCATAATCTGCTATCAGAGCCATAAAATTCAGATTAAGCACACTGCACTGAAACAGGGGCTGCAGATGTGGGTCTGTTTTTCTCCTCATCTGCAAAGCAGCAGCAGATGTTTAGAGGACTCCAAAGCTGCCCTTCATAGTGGGTGTCTCTGCTACTCTTTCTGCTGACCCAATTACACTTTCAAAAGAGAGCCAGGGCAGGTATAAGAGAAAGGAAGGAAGACCAATGCTTTCTGTCAGAGCAAAAATGCAGTGAGAAAGTGGAGATGAATACTCCAGTATGTTTTCTCTGTGATTTCTAAGAAAGAGTCCTGGAGCTACAGAGTGCTCTGCCCTCAGTCCCATCTCCTCTGGATAATCTCTTTTGTGCTGCTGCAGAAAACTCCTGTTCCTCCTTCTCTGCAGCCACAGAGCTCTTGCACCCTATAAACAACTCAGTAGTCCAGCTTGTCACACACTTTTTAGGGTTGCTAGGATGAGAAATTTTTTTCTGCAGATCTGAGCTGAGCTGCACCATCATCCACCTTGATCTTCAAAGTTCACCTGGTTCTCTTGTCCCTCCTGTAACATGTGCAAGGTTAGAATTCCACAAGTTGACCCCTTCATTCAACTCACACACTCACAATGTACTGGAGGGGACATCTGTGTGGAAAATAGGGAAATATAGCCCAGGTAGACAACATCTCACCCTAATTCTTGTGTGGCTAACAACTACCACACACGTATCAGCATGATTTAGCCTTTCCCTGGCCCATGATAAATTACATCTTCAGGCCTTGCTAGGTTTCTGTTTGCTGAGCCCAACTGGGGCCAGCAGGCCCACCAGTAGTTGAGGCAGGGCAAGGCATAGCCTGGATCTCAGGTGCCTACAGGTCCATGTGTGAAGGGATGTGGGGAAGTGTGGGAATGCATGGGATGCATGGCAGAATGATGGAGATGATCCCACCACATTACATGTGCACGCCACCACAACTTTATCTATGACTCTTCATCTATCAAGGGGACACCAAAAGGAAGGGAGGGCAGGTCGAGGTGAGAGCAAGGATGATGAGATCTTGTGGGAGGACACGTGGTGGTCCGGATCCATTAAATTCCTTTTGTGGGGCTCTTCCCCTCCCACACCTGTCTGGAGAACAGCAGAGGAGCAGCAGGTCACAAGCAGCATAGGGCATCCTGCAGCAGCTGCAATGGCACCCTGCAGAAGAGGGTACTTTGGAGGAGGCTGAATCTGCCTGGCACAGCCTGCAAATTCCACATGGGTCCATATCCCTGCACAGCTCCTGCATGCCTACCCTGGGAACTCCTCTCTTACTGAAGAGCACAGTCCCTCCCAAAGGAGGGGTCAAACAAACACTCAGTGAGAAGGTGGAGTGGTCTGTAGTCCACCTACTTGCATAAATCTGGAGTTTATGCAAGCAGAGAGCTGCTCATTTGGATATTTTAACTCCAAGAAGTTAATGGGTGTGTATTGAAAAAGTTCTGGAGATGCTAGAACATTTTATTTTCCTTTTTAAAGAGAAGTTAAATCTCACTTTCAAGTTTAAAATTACTTTGCTATGTGAAATTACTGAGGACAGATCCAAAAGGTGTCACAAACACAACCAAGATGTGCATACTGCTCTGCTTTTTACTTTATTTAGTACTTTCTGATGTCAAACTTCCTTCAGATCTGGATTTTTTAAGAGATATTTTGTTTGTCTATTTGCTGTAGGTTTGATTTTGGGTTTGTTTGGGGTTTGTTTTTTTTTTTTTAATATGAAACAGACCTGAACAAAGTAAAAATCTTGACAATTTTCACAGTTGTTGGATCTGCAGGGCCATGCCACAGCCAAAAGGAAGTACCTTGCATGTGTTCAGCAGGGACCCACAGAAAAGGCTCCAGGGACACAAGGACCCAACATCCCAAGCTTGAATAAACCCCAGTGTCTCCTGGTCCAGGGGTCAGTCCCTCCACCAGTGTGGAGAAAAAGCACCTCCACAGATACCAAGTTTCAAGAGCAGGGGAAGGAACCTCATTCTGGCCCTGAGAGGATGGGATCTTCTGTTGGTTGAGATCTCAAAGATGAGACTCTGTTTACATAACACTGAAACTGATGGAGGTATTCAACTGGTCAAAGCTTCACTGGAAAACTGCCTGAAATTGGCTCCTCTTCTGCCTTTCATATTTCCTTATTTCCATGGCTCCCAGTGCAAGGCAGGAAGAGTCAAAATTGCAGGCAGTTAGGATGTGGGAACTGCTAAAACAGTGTGAGGGAAGCCAAATGAGCTTCCAGAGGTTCTGGAAAAGAAATGGAGCAGGGAATGCGGACTGGACAAGGGTTGTCCTCCTGCTCTGGTCACACCACTGGTGCCAACTATACTGCTCTGCAGTTTTCAATGTTTCAGAAGGGATTCACTGCACACCAAGTGCTCTCCTCAGCAATTTGCATTAGTTTGGAAATGACATCAAGAGTTGCCTATGAAGGCAAAAACCCCCATGTGTCTACTTATCTGAGAGACCAGTTAGCTTCCTCCTGTCAAACCAACATGTTTTAAGGGGAGAGAAAAGAAATCCCGCATAAAAATAATGGGCTTACCATCATGGCAGGTCTTAGCCTACAAAATGTTTATTTTTGTTCAAGTGCCATTCATCATGCAGTGTAATTCACAAGAAGCAATGAAATAAAACTTTCAAATAGAAATAATAATAACTTTAAAGAGTTGAGAATTAAATAAATGCAAAAGAAAGCAAAATCAAAACCCAAAATACAAAATAACAGTTCCAAAACAAAACACCTCTTCCTGCTAAAATGTAGAAAGTGCCAGTTTGGCTGTTTTTCCGCTGTTGAGTAACATGCTTCTGCATATCATATTACCCTCACATCTTAGGTCTGAACAGTCTTACGCAACATACAACCACTGCCGAATTAAAGAAGGGGGTTTTTTTGTTGCCTTATTTCTAAAATGTACTCTAGCCAGCATGCTACATGCAATGAATGAAAGAAATAGGAGAATTAAACCACGCAATGAAACAGCTTTCTGACGAATAAAGCTATGGAAATTTTAGGCTCCATTTACTCCTCAATCTAATTTTGCCCTCCAATGCACATTATGTCTGAAATGGGATCTCATGTGGTTTGATCAGTGCTCTTAACGCATGCAGAAGCAACATATTCCCTTTATTGTTGTTTTCCTTCTGCAGCACAGCAATACTTCTAGTAAGAGTAGCACAGCAGGCTCGGTGAGACTGTCTCCACAGTAATCACTGTGCTGGTGGAAAGATGTAGGATTACCAAGAGGATCAGCAGCTTCAGAAGTTTGTGGTCTAGGGGATCCCTGTTCCTGTAAATGCACAGCTAGATGCTAAACACCTCACAAAAATCATGAGGGAAACTGTGTTATCAAGCGATATTTAAAGAAAACATTTTCTCTTTTCTTCTTTTCTACTGTTTGGATTTTTTTGCAAATACCCAGAAGGTGTTTTCTAGCTTCTCTTTGCGATCAAGAAGACTAGAAGGAAACTATCATCAGTTTGTCAAGAACTACAAACTCCTCTAGCTGTGACAGGACTACAGACAACTCCTTGGAGCTACAAGGGAAAAACCAAACAGTAGGACCTGTAGTATGAAAAGTAGCATTGTTAGCATTTTACTGGAGTGGCATGGATGCTCCCAAAAACTAATGGATATGTATCGGGAGAGGTGGCTGGCCTCCAACCTCTGCCTCATAAAGAAATGGAAATCCAGACTTTTTCCAACCCCACATGTTCAGCCCATTTAACAAATATTTAACAGTTATGAAAAGGGACATGCCAGTCCTGAGGAGTGGTCCTGCACATTACTGGGGTCCACAGCCTTGGCTCAGGATGGTAGCTGCCCTGGGAACAAGGTAGCTGCTCTTGTTGCCAAGGGAAAGCCTCCTTCAGCAGGGCTCAGATCTTCGGGATTCATTCCATAGGCCTGGCTAAAAGACCTTGCTGTCCATAGAAAACTTGGAGGGCTCATACCATGCAGTCACCTCTGGGACCTTCCCAGGCACTGGGAAAGTATGTGAGGAAAAATGGAGATGGCCCCTGAACCACCAGCTGCCACCATAGCCACTTCATGAAGGGCATCTGAGAATGCTGATGCCCTGATACCCCATCCACCATGAGTGGGGTTGCCACTACCTGGAATATGCTGTGCTGCGACATGAACTGAACAGCCTTACACTCTGTGAATGTGTAAGGCCCTGCTGGTACAGGTGTTGCTCCAGAGCATCTTGATACAATATGATATGATATTATATGATATATGATATGACATGATACATACATATGGTACAATATATTATGTCATATCAGGAGGGGCAGGGCAGACCACCTCCTCCTCCCAGCCTGGCAGCTGGGGTGACACTGCCCCCAGATCTGAGAACTACACAGGGTGGCCTGGAGAGGGGACTGGAATCCAGGTAACCCTCCAGACTGCTGAGCTTCGGGTCTCTGCCACATCCTAGTGGGCTGGGATGACCCCCAGTTTTGTGATTCCCAGCCATGTGTGGGAAAGGAGGTAAGCTGATCCAGCCAAGCAACCAGGCAAATGGGGAGGACATGGCTTTCCAAGTACCTTGCAAAGGACAGCAGTGACATCCAGAGGGCTTTTGGGAGCATCAAGAGCAGAAGGAGAAGCCCAGGCACCATGAAAACCTGCCTGAGTGGGAATCCCTTTGGTCCCACGCCAGACCCTTGCACCCCTTGCCAGCTCCCAAGGATTGATGATGCTCTGGCAGATCATGTCACTCCTCAGGGCCTGGTGTGTCCAGCCAGGCTCAGTGCAGTACTGCTATGCTAAGGGCTGCCAATGCTCAGCCAGATGCCAGGGGACCCAGAGCTGCACTGTCCTACCTCCTCCCACGCAGACAGACACCTGCATGTGTCACACGGGTGTGAACAACCCCTAGCAGCCTGCTGGTGCATCAGCAATGGGAAGACATGAGTATATTGACAACTGGTTATTGCTACATAAGCACAGAGGAAAAGAAAATCCAACGGCTTCCACCAGTGTGTTTTGCAGTGACATTAAACCCATGCTGAAATTTTTCATCTCACAAAAATCAATATTTATGATCTGCATCTGGAATTAATCTGAGATGGAGGCATTTCCAATCCAAGCATCATTGCTAATGTCATGAGTGGTTTTCTCCTCCTCACAGAAGAAATATTTACACCCTCAATTTTTACATCTTAATTAGGGTTCAACAAAGTCCAAATCAACAACCTATATGCTATTTTTCTGCTAGATAAGTAATATTTTTTTTATCCTGCAATAAGATGAAAAGCTGAAATCAGCCACTTTACCCAGATTCTGTGATGGAAATAGTGAAGTTATGGAAATGTTGACACACTGTGGTTTCAGTATTTTCCATCAAATATTCTCAGTTGTCAAGTTTGAAATGTTTTACTGTCTTTAGTTGAAGGAACCTGAAACATCTCATTTAAAATCACTCTGAGACAAAATTGCATTTTTCATCTGCCCCATCAAGCAGCAGAACCAAATTCATATTTCCAAGTCCCACCTCTTTCTGAGCTTTCTAGTGGGTAGATAGCATCTCATAACACAGTGAGATATGTACCTCAGATGATGCACCATGTAGTTTGAAAAATAACAAATGTGTGGATTACTTTATGGGAAGCATCCTTCAGTGTGTTCAGACAAGATAATAGAAGGGATTGTGGAAAGGGATCTTGCTCCAAGCCCCGTGTGATATTCCTCTTCTGCCACATTCAAGCAGGACTGAAGCAAACCATGAGTGCCAGTCCCATGATGGGGGGATGCTGAGGTGATGCCCAGAGTCATGAGGCACCTGCACCCATCCCAAAAGCTGGAGGCTGTGCAGCCTGCCTGGGTCTGGGTGAAACACTTGGGGCTTGCTTGATCCTCAGCCATTACCCTTCAAGTGGGAGCTCCCAGCTCACATTTTTCCCTGCCTGCTCCTCAGCTGAAGACAGCAGCCATGGACAAAAACAGGGCAGGAGAGTGGCCAGAGGGGGTCCCTGGCTGACAGTGGCCATCATGGTGTCAGGATTTATAACTGTATTAAATGGCATGACAGTTGGCCACAATAAATCAGCTTCCCTTCTTTCCAAATCACAGACAATAAAAGGTTTGGCAGTGAAAGTCATTCATCATCATAAGGACTTGAGACGTTCCAGCCTTCAATTTCACTCACATTCTCAATACACCAGAGAGGAGTGCTGGGGTTTTAGGGGAGAAAAAAGAGACGGAGAGAAGAAAGGGGAAAATAATTAAAAGAAAACATGAAGAAAGATTGGACAGGAATAATTACGAAGGTCAGAGAAAGGAGTACATTCAGGACAGTACTTCTGATGATGGGGGCAGAGCTGCTCTGTTCTCTGCAGGGTGTATGTGATGCTGAGCAAAGCCGATGGGTGCCCCTATCACCCTTACAGACCCACGGGGAGGAGAGGCTGGGACAGTGTCACACTCACTCCCCTCCTCTCCCAGACCTGTGGTGCTACTGCTGATCCCTGCTGCCTATAACCCTTTCATGCCACGTAGTGGGGACAGTGGAATGAAGGTGATGACAGCAGCTGGTGCTGGTGGAGCACCATGCCCACAACCATGACAGTGCATGCCCCTCCATGAGGACTGCAAATTCATTATGTATCCACCCAGCAGAAGGGACCTCCCCTGCTGCACCAGAGGCCAGCTGCAGTCACAAGACTTTAGAGCAGTCACTACAGAAAGAGAGCATTTTGCTGAGGGTCTGCAGGCAGTGTCTTGCAGAGGAAAGCACAGAAGTAACTCTGCAGTCTACAAACGCTTGGGTGACACAATGCACAGGAGCAGTGGCTTTCCATCTCTCTAAGGGGTTAAGCACAGGGGATAGGCATTCCTGTCCCCCACATGCTGGCCAGGGTAGGGAGGCAGGATCACACAGAGCTGCTTTATCCATGTCACAGTATGGCCTTTCTCATATGTTAAGAACTTAAGATCATGCATGTCTCATTAAAACCTGAGCTGATATCAAGACTTGAAGGTAGTGAAGACCCCAGAAAAGATGGATAAAATCTGTCTCCTGAATAGTGAGGATGCAGGAGTGCATCCCCAAACCTGTTAAGTGAACCCTTATACAATGGACAAGGTGTGCCTGGCCATGAGATGATAATCCCATCTCTGCACGTCCCCAAAAGATCCAGTGACTTCTGTAGCCTTGTGCATCTTTACAGTGGGAGGGCACTGTAAAGATGCACGAGGCTGTCTGTACCTCTTTTGGTCAAACATTTGACTGCAGAAAGAACACTGGTCACTCTAGGGTGGACAAAGCCATTGGGATGCTCTGGGGCAGGACATGGAGACGCATGGAGCACCTCCTGGTATGGCCTCAGCAGCTGCAGATGAGGACAATGAGAAATGTGGTTTCATTAGGAAACACTATTCTTTCCTTAAACAAGTAGCATTTACTACTTTGTATTTTAACAGTGGCTGGGACTAAAGTGTTGTAAAAAGAAGATTTGGTGAGGAGGATGATAGTTTTAGTAACTTTGCAACTGGAAATGCCAAGGCCTGGAGAATAACAGTATGGGAAAACATAAATTATGCCCTTTATCCTCTGTCTTTTCTGAGAAGTAGAGTTTCTGTATAGAGATATCATAGGTGTTCATGGAGAGTTGGAGGCCCTCTCTCAGACATTCTTGAGCTCCCTGTCTTGGGAGAAGAATGGGACTTCTTCTGGCTGGAAGAAGCAGAAGTGTGCTCTGCAACCCTGTACCCCATGTTTGTGCACCAGGTGTGATGTATGTCCCGCGTGTCCCTGTTACTGCCGATGTTTCTTTGTTCTTGTGATGACCATCCATGACCATCCCCAGTGCAGCCCTACAGGGAGAGATTGGCAGTGCTCTCTAGAGAACTCAGGGGCCAGATGCAGCCCTGTCATCCAGGCTAGGCTGGGCAATGCCCTGGCTCAGCAAGACTGATTCACAGTCTGCCCTGATTCAGTGTCTATCCCAGACAGCCTGGCTGTCTCTGCATCAGCATGGGGGCAAAGCTGGGCCTCGATGCATTTGAGACTGCCTTTACTGGCTAGCATACAGGTCAGGCAACACAGGATGAAATTCTCCTACAGTGTGAACAGCTACCAGACCTGTTCAAGGCTACACCAAGGCCTGGGAACAGCTTGTGCCCATATGCCATAGTTATAATGATATTAACAAGGACAGAAGGAGCAAAAACAAGGCCTCTCTTTTGCAATGAATACCTTTCAACCAGTGCAGCTGTAGCAGCACCTGCTGCCTCCCCACCACACTCTTCCACACACTACATACTCTTGCAAACTTTAAGTCCCAGTGGTCAAGGACCATCCTTCCCCCAGAAGGATGCTCACATCTGGAGAGACCACAAGATCTGAACCCACAACTGCAAGAGACAAAGTCTCTTAGGAGTCTGGGGAGAGGATAACTCACATATCCCTCTTTAGAGGGATACACAAGCTTTTTTCAGAAGTTAATGTTCAAAAAAGGTGTAATGTCATCAAAGGGCTGAGATCAAGGATTTCAGATTGTTGCGACGAATGTACAATGAAAAGAAGGAAAACTCCAGAGGGACCCGAACACTTCCTTCACTCTTTTTACTGAATTTACTTTTGAGCCACATCTGTGTGAAAATCCCAAGCCAGGTGTCAAGTCTGTGGCAGCACAGGCAGTCCCCATCCCTGCTCATTCTTGTGGGATTTCCACAAGTGATATTCCTCTCTGCTGGTAGATGTGCCAATTCCATCAAGCAGCTCAAAGCCAGGCAACTTGTATTTTGATGAATTGCCAGTGACATATTTAATTTTTTATACTGCATTTTTCTTTTGGCTATTTTTTGTTACAGTTTAACATTTCTATGAGAAATTATGTAAAAGCCAAGATTTTTGGCCTTAATGTAACATGAAATCATAAAGAGACAATGGTTCATTACAAAAAAAAACCCAAAACAACAACAAAAAACACCAAAACAAACCAACCAAAACCAAAAAAACACCAAAACAAAACAAAACAAAACAAAACAAAAATCCAAGGGAAAAAAAAATAACACAAAACACAAACCAAAAACAAACAACAACCAACCAACCAAACAAACAAACAAAAAACCCCAAACCAACCAAACCAAAAAACCCAACCCAACCAAACCAAACCCTAGGCTTATAAAAATCTCTATTCTTGGCTAACACAGTGTTTCTCAGGGACAGAACTACAGGAAGAACTCTTTCAAAGAACAGAGAACATAAGCAAGAACTTGTCTCAAAAAACACATTGCAGCATTATTAACATGACTTCAAACACTTTACACTTTGTCTTTTTTGAGTCCTCTGAAGTTTCACCTAGATTTCTCCCAGATTTCTCCTAGATTAAAAAAATTAAATCATGCTCCTATTTCTCAGGGATGTTGGGAAGGTGTGAGCACACAGCAGACAGCAAGTGGCCTCCTGACATGCTCTGCATTGCCCAGGGGTGCACAAAGACCCAGAACTGTCTCTTTTACGATTTCCACTACTCACTTCCCAAAACTGCTGGTCCGATAAACTCACAGTCAATTCACATACTATCCCAACGGGTCAGGTATCATTTAAGAATTAACTCCTATTAAGCAAATTAAGGCCCCATATTATCAGTGCCAGAATAAACAGAATTGTTCAGAAAAGCTCTCTAAGATCACCGAGTCCAGCCATTCTTCACCAATGCTGAGGTCCCCAAGTGCCACATCCACATGGCTTGTAAATCCTTCCAGGGATGGTAACTTCACCACGGTCCTGGGCAGCCTGTGCCAGGGTTGAACGAGCACTTTCACTGAAGATATTTTCCCAATATCTGCTGTAAACCTTCCCCAGTGCATCTTGAGACCATGTCCTCTTGTCCTGTTCTTGTTTCCTGGGAGCAGAGCCTGACTCTGGCCTGGCTCCACTCTCCTGTCAGGGGGTTGTAGAGAGCCAGAAGGTCCCCCTTGAGCCTCCTTTTCTCCAGTATGAGCCCTTCAGCTCCCTCACTGCACCTCGTAACGCCAGACCCTTTCCCAGCTCCATTGATTGTCATTGATTCCAATACCTCAATATCTTTCAGAAGTCTTCAACCACTGTCATAAAAACAATTACCCCAGAAACAACTTCTGCAGCCTGACTCAGATTGCCACTACATTTTGTTTTTGTGGTGTTCAGATGCACAGACACCAATGGCATCCCTCTACTCACATGGAAATACAATTTTGGTTGCTTGCACAGAAACTCTCAGATGTTTTGTTATTGTTGTGGGCCCCCCAAAAAAATTGATTAAGGAAGCATTTAAGCTAATTAGAATGCTTTCCTTTATTTTATTTTTCTTTATTATTATTATTATTTCCAAATTGGAGATCTACAACAGATTTCAGCATTTATCTGATAAGATGCTGTGTATGAAGCCCACAGAACACTTTCCACACACCAATGTGGAGCTGGTTTGATGTCCCTTTCTTTTTCAGGGTGAGAACATGACAAGGCTGCTCAGCATGTTTGCAGAACAAGCCCCAGGCCTGTCACAATCAGGACCACCACGAAGGCACCAAAACACTCTTGTCTTAATCCTCCTGCTATAGCTGCTCAATTTAAAATTGTATTTATTATCCATACCACAGTGGTATTTGGGGCAGGGGGAAACAGATTTAATTAATTAGACATCACAAAATCCTTAAGTAAAAGATTCTATGTAAATGCAAATTGTTATTATACATGCTTTGCACCAAAATATGTTTACCATAGTTAAATTCAACATTTAAATCCACAGCCAAACTCCCAACAGAGTCAGGCTGTACATCATCAAAAGAGGCAGTTAATAGCCTGGGTCTTAGTGGGGTACAAGTGCCCTCATTTGCTTTCTCAAATGCACTTCTTCTTTAATGGCAAGATAAGAATTCATAAAAATGGAAAAACTCAACAGTGTCACAGTCAGACTCTGTCTTCTCATTAAAAATGACTCTTTTGTTTTTCAGATTGGCTCCTTTTCCACAGGAGTTTATGTGCCCTTTTTTCGAATCTGTAACATGGTAGATCCTATTGTGAGAGATGGATAGATTATTGGAAAATGCATCTCCACTTTTCTCTATTAAATGCAGAAACTAAGCTGTAATTCTTAATGTAACACTTCACTAGAAACCATCCAACGCCAATCTGCACTTCAAAACAGCCCTGCAAAAGTTAAAGTATAATTCTGTGATTATGTTCCATGTTTAAACACAGATCAACATTTCCAGCTTTGGATAGGTTATACAACCAAAACACAGCCCTAAGAAGGAGACTTGTTATTTTTGCTATTACAACTAGGCAGCAACAACAAAAAACACCAAAGCATTTTCAAGAAGAAAAATGTAATGTTAACAAATCCAAATGTTTTCTTTACTTTCTTCAAAACTCTGCTAATTTGAGGACAGGGATGGGAAGAGAGAAAAAAAGAAAGGAAGAAGGAGTTGTGGAAAAGTTATATTCTTTTTATTTCAGAGAGCTGGAACAGGAAGTACAAATTAAAATAGCTTTTCATTGAAAAAAATGCAAATATTTTTAATATTTTAAATCAAAATAATTGAAATCTATTTAGTTAGCTAGTCAAAGCACAGCTGTAAAACTGCTGGTGATTATCAGCTGCATAACAATTCTCTTTGAGTGACCCTTCTTTCTCTCTCCTATGCAGGTGCAGCTTAAACTAAGCACTCCTCATTCCCTCAATAGCCATTGGAAAGAAACATGCACATCTTGATGAGAATCCCTAGCCTTACATGCAGAAATTCTTTGGACAAGTCACCTTCTGCAGCTGTTTTCTCCTTTCCACCTGGAGATTTGGCTACAGGTATGACCAGCCATGGAACTCCTAAATGCTGAGACATGAGCAAGAGTCCTGTGCTGTGTCACTGTGAGAATCAAATACATGCAGGTAACCATGGGGGCCAAAATCCACAGCTGAAGTGTAAAGAGTAGATTTATTCCATCACCATGCTGACACTACAGGGACAAATAGACTGCTAAGTTTTCATCTTGGCAGGGGCAATAAGTGTGTTGCCTGTTCCCAGCCTCACATATCAACAGGTCTGTGCAGCACTTCACAGTGCTGTGAATTTTCTCTGTATTTTTATGATCTTTGCTTTTATTTCTCTCCCCCAAGACAGGGAGCTCAAGAATGTCTGAGAGAGGGCCTCCAACTCTCCATGAACACCTATGATATCTCTATACAGAAACTCTACTTCTCAGAAAAGACAGAGGATAAAGGGCATAATTTATGTTTTCCCATACTGTTATTCTCCAGGCCTTGGCATTTCCAGTTGCAAAGTTACTAAAACTATCATCCTCCTCACCAAATCTTCTTTTTACAACACTTTAGTCCCAGCCACTGTTAAAATACAAAGTAGTAAATGCTACTTGTTTAAGAAAAAAATAGTGTTTCCTAATGAAACCATGTTTCTCATTGTGGTCAGAAGGATCTGGATTTAGACCTGAATTCATGACAATAAACAACCTACAACTGCTGAATCAGCTAGATAGGAGATTCTTGGGTTCATTCTTTTTGACTACAGTAATATACAAATTAAAATAAACATCCTCTTTCTCCCTCAGGATCTCCCACCAGCAGATTTCACAATGCTTTTCCTATCATTATTAAGGCACTTTTTTTACTTCTTGTTAATGAAATACTAACCCTGTATCACATTTTTGCACCTCTAAAATAATAGTGGTCTTGACTGTAAACATCAGGTGTTTGTGAAAGAAAAGTTCTGTTTCATTATGTATTTCTCAAAGGCATCTATTGAGAGCTTTTTTGCCTCTAAATGTCACATTATTGTTTCAGTCAGACACAAAAAATACTTCAGTGTCTCAGATTACCATCAAAAATGGTCCATAAAAGGCAGATCAAATAAGGCTCAAGACAGAGGAAAAGCATTCCTGCCTTGGCTCCTGCCAGCACTAGGTTCAGAGAGCAGAGTTAAACTTTAATCTTAAGCACAGCAAAACTAAAAATTAAAGAGAAGGTGGGATTTGGAAAGAGGTTGTGATTTTGTTCTGATGTGCGATCAATATCCAGAATCCAGCCAAGTCCCAACACAGAAAGGCAGCTTTTCTTTCCTTCATGGACCAAAGGATTCAGTCTGTGACCACATTCCACCTCACCTGTCCACACTGGTTAAATATTCTACCTGAATGAGCACACCTCACCACATACTATTAAGACTGAACTCTTAAATTTTTCTTGTGTACCCCTAACACACCTAATTTCCAGAGCCATAAAAATAAATAGGCCAGATTTCAAGATGTTACTCAACAAATATCCTCTCTTCTGCTTACAAATATCCTCTCTTCTCCCAGCCATTACCAGAGGAACACAGCCCTTACAATCTTCATCAGAGAGGTTAAGTCAGGTCAAGAATCCCAGGGAAAGAGTTTGAAGGCTGGTATCTTTTCCTGGTCACTAGAAAGCAACAGAACAAGATGAAATGGCCTCAAGTTGCACCAGAGGAGGCTTAGACTGGACATCAGGGAAATTTTCTGCACTGAAGGGCTGTCAGGCACTGAAACAGACTGTCCACAGCAGTGATGCCCCTGGAGGGATTTAAATGACATGTAGGCATTTGGAGGCATTGCTAATCATAAACTTGGCAGTGCTGGATTGGTGGTTGGACTTGATGATCTTGGAGACCTTTCCCAGCCAAAATGACTCTCTGACTGAAAAAAATGGAAAAAGATACGAAGAGGCAAAACCACTGCCCCCAAAAATTAAGCAAAGGAAAGCAAAACATCCATATTTTCCTTCCTTGTGGTATCTCTTAAATGTTCCCTTAAACTCATATACAAAAAGCAAAATAAATTGTGAGAAAGCTTCCTTACCCACCTATTCCATTTTCTTGCCTAGTCTGGTATAGGCAGACCCTCAGAAGGTACCAATGGTCCCATTAACATGGACTGCAGGCTGTCTTAGAGCCACCCTGGGTACAATCCCACCAAAGAAACAATGACACACAGCTCATACCCAGAAGCATGGAAGCACAGAGCCAACCACAGAAACAGAGGGCAGCAGAGATTAGAAAGGAATTCTGGAGTCCACCCAACTCAGCTAACTTGGTTATGCAAGAAAAACAGGTGTGGAGTTCAAATTCAATACCTAAGCTCTAGCCTGTGGAGTCAGGGGGGCTTCCCCAGACCCTTCCAGCCAAATCCTGGTTTCTAGGATTGCTCAGATGAGTCTTCCATCCACAGGCTGAGAAAGATCTGTTACCACTCTTCTGGAAGTGATCTGCATCCTATTGCCTCTTGTTTTCTTGTTAAAAAAACCCAATATGTCCTTTTGGATTACATTGAGCTACGTGCTGAAATATATTAGTGCTTAATCCTGGCAAGAGAGCAGCCTGGGATTTTAGAGTAGTGACTTCTTTCCTCCTGATGAAAGCATCAGAAGTCACACTGGCGGCAAACTATTTGATTTTAGCACAGTATCCAGTCCAATTGCAGTTCCACCATCTCATGCATAGCTTCAGAAGGGATCAATACCTTCCATTCAACAAAACCTGGCAAAACAGTGGCTCATAAATTGCAGTTACATCATGATGCCGCAAACAAAGTAGCATGAACACTCAGGGAGAAAAGGAGACTGAGCAGTCCTAAGGAAAAACGTGTTGAGATGCCAACTGAGCACTGCATGTCACCACAGAACAGTAGCAAGAAATGTCCTGTCTTTTGATCTGCATTTATCCCATTTTAGCAACTGTGTTCCCTAACTACAAAAACCGGACGTTATTCCAGGAATATATATAACATATCCCTGTTACCTGCATTAGCCATAGATCTGTGCCACCTATGAATAACTACCTGGCACAATATCCTACATCCAAGATGTTGGATAGATCTACAGTAATGAAAAGGTCAGGCTGATCTTCCCAGAGGTGGAGGAATCTGCTCTATGTTCAGTTCAGCCTCACATCTGAGATCACTTATGTCTGGTGGCAGAGTGCAGCAATGCAAGCAGGTAACTAAGATGACAGCCATTGAGAATGTCTCTCCTTCTCCATCTCTCCAAATAATAAACTGACTCTGATCCTGTTCTTATTCCCTTTTCCTCATCTTTTTGATGTGCATACAAAATGAGCAGCAAAGCCCATGGATTTGGCTCTCCAGAACCATTGTCTACAAGGCTGACCACAAAAAGAAGCAAGGAACATAACACTCCAAGCTGCAGCTGCAAGTTTGAATGCAGAGGATAAGACATAACTTGTCCATACTTGGCAGAGTCTTGGTCTCTCCCTGTGCGTGAGGGAGAGCAGGTGAGCCAAGGGTGATAGAGATGTCCCAGGATGGAAAGAGAACAGAGATGTCCCATCATGGAAGAAGACCAGGCTCCTCTACTCCAGCACTTGCTAGGCAAAAAGCCCACTGACAAAACTTTGCTCTGTGACACTTCTTTTAATGGAGTGATATAGAGTTCCCATCAGACCCCAGTCCAATAACTTATGCTTCTCTGCCCCTGGGTGAGGTGAGGCTGGTTCACAGCCACTCCTGGCTCCATAAGAACATACTGGCTCTGCTGCTGGACACAGCCAGGCTGCTGCAAGTTCATCAATCCACCCCCAGCACAGTATTGGAGAGCCACATAAAGATATCAGTTTAATATGGCTTTGTCCTCCCAAAGTGACACCTACCACGCTGAAATCAGCAAGTCAAAGCAGGGAAAATGCATCTGGAGGTAATTAGTAACAATCACAGGCTGCTTGGGAACTGCTGACAACAGCAGCAATGTGCCAGGCCTGTGTCATTGGCTTGTAAATGGAGAGAGCACTTACAGGATGTGGCAGCATGCAGTGATGGGAGGGTTTTTTTAAATTTACTATTTAATGCAGCATAAAAACAATGCAGAGAAAGCAAGTGGTTCTGTAATCAGAGATTTTGCAGGTGATCTACAACACAACAGAGGTGGTGGATGAAGCAGTACTGAGAGCTGTGACTACATTTCTCCTTAGCAGCAAGTACTAGCATGAATGCCAATGTTTAGGCAATCCCTTAATTTTCAAGATCTATCCCATATGTTTGGATCTGCCAACTGGCTAAGAGAGAGAAATATTACATTTTCTACCAACCACTGCACAGAGGATCTTTGCCATCTTAAATCTCAACATTGCTTTGCCACCTACACCACAACCTGATAACAAGAGCAATGAAGAGCCATAACCATAGTTCTGGTCTCAGACTTATTTCCATTACATTATTTTATAATCTTACAGATTTGAGACTAACAGCATGAAATAGATTAAGTTTTCTTCACATATGGTAGCCCAGACTACTCTGGAATTTCTCATAAGAAACTAAGCTAGAACAGCAGATACAGCTATAAAAAGGACATAAGTGTTCCTGGCTCAAACTCCTGGTTTTCATATTTCAAGTTATTTACCTGAAATATGACCTTTTTAGCCTTACCAACAGCCCCATTCTGTGTTGAAACATCATGCAATTGTGTTCACAGCTCTGCTCCACACACACAACTGGAAGAGTTTCTACCAATGCTGCTCTGGATACCATAACTCGTTTGACAGTGTTTTAAGCAGGTCTTGGTCTCATGACACTGAAGCTGTTACAAAATTGTTTACAATCTCTAATGTCAACATGGAAGTGAGATCAGCCTTAAGGCATTAACACCACCAAACACAGACTTTGGATATTTGCTGAACTTTTATCCAATTAACCCTCACTTCTACAGGGGAAAACACACTACCTAGCATGTTAAAATATGTTGCACCCCCAAAGCTTTCAGCTTCATTCTCTGAGTTTGTTCACATACAACACAGGACAGCTCGTATGGAAAGGAAGAGTGGAAACACTCAAAAAAAAAGGTGAAGAAATTAAAAGCAGTGCAGCTTCCTGAATCTCAAGAGAAGACCAGAGGTAAGGCTGGCCGTTCCTCCTCAGTGAGGAGTAGTTCACATGGAAAATGCCATCATGGATCTATGAGGATTAGGCTCTTCTGAACTGAGGGAGGCCAAGGACCAGGAGGTGGTTCTGGCACGATTTCTCATTTCTCTCATGAGTAAGGGCCTTACCACTGAAGTGGGGCTGATACAAAGCGCATCTTCCTCCAAGGATTGTTACCTTATTGATCACCTATCATCCCTTACCCATCCCAGCCACAGAACACTAAACAAATCACTGGATTTACCACAGCTTTGGTCAGACCACAGACCACAGACCACAAAAAAAGCTCTGAGAAGGCAGAGTAGGTGGTGTGCTTGCAGACACTGTTGTGGTAATGAGACATCTCATTTCCCAGCTCCTGATTTTCAGAGATACCTGCCACAGATGAAAGTCCCGTGGCAATATGCACCTTATGCTTACAAGTGAAACAGGGCCAATAAATGTGCCTCCTTTTCCAAATTCCCTGTCCCACCAAGGAAACAGGCTGGGGAAAGAGTTGTGACTGAAAAGATTACTTATATTTTGGGAGAAAATAGAGAAATTTGTCCAGAACTAGAGTGAAAACTGCACCAAGTGTATTGTAATGGACACGCCTTGCACATTACAAAGAACAGCTTGGTACTGAATCCTTCCTGCTCCTGACAACCTGCAAATCCCTTTCAGCTCCTCAGGAAGCCTCAGCGTAGGGAGCATGACTCAGGCATACATTTTGGGCCCAGATCACGACGGGGATTTCTGTGCACTTCCAGAGCATGACCAGCACAAAACAATTCCTATGGCTATTAAAAAGAATATGAAAGTATAGCAGGTAGGCAACTTCCTCCAAATATATATCAAAAGGCATAGGTTATAGCAGACTTTTCATATCCTCATGTAAATCTATGTTTTATGAATGCTGTTGATAGAAAATTCTACAGCACTGTCAAATTAAAGATATAAATACCCAGTGTCTTGAAAAATCTGTTCTGTTGTAGCTGTCACTACAATTCAATATTTAAGACTAATGGCAGGTTTTTTCTAGAACCTGCTGTTCATAAAGCCTGCTCCATGTTTTTGAGGAGGACTAGCAAATTTAACATTTGGAACTTTTGCTCAAATGTAGGTAACATCACAAGGAGAACCTCTGTGCAATCCATACTCTGCAGCATCAGCTCTGTAGTAGGTTTTACTCTAACAAATGTGATCAATCAGCTCACAACACTCTAAGGAAGTAGCAACATGAGACATGTGAGAGCACTGAAACCAGCGTAAAAAAAGAAGTGCTGCTGATGTATCAGCCATAACAGCTCTTGACTGAACCTCATTTTGGCCAGGTATAAATTCTGGATGAGCAGTCCCTTAGAAGATGACAGAGGCTGCAGTTAGGTCATCCCAAAGTTTTCTTTTCTCCAGCCTGAAAAATTCCAATTATCTCAACCTTTCCTTATAGCAGAGGTGTTCCAGCCCTCTGATCAACTAGGATGCTTCCTCTGGCCTGGCTCCAGCAGCTGCAGCTCCTTGCTGTGCTGGGTACCTCAGGGCTGAGGCAGCTCTGCAGGTGGGGTCTCACCTGAGCAGGGCGGAGGGGCAGAATCCCCCTCCCCTGCTGCCCAGGCTGGGGGGTCAGGCCAGCACAGGGGTTTGGGGTCCTGGCACACACGGCCAGGGCAGGGCCACTTCTCACCCAACAGCACCCATGAAAGTCCTTCCCCCAGGGCTGCTCCCAGCCTCTTTGTCCCCTGCCTGGATCAATCCTGCCCCCCAAGCCAGGGAGCAGCATCAGCATCTGGCCTTTTCAAACCTCATGAGATTCCCATGGGTCACCTCTAGACCTTTTCCAAGTCCCTCTTGGATGGCCCTATCTTTCAGGGGTGTTACTGCACTCTCAGCTTGGTGTCAGCTGCAAATCTGCTGAGGGTGCCCATGATCCCTCTGTGTCACTGATGAAAATATTAGATAACAATGGTTCCAGCACAGACTCCTGATGGACATAGATATATCTGTATCAATGCTCTATCTCCTTTTACTTACAAGCCACACACCTCAAGTCCCTCTTTCTGTCCATCCATCCATCCATCCATCCATCCATCCATCCATCCATCCACCCCTAGACACCTTTCTTATCTGTGAGTCCAACACTCAAAGCACATATTCAGAACCATACAGATATTACAAGAAGTCTCTCCCCTCCCACTTCAAGGTACACATGTGTTTCTTTAACGCTCCAATCTCTTTTGAATCCTCCTAAACTTTGTCAAGAAAAGCTGAAGACTGATGCTGTACTGGGTTAAAACAACTTTGTGACAACACTTGTTTTCAAAACTTCCCCTCTGCTAGATGAGATTGTAAGAGTTTAAAGGCATACTAATACTTTACAAAAAACAGTATAACCTTCCACTGTAGCTACAAAATAAAGCGTTACATCCAATTTTTGTCAAAACAGAGAGAATCCAATTTGCACTGATTAGACATAGCAGTAACACACAGAGCTAACATTCATATGAAACACAGGGCCTTTAAATTTTAAAAGGCCTCATTTTTTCTGATTTGCACAACTAATTTGGGACACAACTTAATAATTTGCTTATCATTTGGCAATTTCCTTGCAAGCAATGGGGTCAGTCCCAGATAAATGGGTGACCAAAGCATTTATCAGACTCTAGCTGTTTCTTAACTCTTGCTCTACACCTGCTGAATAAATGCAGATGATTTGTCATTCCTTGAACAAACAACCTTTGCTTTTCATTTAAATGCTCAACTTAAGTGCACAGGTACAATTCAGAAACAGTACAAAATGAGCTTCCAAAATTCAGGCTAGTTTGAACTGTCATAAAAACTCCATCCAGTCAAACATAACAGCTACATTTATGAAAAATGAGCACCAAATCCCAAAAGCAGAGGCAAGCACTCTGCTTTTAAGTGATGTGGTGGCATTCAGGATGGACTTTTGGGGTGAAGGGGCACATCTTTTCCTGTAAAAAATAGATGGATGCTCCATCTGTCAGCTACAAACACACACAAATAATTTACACAAACCATGCAGCTGACTTTCAGCAAGAGCTCATATGAAATCACATTCAAAAAGAGACTTTTTGAGCAAAATGACTCCACATCTGACACAATTCTTCCATAAAGGACCTCATTGTGGAATATGAAGGTACAGACAATTCACACTATTTCTCAGTGTTTGAAAATCATTTACCTGTGACAATAGGATAGGACTGAGGCCCAGGAACACTTGCTCCCAAATCTGCAGAAGTAGGGCTGGTTATATTGGCCTTCATGTCATCCAATCCACCAGCTAGTGAGGCCATGGCTGAGTATTCAGTTGCCTGAAAAAAAGAAACAAAAGACATTTTAGTGGCAATAAATTTACTAATCAAGAGGTTTTGTTTTTTTTTGCATGTGCCAACAGAAAGTAGATGCAATACAGAACTCAAAAATCCTTTGTTCAGCCAGTGTTAAAGGCAATGACCATTCACACTGGGCTTTTCAACATTCAAACTGTTCAATAAGTGGGTCTGGGCTTATCACCAGTGTTCATGAAGAACACCAAAATAGGTTTTCTTTCTAAAACTAAAGCCAAACTCATTAATATGTAACAAGGCTTTCCTGAAAGAGGAAAATTTGTAGATTACCTGCCAAATGCAAGCTACTTTCTTGTTAGGGAAAAATGTTCATGCCTCTTAACCTCCATACTCTCCGCATTTTAGTGTTGGCACTTGAGAGGACATGCACTAACGAGAATGTGGGAACAGGTTTTCCAGTTTCCCTTTTCTTGGGAATGTTGCATTTCTTCATCATCTCACAGGAAAGAAAAGGTGTGTGTATATAAAACTTTGCTTAATGGATGCATTTGTAGCTAACTGATTCTAAACTCGAGTTTTTTAAAAATAAATCACCTGACTGTGGTAAGGACATTTCCAAATAATTTCTTAATCTCATTACCTGAAAGAGGCTATAGTAAACAAGTACAGATCCTCAGAAACGAGAGTATTTGTGTCTTATAACCCTGTTTAAGGCTCTGTAGCTACAGCATTCTATAGCTTATGAGGCCAATACATGCATCTAAAGGATGTATATGTACATGGCACAAACCTTATCTTCATTTGCCCTTTTTCAATGATTTCTTATTGTCAGGATCATTCCCACAAATCTGTTAAGTTTACTTTCAAAGTTCTCTGTTCCCTGCTATATGCCCTTTGAGTTTTAATCCCTTATTTGTGAGATACCAGTCATGCCCATATCAACTGGAGATTGACTTCAAATAAAGAACTGCAATGGGAACAGGTAAACTGAGGAGCAGCCACTGTAATGCCAATCCCTAATGAACTCCTGAAGATTAAGTCAATGCAGAAGCTGTGCAGAGGTGAAGAAAGGCAGATGAATCCAGGATCACATGGAGGGTTTTTTGAACAACCAAAACAAAACTCAGAAAAACACAGAATCCCAGACTAGTTTGGATTGGAAGGTATCTTAAAGACCAACTTATCCTACCCCCTACCACAGGCAGGGAGACTTTCTACTAGACCAGGATGTTCAAGGTCCCATCCAACCAGGTTTTGAACAGTTCCAGGGATGTGACATCAAAATAAGTTAACCTTTTTTTTTTTTTTTAGAAAACAAAAGCTGATCTGAGTGAATACATCCTTCTCCTTCCTGTAAGTTTCTCTGAGAACCCAGCACATAATCTGGTGCTTGCCACTAAATCAGCACTTTGGCCAGGAATCCCTGCTGATGTCTCTGTAGCTCACGTCTCACTCAAACAGAAGGTAATTTACATGGACAATCCTGTATTAACAGTTCTGTGTAATAAACATGTTTTTTCTGCAGACACGGCTTGCATAAGGTAGAAGTACAGCCTGTCACCTTGAAGGATCTCCCATAAAAACCTCTGGTGGATGAGTATGCAAAATACATTTTACCAGGGACCAGCTGCTGTCCTACATCCAGCCCATGCATCAGAGTCCTCTGACTTGTCTCCTAGGATCCTGCATAACCTTTGCATTAAAGTTGTACTGTTCCTAAGTTTTCAGTTCATGCCTCCTCCAACACCCTCTCTGCCCTCACTTTTGCCTTGCTGTCGTGCACTTAGGCCTTTTTCTCTACCACCACTGCCTCAAAGACACCTCATCCTGTACCTCATCCCCACTTCTGCTCCTGGGAGATGACAGCCCTGGGAACCTCCCTCCTCTGCAGAGGGTGCCAGTAATGGTCCAGCCTTTCTCCTTCCTGGAAGTGTAACCAAAGCTCCTTCTTCTCATTCAGCATCACACCACGATGCATTTCTCATCCTTCCCACACCATTCCATGTTTTCCTGAGTCTCCAACCCCACCTTTCCCCTATGCAGGATATATGCACATATGGAGCCACTGCTAGATTTTTTTTTCTTTCCCCAAAACCCTAATCTGACAAAACATCAGAGAAACAATAGCCCTGCAGAGACACTCCATGCAGCTGGTGATGCATAAGCATGGATAGGCTGGCAGAACAGCAGAGGAGTGCTGCTGTTTGGTATTTCTAGTATCTCTGGAAGAGCAAATACCTGGGGAAGGATGCCTGATTTCACTCATGTTGGTCTATGAAAGCCATTACTGCACCAAATCAAGACTAGAAAATCTCTTTGGATCTTCCCATGGGGTGCTGATCCGCCACCCCCAATAGGCAGAGAGTGAATGTGGCTTCCCAATTACAAAGTGAGAGTTCCAGACCTGTAGTTTGGGAGGAAGCATCCAGCTGGAATGGGACTCCTGCCATGGGCTGGGTCACATGAGGGGACTGAGGAAGGAGGTGTACATCCCAAACTACAAACCCAACTGGAACCAGCCTCAGCCCTCAACTGCAATTCTTAGACATGGGAATATGTAACTCCATAGCTTGCTTCCCTTCAGGAAGCCAAGGAGCTGACTCTGGGAAAAACAGGACCAGAGTTAAGACTTTCAACTGTAATGACCTGGAAGCACCATGCCAACGAGCCACAAATAGCCCTCTGAGCTTGGAGGAACTGATCAGTTCTAGTGTCAAGGAAGCAGCAACCAGAGTATAGCATAACGTGGCAAGGGTCACGACAGAGGTGGCCTGTACTCCTCCAATATCACTGCACCACAGTGAGCTGGTGCAATATGCTGTGGTGCAGTCCCAAACCATGGGACGACATCTGCAGACTGGAGGGACTGGAAGCGTTATGGTTGCTCAGCACAGTGCAGATGGAGAGCCCATAGCCAAGCAGCACTGTGGTTGGAATGAGCTGAAGATGTGCAAAACAAAGATTTGGGGTTCTTCCCTGCTTTTAGTCCCAATAACTTCCTGCAGACAGGAGCTGCATGCCTTTTGCAATGGCCAGCAACTTTTTCCAGAGGTAAGGATAGTGGGATTTTCTAGCTACTTTGCTGTGCCCAGATTCCTCCTTGGAACCACCATCAGCCACACAGAGCAAGCACTACACTCTTTCCAGCACTGAGGCAGAGCAAGTGCAGGCTGAGGGGCAGCCCCTCTGCTGATTCCCCTCTTATCACACAGTCCCAGTGGAGGAGCAACCCTCTCACATCACATCCACACCTGCAGTTACAGTTTACACTGCAAAGCAGTGGAGCCAGGGCCAGCACTGGGCTGGCAAAGTGACAGTGACCGCCCTTGCCTGTGGGTAGAAAAGGAAACAGTGCTGCCAACAGCAAGGCACTGCAGGGAGGTGATGATCAGCAGAGGCATCTTCTGGCCCCCAAGGAATGGGGCATCAGGGGTGCAGAGCAGAAGAGCCTTCACCCTAAAACCAGATCATGGATACTGTCTTCAGCTCTTCTCACCCCCATGGAGGGGCCAGGAGACTCTAGAACCCCCTGAGAAAGTAAAAACCTCTCTGACACAGTGGGCTCACAATGTTGGGTGTTGAACCACTCATGAGGGGTACAGTGGCATCCCCTCTTCCCACTACCCCCCAGGGAGATCTCTTCCTTTCAGGCACTCCATCTGGAGAAGAAAGGAAACCCCAGGGGAAGGCAGTGCTTATGGGGCAGCCCCTCACTGCATGGCCCCATTGAGACCCTCCTGCTGAACCCTCCTGCCAACCCTTTCCAAGAGCTTCTCCAGCTGATTGGGGTGGGTGCAGCAGAAGGGATCTCAGACTTGGCTCCTGCACTGGTGAGCTGGCACTGCTGCTGGTGAGAAACAGCCCAGAATGACCATCATGGTCATGGCCTGCTGCTCCTCGTGCAGCAGGAAGCCTGACCTTCTGCTTGGTAGGTGAAAAAGCAAGAGACGGGTGTTCATTACCCTAGAAATTACCTGAAAAATGACTGCCTGCGGTTGTACCACGCACTGTCTCATCAGCATGGAGCACCACTGCCATAGCATGGAGGAGAGAAAACACAGACATGTGAAACGAGGAATATATAAAAGAGAGACTGAGAAGGACAAACTGAAAGGAGGGGCTAGACCGGATCTCATGTGTTTCCCCTGCTCTATCCTACTCTGCTCTGTCTCGGCTCTGGCAGAGGGAGCTGGGGGGAGTGCTGCAGTGGTAAGGAGAGGAGTAATCTCTCTGAGCCTATTAGCAGCAGCACAACTTCTCTTGCAGCAGCAGGGTCTGCACAGTCCCTCCCCACTACACTTCTCTGCAAAGTGAAAATGGGAAGGTTTCTGCTCTAAGTAAAGTTTTGAATCCACCTCCATTACAAAAAGCTTTATTTCTAACTATTAATCCCCTTGGAATGGTGGAGGTGAAAGGCAAAGGGAAAGAAAAAAGGTGCAGAAGGGTTTCATAATTGTTTTTAAACCTGCTGCACTACAGCAAAGCAGAGAAACAGAGCACAACCAGCTTTACCCTGAACTTTTTCTGTGACAATGCCTGAGTGTAACACACCAAAAAGTCAACCCAACCCACGTGCAAAGAAATTGTCTCTTTCAGATATACCTGGGATTTTATCCTAAAATGTTGGGAAAAGATGGACACACTGTAGGGAACAAGGCCACGCTCTGAAACAGCCTGGTTCTTTTGCCAGTGTGGGAATCTCAGGGAGCTAACAGAGGCTGGAATGAGCCCTGCAGCAGTACTGTGACCCATGAGGTGTGAGACAAATGTATCTCCTTTCCACCCCATCCCTTTGTGGGGCACAGACCTCACAATGCTGCTGAAGAAACTGCACCAAGCAAAGACAGACACAAGCTGTCTGCTGCACAGGGCAAATGGCCATTAAAGTGAACCAGCTGGGGTCCACTGAGACTTGCACATGTTGCTTTTTGCATCTACTATATTTTCCAAATCAGAACACCAGGCAGGCACGAAATAATACCTTCTGTGCTCTCCTGCCACTAGCACAGTTGCCCCCAGGCCCATGATGCTGCTCCGGATCCAGCAGCAGCAGCAGCAACAGCAGCCCAACAGGAGCTCAGACCATCAGTGCAAGGTGCCAGCTTGGGGCTTCAGGGCTTAGTCTGCCTCCTCACTGACTATGTGCTCTGCTTTCCTTCCTGACAGAGATGGTGCATCAAGAGACTTCATTGCCAAAAAACCCTCCATTGAAGTTCGTGAAAGGTACAGTGTTGTCCCCCAGATCACATCCACCACACCCCCTGCTCACCCCTGATGGCAGCAGCAAGCCAGACCTTACACCAAATATCTCCAAGTTATCACATCTTAATATTTTAAAATTAATTAATAAACAGAGGCAAAAGTGGCACACGCCAGGCAGGCTGTCCCCAGAAACCCACACCTCAGCCTGACAAAGGGAAAAAGTTTGTAACATTAGACATGGTTTGAAGAGTTTAATCCAAAGCAGTTCTAATTAATCTCCCCAGGCTTTGACAAACCCAGCACCACTTGCAGCTGCACAGTCACCATTACTGCTCTGCCTGGAATTTCACGGGAATGGAAAATCCAGCCTAATGCCCTCCTCCTCAGCCACCCATGATATGGCTGGGAAAGACTCCCAGAAACCTATACATCAAAGTCTCACCACTGCTGCCTGCCAGCCACCACCCCATTTAATAATTTACATTATATTCCCTGTAGTGGCCACTGCTGACACTAAAACCAATCCTACTTTGGAGCAAATAATATTTACACACCTAACTGGGGCCAAACCCTTGTTGCTCTTTGTTTTCAGCCACATTGGGCTCATTGCTGTCTCACTGAATGCGGAAGTTTGATTTCAGTGGTACAACCTTTTTCCCTCAGTTTAAACTGAGTATTTCCGAACCTCCCTTTCACAATATATATATGTTTATAAAAAGTTAACAGCTGTGCTTCATTTTAGCCCAAATCCAATTAGGATTGTACACATCCCCAGACATTCCTTTGAAGGCAGTGAGAATTAGCTCGTGCACCCTGCCATGAACACATTTACCCTCATACTTCAAAATAACTGACCTCTTTTTGACCCAATCCTCACATTATCTGCATATGGGAAATTATATACTACGTTTTACATTTCCACAGTGCAATTCATAAGTGGGTGTAGCTATTCTCAGATTTTCCAAAGGGACACCTAAATCCAATCTAAATGCCTAGAATTTACCTGTTGTTTTTTCTTTTATACATATAAATAGCTGCATTTCCATTCACTCTTTGTTTCTCATTTTCATTTTGTTCTAATATCTGCATGTAAATGTCTGAAAATAGCATCTGTAATTGAAGATTATGAAGTATAGCCAGCTCCTGACAGGCTGCTAAGGAAGATGGATTATCCTCATTTTTCTGTAAATTTTGTCAATTTTGGAATTCATAAGCTATCAACACTGATCAAAATGTGACTGCACAGCTGTGTCAGAGCGGACGGCGCAGCGTCGGCGCAGCTCTGAGGAGGACAGCTCTCCCCAGCCACTCGGCCAGGGGCACACACTGCAGGAATCCTTCCTGGCTGCTTGTGGTATCTACATCCCAATCACACTGCCCCCTCCACCCCTGAAAAAAAAATAATTTTCAAATAAATAAGTAAATTGAAAGTACGCAAATTCTCTGGTGCGCCAATTCAGATCACAAAGCACAATTTATTGCGTGTTCTCTCTTTTTATTTATCCCTAAGTAGTAAACACGATTTCCATTCAGGGGGTTTGTTATGTTCCACTCCTACCAGACAATCACGGCACACTTGAGGCAATTGTTTAGCCTCTTCCTCTCAATTTTCCCATTACTGGGAGTAAGTACTGTTGGGACTCTTTAATAGCCCGACTGCAGCCCATATCAATAACAGATGAGGTTTAATCGTCCAACACAAAAATTATTTAGGCTCAGTAAGGACATTCAATGTCATTTGCATAATGGCATTTCTATCCTGAGCACCTAACCCATCGTGCATAAACAAGACCCTGAGACCATAAATAATAATAAATCATGACGTCCATGCTCCTCTTGCTGTAATAGGAGCCTCTCTATGTAGAAATTATTTCAGCAGGAAACGGGCACTATAATTTTAAAGACATGTGGAATTGCACAGGCCAGTAAATCACACCCAGGCACACAGTCACGCACATGCACATGCCAGTGAGGCTGCTCATAGTGAGCAGCAAAACCCCATGAAGCAGCAGCAGCACAGAACACTGCCCAGGCTGGCTGGTGGAAATGTTTTTAATATTGTTTTTTAGTCAGACGTAGCAGGCTGAACAAAAGCAACGCCTGAGTAGTGTGTGCAGTGCCCGGGCATGTGCTCAATGAACCTGTCAGTCCACCAAATCCCTGCTGGGCAATCCCTCATGCCTACTGTCCTTGGATCTCTGGGAGGGTCTGATGAGAAGAGAGCAGAGACCTGCAGATGCTCAGATGGGTGTTTTCCATGCAAACCCTTCATGGGCCATTGCAGTCCCCAATGCCCAGCAGGGGCATAAATGACCAGTGGCCTCTCACAGAATCACAAATCAATGAGGATGAAAAGCCCTCTAAGATCATTGGGTCCAACACTTAGCACTGCCAAGGCCTCCACTAAACTATGTCCTCAAGAGCAATAAACTTCCTGTGGTTTTCAAAAATAAGCCTCTACCAAAAACCGCCTAAGGCCAGCCCAAGAGAGGTAAACATACACAATGAGCTGAGGTGGCTTTCTAGATCTACAACCCCACCTGGTTGCTAATGTGTGTCTGGATGAACAGAAACATCAACACCAACACAGTGATAAAGCCAACCAGGATCTGTTAGTTTCAACATCACATATTTGTCCTCAACAACTCTAGCACCTCTCTGTGCAATACAAACGTTGCTGTGTCTCCTGCAGGACACAAAACGATAGGATGACTCACCCGAGCCTCCACCCACTCTCATCAGCACTGCCCAATCCTGCAGAGGCTCTTCCCTTCTGTCTCCATGCCAGAGCCTCCCTGTTCAGGTCACTGAGAAAAGTAGAAACTCCGAAACAGATTTTGTAGGAGCCTGCTCCCGGCTCCAGTGTTGCAACACCAGTGCCTGCATCTGCCTCTAATTTTATGCCTCTAATTGCTACAAGATATTGTTAAAATATGCTGTTTCTCAGGACAGGAACTGGACACTTTCAACACCAACAATTTCAGCCGGAGGAGGAGGGAAAAGGTACAACCCTCCATCATGGTGGCTCCTCTGCTTCCACTGAAGCAGAATCCTGACTCTGTAGAGAAGAAAATACAACCCTCAGCACAGTCAAGTATTTCCTTATGGAGAAATATGAATCAGAAATGTGAATGCACACTGAGGATGTGTGAGGCTGGCTGCAATATTGCCAGATATTTAATCCATCCCAGTGATAGCTCCTGACACTCGAGAAGTCTTGAGCAAATTTTTGAGAACAGGTGGTATTTATGTAATGCTTTCACATGAACTAGCCAAAGGTGTTTCACAAATGCCCTCTGAGATTCCTGTCATAGCATTTTTTGTATCATATTAGGTATTGTGTACAATAAACTGGTCTCAAAGTGGTGTAATTACCAAAATGGCAGTTTACCAGGGTCCAAAGCTCATGGGTAGCCAAAGCCCTTGCAGTCACTGAACCTCCATGGACACCAAACCTTTACACAGGGGAAAGCCAACAGAGAAAGCTGCAGACTTTGCAGTTTTGTGGCATGTTGGAAAGTCCAGGCTGAACAAATCCATGTAACCTCATGAACTCCTGTATTTCAAAGCCAAACTCCAAGTGATACACATTCTTCGTTTTCCAGAAGACTTTTGCTTTTCCTGTTAGTGACCCTTGGAGTCTGGTGATCCTGTGGAGGTCAAGAGCCTTCTGCCTTCCATTTTTGGGATGGAAACGTTCCCTACAATGCTAAATTCCCCATCAAATCCCTAATATGAAACTGATCTTATTTAAACAGAACAAAACAAAAAACACACAAAACAAACAAACAAACAAACAACCCAAGCAAAACCCAAACTTAAAACTCCCCACATTAAACAAAATCTCCATAATTTTCCAAAGATTTTCTTTCACTTCTTCACCGACACCTGAACCAGAACAGTAAAGGTCCACAATACTGTAGGGTAGTTTCCATTACAGCATATTTATGGAAATGCCAGAAATCTAAAGGTCTTTTCTAATCTAAATTATTGTATGGTTCTGTGCTTGGGAAGGTAGGAAATATAGGAAAAGGCAATATATTAGGGAAAAAAATATTACAGAAAGGTTTCTAAATCATTGGAACAGGCTGCCCAGGTAAGTAATGGAGTCACCATCCCTGGAAATGTTAAAAAAACATGTGGATATGGTTTAATGACAGCTACGGTGGTGGCGCTGAGCTGATAGTTGGATTTGATCCTAAAGGTCTTCTCCAACCTCAACAATTCTGTGATTCTATAAGTGCAAATGTTGTTTTCAGAAACACTATGCAGCACTTTCTGATTACATGTCCTTGGAGGTGTGGGATTAGAAAGGCAGCAGGAACTGAACAAACTCTGTGCAGTGACAGCAGGCAAAGTGACTGACTTGGATATCTTAACCAGAGTGTTCTGTCCTGAAAACAAACTATCAGGATGGCTGCTGGGAATGTGGGGTGAGGGAGATGCTCCTTGGCCCTTCCTGCATGCCGCAGGCAATGCCTCATGCAAATGGAGGCCCTGGGCAAGGGAACATCAGGGGAGTGATACAGTGCTTGCTTTGATGTGACATTCAGCAAGGATGAACAGGCACAGGACCCTACTCATCTTGTGGGGTAAATCTTGAGCTGGTTTTCCCCTCTGCTACTTATATGAGGCCTACTGACAACCAAATCTGACCAGCAACAGGTCTAGAATGTGAAGGCTCCAGGACAAGGTGCTGGAGACTGGGGAGAACAGCATTCCTCACCTCAGGGACACACATTCCGTCTGCCCTATCTGCCCTTGGGGCAGGGATATGGGCTCCTCACCTTCAGAAACATACCTACAAACACCAGAAATATTATGAAAAATTAAGCAGAACAGAGACAAGATGACAAATCAGAGTACCTATGAGGTGCTAGTTCCAAGTAAAGAGAGTCTGTCTGATGACACACAGAGCCTGTTGCTGCTGGACACCCCACTGTCATGACAGGCTCCAGTGATGGACCCTCTATATAGAAAAATCATCAAAGATGACAGGTTTTGATGAAACGTTTCAGTTTTTATCAAAACATTTTCTGTTGGAAAGACAGGTTCAGCCAGGCACATTGGTGTTGTAATAATCACTATTCTGCTGGTAAAATTGCAGAAGACACCTGGGCACCACACATGCACTGGAGCATCACCACAAGCAAACAGCATCGGGCAACCAGAAGGGAACCCATCACCAGTTATTACCTGAGCACCTCTTCCACCCCAAAAGCTATTCCAGTTCTTATGCCAGAGAGGTATTTGGCGTTACATTTTCAAAATTTTGCCTCCAGTCACAAGAACCAGAGAAGAACCACTTGCACAAAAACACAGGCATAGGGGCTGTGCAATCAAAAAAATTTCCCACTCTTACCAAGCCTTAAAATTTGACAATCCCTGAAAGCCATTCACCAGGTACATAATCTGATGATAATTTCTTGTGTAACATAATTTAATTTGTTACTTAATCCTGCGTTTCAATTATTTAGAGAGGTCCTAATAGCCAGTGAAATACTCCAAGCCTAACAGAGCATCTGAAAAGTGCAGTTCTTATGCCTGGCTTCACTCCATAGCTCCTATTCCAGGGCTACACTCATCACCTCCAGGACCTCATTCTCCCTCAGCCCTTTGTGCCTGACTTATCTGGACTGGCTCAGACCTGAGGTCAGTCCTGAGCCTGAAGGGGATTTTACAGGAGAAACTCTTGCCTCTCCACTGTTGCCCTTATTTCATCCCATTTTCAGGTTGAGAGGAGCAGAGCTGAAATCATGCTCCTACATGTTAATCTAGTCTCTTAATGCAAAAGTTCTCTTCTTTCAGGTTGTGGGGTGGGTGTTTGTTTGTTTGTAAAATTCTGCTGCAAAAAAAAATTAAACAGCCGCTATTCATATGAGCAGAGAGGAAATTTGAATCAGTCCCTTTTGTCTGGAAGTGGCTTAGCTCCACAATTGCTTTTTGTCATCATTCAGACACTGTCATACGTTGTTTTGTTCAATCCCATACTAAAAAAAGGCAACCCAAAACTATGGCATTCTTTTGAAAACCCAGCCTCTGCGCTGAGCAAGTTTCTCAGACTCCTTGGTGCTGCACGCCAAACAACTCTCCATCTTGTCCTATGCACTGGGTGAACCAGTGCTGCTCTTCTACGCTAACCACACTTTTCCTTGTAGCCACACAAAGGTTTTCCTTAAACACGCCATAACGACTGGAATGAATAAAGTGGATGAGCAGCAAGGTAGTGGTATGACCCAGCTTGGAAGGAAGTTTCAGACATCCCTCAAAACAGGTCCAGCTATGGAGCCAGGCCATGCAGCTCAGGGGTTCATCTAGGTGGGTCTTAAAAACCACCACAAAGACAGACTGCACAGCTTCAGATCCTACAGGGCCTCTCCTGTGTCAGTTCATGCCCCTGTCTGTCGTGTTCCCACTGTGCAGCCCCATGAAGAGTTTGGCTCCTTCTGAGATGTTTTGGCACACCGGGTTCTTCAAGGGAGCATGCTCCCATCTTTGTTGATTGTAAGGTGATGGATAGATTTAGAGAAAGCCCACAGAATGAGCGTAAAACAACTGTGATTTCCAAACTGAGACTGGAAAATGTACTTGAAATTTGTCAGAGCCTGTGGGATCCAGACGTTTACTGAGGACTAAGTAGAGAAGTCTCATTCCATTCTTCAAATGCTAGTGCAAGCCTTTCACCTTTAACACAATCTGAATGGGTCAAGCACTACTTAAATCAACAGGCAAGTGTGTTCACTCACAGTTGCCCTCCGTTCTCTTGTGTGGCTAACATAGACGTAAGGAGTTGGCCAATTCTGATATTGGTGAAGGACCTTGTTTAACTCTCTAAACTAAAAAATAAAGAAATTATTCATTGTGAAACACGCAATAAATAAAGAGGTGGAATTACTCAATGCCAGTTCCCAAATTTCAAATAGACAGAAACACTTCTGTCAAGATAACAAGTAGGGCAAGCTTTTCTTAGATTTCCTACTTCTCTATCTCATTTAGAAGCCATGGAAGATCTTCTGGAGGAGATCACCTGCTGCCTTTGCAAGATGTTGTTTTCTATGTAGTCACTGAGCTCTGGCTGTAAGCTTGGTGGAAGGTGTTGAAATGAAACTCAGTGTCTGGAAAAACATCCCCTTTCAACACTACCCAATAGGAATGGTGCTATGGCTGTAATTTCCAAACACTTTCCTGAGGTGTTGTGGGTTAGGATTTTTTCCTTTTGTTTCTTTCTCTCATGGAATTTTGTCCAACTGTCGCTAAGAGAGAATAAGACTGGTACTTAAGAGACAAAAGAAACGGCCAAGGTTGGGGAAGGTGCAGCTGGCTACTTTCTTTACTGGGTGGGGTTTCTCTTTGGAAGGGCAGAGATACCGTGAGATTTTGGCAGTCGTGTGGGGGACATACTAGTAAAGAAATGTTGCTCCTTTTCTCGTCTCTTTGCCTGAAAGCCTCTTATTTTCAAAATTATAACAATTTGGAGGGAAGGAGGTAATAAGGTAATATTTTTTCAATTCTGAGGGAGGTTTCCACCTTCCTTGCAGACACCTGTCTTTCAAACCAAGACACCAGGCTCTCAGGGGAAAAACACACCACTCTCCTCAGTAGCATCTTTGTCCCTGAGGAGCTTCCAGAGCAGGTCTGCCTTTTGCAGCTGCTGACCATGCCACATGTCACCAGAGTTCCCTTTGCACAAGCCTGTGCACAAAGTGGGGAGCCTGCCAGGGGGAGAAGACATCTCCCCAGTTTATGCAGAGCAAACAGAAAAAAGACAAGGGCAAAGGAGATGTAGGAGCACAAACTGGCCTCTCCTTTAACTTGTGAATTTGTGTTTTTCCATATATTCATATTTGAGAGCAGTCAGGAGGAAAAAGGGGAATGTTTAAAACCAGGAATACAATGCAATTCTCAAAGGAGCTGTCTGCCTTGGTATTTTGGGATTCCTCCTCTTTGATGGCCAAAGGGAGGAGGAGGTGACAAGGACTCCCCCGTGTACGAAAAGAACTCACACTTGGCAACCCTGGAGACAGAGGTAGTCCCCAGACAGAGTCATTTGAGTTAGGGAATGTAGCCCAGCAACCCCAATGCTCAGACTACGAGAGAAGCACCATTTGCATCAGCTCCAGCCATCACTGAGGCTTTCCTAACCCCATCACAGGCACTAGGAAAGCTCCAGTCTTCAAAATTCACCCTGAAATCCCTGAAATGAGTGTGCTGTTACTCTTTCCCAGCTTGGTCTCATTGCACTGACTGCCATCACAGCAGGGTGTGTGCAGTGAAACCCCAGCTCTGTCCTCTACCAGCAGCTTCTCTTCAGCATGGTCATGCTCCCAAAGTATTGCAGACTGCAGGAAATGCTCCCTGTCACCTTCAGAAAACTCTTCAGGAGAAATCCTGACCCTGGGCTGCCCATTACTTCTGGATAAAGTGGGAAAGCTGGTCACAGCCTTCTTCTACAGGGAAGGACCTCTGGGAAGGGGCATTGAGCTGCAGTGGGGATGCATCTCTGTGCCAGACAGGAGAGTGAGCAATCCCTGATTATCCACATGCCCTTCTTCCCACCTCTCTTGCTTACTCAAAGACCAGCCATTTCAATTCCAGACCCCTCAGACACCCTCAGCTGCCCCTGAAAGCTGCAGGGTTGCTTTTCAAAAGGATGATGTTGATGCAGGAAGACATTTGCTGGATACATGGCTCCTGTCATGCTCCTTCCCCAGAAAACTCTTTGCTTCCACAGCCCCACTGTCACACAGAATGCACACAGGTGTCATACAAGAAAATCTGCTGTGACTGTCACCACCCAACACAACATGACACAAGGTGGCACACACACAAAATTCTGTGCATCTTCAGAAGCTCATGCACAAAAAAATGCTCACAAGGAAGGGTAAAAGAGTGGGTATGCAAAGAGGAGGTACTGGCCAAAGGAACTGTGCTTTCTGCTGCTATTTTAAAAGAAAAGCCTTCTCACTAAAAAAAAAAAAAAAAAAAGTTT
>VWZU01011309.1:22786-43432 GCA_013397095.1 Sterrhoptilus dennistouni | reverse complement strand
TTTTTTTTTTTTTTTTTTTCCCTATTCTAAATCAAATAATATCTAATAGCCCCTGTGCTGAGTTTAGTCAGCCATAGCTTATAAAATTAAAATTCTGCTTGGTAGCTGCACAGTAGCACAGGGCCAGGGAGACCCTGTCTCTGGAACATGGTAATGCTGGTTTTAAATTTCAGGTTAAACTGTTACTCACAATTTGGCATCAAAGTTATAGTTTTATGCACTTTTGGGATAAAGGAGAGGACAAAAGGGAGTGAAATGGCACAAGACAGGCATGACCTGAAAACTGTTCTTGGAGATTCCAGTACAGCACTATTTGTGCCCCCAGAGATTGGAAGTATGAGATCCCCTTGTGTTTGAAGGTGGAGCAGAAGTCCCACCTTTCACCAGCAGCACATCTATTGTGAAGTGCAGCTCCAGATTTTTGGGAGTGAGCACTTTGCAGAAGAGGAGGCCAATGAAAGGAAATCTGGGGGCAGCAGCCTCAGCCAGACAGGCACTGGGGCAGCACAGTGCTGGGAAGGGTCTCTCCCCCAGATACCAGAGTGTGAGGTCTAGGAATAAAGGCACCATCGTGTGCCTGTGCCATCACATCCGTGCATCTATCCCAGCTGCCCTTCGTCCAAGGGCGGTGAGGCAGAGGATGACCCTAAGGCACTGCCACCAAAGCACAAGGAAGAGAAGGGTATTTCTCTGAACAAGAAAAGTATGAAATCACGTGGAGATGGCAGTAGGGCTCTGGAGTGGTTTGGTCCAGTAACATTTGGTATGTTACTGGAAGCACAACATATGCTGCCAGCCAGAATGGGCTGCCAGCTCACACCATTTGTACATCCCTGTTTGCCAACACCTCCACAGGCTGTCCTGAGGACATGAGATGGGATCAGTCTCCAAGACACACTTTCCAGTGCAGTCAGGGTGTCCTGGGATGAGGAATAATGTGTGCAGCATTTGTGCCAGGGGGGAACCTGGGCAGGAGTCGGACAGGACTGGGACCACTGGGATGGCTGACACTGCACAAAAGGAACCACCCAAGCTTCCCTCACTGTCATAATCACCTGCTCTCTGCATCCTGTGAGCAAAGGAACAGCTTGTACTTTTGCACTGTGTGTCCCAAATTCAGACTAATTGCCAGTTAGTTCTGGATTGCACTGTAGAACTAAAGGGCTTCTTGTACACTGCATATGGCACATAGGAATTTGTGAATGTCTTCAGGATATGTTTGACTGCTAGACATTTTATAAATAACACCATTAACATTATACATTGTTTAACTAGAATATCTTCAATAATTAAAATACTGTTGAAAGGCTTGAAACAATTTTAATTATAAATAGGCGCCAGGGAGTGGTAAAAACCATTTTCATATATTCAGTGCATCCACATAGGGTTGCATCCATGTCTTATTGACAGTAGCACTACATGTATACCTGCCTACTCAGCAAAACAATTTTCTCCCAATTCAATGGCATCTTTCCAGAAATTTGAGTAAAGAGCAGAGATGTAACACTCTCCTTAGTACAAAAGATTACATTCTTCCCAAACAAACATTCCTTTATCTCTATAAGATTGTGCATATGGGATAAGATGATGCCATTACCCAGGAGTTTCCTGAACTAGTTCTGATGAAATGCATCAAGATGTAATGCATTGAGACCTGTCACAATGCTACAGGGAGAGACTGCACAGGCTGCTCCTCCATTACCAGGGCTCCAGCACGTGCCATGCCTGTTCAAAAAGCCACCCTACCATCTGATTGAAGTCCCTCCCAGGCATCCCACCCAGCTCAGAACACTGACTCAGTTTCCCATAGATGCACACAGCTTGGAGAGCAATCCCACCTGCAACCTGCAGCTGAAAGTCTTGTCATGTTGACAAGAACAACATCCTCCCTGGCTCCAAACTCACTGATAGGCATTTTCTTGGCAGGGAAAATGCAATCCTTTCTCACTCTGAAATGCATGGACACCTTCTGTTTATATCTTGACCAGAAAAACTGACCTGTGGTTTCACAACAAAAGCCAGATATTCCTAAAGAAGCTGGCCTGCCTTGGACATAATCTTGGTAGAAAACACAAGCAAAGATTTTCTGTGGCTAGCCAAAGTCTGAACAACCTAGGAAAAGTCTGGGAAGAGTTAGGCACAGAAGAGGTCTGCCTCCGAGAAGAGACACCACCCACAGTCTTGCTGACAAAAGACTGCCAAAGTGGTGTGGATATCATCTAGAAAATATGGAATCACTGCATGGTTTGGGTTGGAAGGGACCTTACATACCATTAAGTTCCAGTCAGCTGCCATGGGCAGGGACACCTTCCATAATTCAGGTTGCTTAAAGTCCTGTTTGACCTGTCCTTGGTCATTGCAACTAATACATCTTTGCTAATTACGAGCAAGTTATTTTCTGAGGACCTGAGCAAATACCAGGATCCATTGAAAGAGTTTGATGAATTGAGATCTCATTTTTCTAATGCAATTCTGTGGTTAGATACTCATCCATGACATCCTTTCTGAAACAGCAGGGGAATATTTGAAATTGCTAACGAGAAAACCAGAATTTTAGCAACCCTCACCACACAACTCACTTGATTTAAAATACTGTTTCTAAGACTACAGACCAAAATAAGAAGAACAAAAGACACTATCTTCACAAAGCACTAAAGCATATTTAAAAGCCTTAAAGCTTTGTATGAAAACAAGGCAAAATATAGAAATATCAATAAAAAGCACTGAAATACAGAAAAGGTTCAGCTCCACCATTTTTTATACTGATAAGGACAGCAGCACAATTTCAGATAGTGATAGAACAAGGGGAAAGGGTTTTAAACTGAAAGAAGAGAGATTTAGATTAGGAAGGAATTGTTCTCTGTGAGGGTGCTGAGGCCCTAGCACAAGGGTGCCCAGAGAAGCTGTGGCTGCCCCTGGATCCCTGGCAGTGTCCATGGCCAGGTTGGAAGGGACTTGGAGCAGCCTGGGACAGTGGAAAGTGTCCCTGCCCATGGCAGGAGGTGGAACAAGGTGGTGTTAAAGGTCCATTCCACCACAAAGTGTTTTAAGATTCTGTGATTCTATTTAAATACTGTATTATAGTGTGGGACAGACCTTGCTCTGGTGTAGTTCCACTTGAGAGTCTCAGCAAGGTGACAACAGCTGAGAAACAGGTGCCAACCACCAATCCAGCTGGATTAATATTTCCAATGCTATTAATAATAAAGGTGTGCCGTGAAGCATGCACCTCTGTGGTAGATTCATCTGATGCAGTGCTCTTCTGAAGATAAAAGGAATCTACTGATTTCATATTTTCAGGTTTTTGGTTTCGTTTTTGGGTTTTTTTGAGCAATATGCTTCTACAGGGTGAATCAAGGAAATACATAGCTAGTGCCATGAACAGCCTATGTTCGTAAAGGACATGATTTCTGCCTCTAATTTGTACTGTCCAACTTCATTACCTGTTATCATACCTAATTACTCCACCTTATAGGGAAATGCAGGCTAATTAGGGAGGATGTTATTCACCACATTTAAAACATTATGAAGCAAATGAAATATTACCAGGAGGCAAAAAGGTGATTTGTTTTCTTGTAGTATGCCTGTAAATTAGTCCACAGAAGATAAAGGCTCTGTTTAATTACCACATGGAAGGTTTTGTTTAAAATGTAAGCTGAATTTTCCACCTTCTCAGGATTGTATACATTTGGCAGACAGCTGCTTCAGAATGCTCTTCCCAGCAAAGCGTTAGTTTCAGGACCACATATGTGGAGAGAGATCTTTGTATTTACAATATTCAAATTTTCTAAGCCCTGTTATTTCTTTTTTTCCGAAGGACAATATGACTAAAAAGAATCTTTATATTTTGAAGTGTATATAGCTGATCACTGTGCAAATATTTTCAAGAGAAATCACTATATTTCACAAAGGTGCGTACGAGTTTTGTCGTAGATCAAAGTGAGAAAGAAGGGAAAAAAAATGATAAATCATCAGAGATCCAAAAATACTTTTCATTTGGAGAAGATATCAGGCCATTTCAGTGGCACTGATAGAGTCTCTGCTCTGTCTCCATTACCACTGAAGGCAGCCGGAGTCAGGAGCTGACTACGCTAGATTATATTCCCTATAAGATGGTCACCTATATATATATATATGATCTTCAACCTCTATTGATTGACCAATTTCACAAGCAAAGACTGGTGAAATGAAGCTGAAATGAACATCATGCTTTAACTCATTGAACCCATCAGGCCTGAGTTAATCTCACTGCCCACTGTCTCTGATAGAATTCAATTGATCAATCATGTTTCGGTGATAGTACCATTTCAGTGGCTTATTGCTTCTTCATTTCAAGCCCTGACCTGTTAGATATACTTGGACCAGCTCAGCTCCTTCTGGAGACACAGAGACCCATATCTGCCAACAGCAGTGCATTGTCCTGCCTCTCAAGTGCAGGAAAACTCAGGGAAGCACTGGTGAATACTCTCACCTTCATGTTCTGTTTTTACAGTTATTCTACCAACTTTGCAGTCAGGATGAGCATGAGAACATAAGAAATTTGAATGGCCCAAGCCCACTGCCCTCTGGTCAGTGCTTGGACAAGCAGGGACAGTGACAGTTTGGTGTCTGCCATCTGGCTCCAGCCCTTGTGTGCAGCAAAAGCAGTGCACACTACCAGTACATAGGCAGACTGAATCCAGAGCAACCCCACCTGGACACTGCCAGCACACTTGCACACCCCAGAAGCACAGAAGGGCTGGCCAGGGTTCACCCCTGGATGGCAAGGGGTCTTCAGTGATGCTTTGTCTGCCATTTAAAGGCATAGCCAGCCTGAGTGCATCCCATTTGTCACTACCCTGGCCTCTCTCCTTCCCTTTGTTCCTGCAGAGTCCTCTGCACTGCTGGAGACAAGGGTCATTTGGATTTCACTGAACCTTGCTCCCAGCCACCCTTACTCGAGCCAACAGCAACTGGAGGCTCCCTGGCTCTTCCCAGCCTGCTTTCACCCCCTGGACAGTCTTGCAGACCAGGCTACATCTCCATAGCTCCCTGAGGTGAGCTCTCACCACACCACACTCCTTCCAGAGCACCCATCTGCACTGCAGAGCAAGTCCAGCCAGTGCTTGTACATCCAGATTTCCACTGGCTCTGGGGAATGGAAGAAGCAGGACAAAAGGAGATGTGCCATGTCATTGGCCTGTCAGTGCTGCTCTTCCTAAAATGCTAAGCAGCACAGTGATTAGCACTTTTATTGCCAACCAGACACCTCTGGTGCTTCACTGTTGGGTTGTGGAGCTCTTCTCCTCTTTCCTGTAAGGCAGCTGGAGGTCCTCCCTCATGTACAAGCTGGAGTCAGGCTGTGAACCCACATATGAGCTGGAGTTGTGCCAGTACACCCTCGAGATGCCACCCCACAGCATTGCTGCAAATCTGCACAACAAAGCTGGTTGTAAGACTCACCAACAAAGTGGGGTTTATTTGTTGAGCAGACTTCCCATGAGATTACAGCTGTCCTCCTCCAGTTATTTTAATCCCACCGTAGCCATATGTGGAAATGTTTTTATGTATCTCCTAGGAAAAACCTGCCATCTCTGCCATCCCACATTCAACAAAGATATGGTGGGACCTCACACCTCAGCAGCCCTAGTGAATCTGACAGCATATACATCTGAGCAAACATTTGTGCAAATAGTGCCACTGAGTGGAGCTGGATTGCTTGTGCACCTGCCCAGACTACCATCAGGATGGACTTTACTCATGCCTCAAGCCTTGCATGTACAGGACACAGCCCTGCACCCTGCACAGTCTGCACCTGGGGGCAAACAGTGCCCCTGGGCTGAGGGACTTCCCACAGGCCAGAGCATCTGACAGCAAGCCTGGACTTGTTTTGCTGCCCAGCAGCTCCAGCAAGGGCTGTGATGGTGGAGGAGAGCTCGTTGGACTGTCCCCTACACTGCTCTTGGACCCCAGCACAGCTGGCTGTGCTGTGTGCCCACCCCAGTGGAGATCCAGGCACACAGTAATTGTAAATCTGTGGAGCAGCATGTGCTGATGTGCTGATCATGCCTAGCCTGGCAGCTCAGCCTCCATGCAGCATCTTCAAGGAACCACAGTGATGCCCATGGGCACCAGCCCTGCAATGTGGCAGATTATCCCTGAGAACAGCAGCTGGAGGGACTGATGAAACCACAGGGAGTTTTGTGACTGCACTTCTGCCACAGTTTTATATATAAACAACAGGAAAAATTATGTCAGTGATACCCCCCTGCATGGAGAGGAATTCAGAAGTGCAGAAATGAGGGTTGAAAGGAAGAAGCTAAGAAAAAACAGAGCAGATGCCCCAAGCCTGGCACAGGGAGTGGGAACATGCATCCCATCACTCCTGGGCCACAGGAGACTGTGGGCACCTGGAAATGCCTCCTGGTTTATGGCACCCCTTAGCCAGCTGCAGTGTGATGCGTGTATTTCTGTGATTTCTGTAGTAACTAGGTGAGCTGTAACTCCAGTAATTATACACAAAATGTCATGACAAGGTTCTTTTAAAATGATTGTGTGAAACTGATTCTTTTCCTAATCCATTTTTGTGAGCTGTGTTCAGCTTTAGGGACATGCATTTTATACCATGTACTCCCAGCTCAAAGGGGCATTTTTAAAAGGTTGTTAATATCTTATTGAAGCAATTTTAACATAGTTTATACCTACTTCCATACCATGTCATAACATATCTTTTCATCATTTCTTTCAAAAAAATATTTTCTATGTCTGCCTGGGTGACAAGGACTAATGCAGGTTGCAGATGAAACTGCGCTCTGTGTAGGTTTGGAAATGCTAAAATGACCTCTTGTTTCAAATAAGAGGGAGAGGATTTACAGCTCTGAGAAATACTAGGAGACAGAAATTTGACAGCCAAAAGAAAAGTGGTGGTAGCACAGGCAGCCCAATGGGGTCTGCACAAACAGTGACCAGCTCTGGAACGGAGCTCTGCTGCATCCCAGCAAGCTCTGTCTGTGATGGGAAACCTTCAAGGCAAAGCTCCTAAGAAATGCAGAGAAATCCCAAACAGCAATGCTACTCCTCCTAAAATGCACATTCCTAGCAAAACATTGAAGCAGTACCACCAAGATATGATGAGGCTGGATTTACTAAAAGCAAAGGAGAGAAAAATCCTGTGGAGGGTGCAGGTTGCTCTATCAACATTGTCTCACAAACGGAAGGTATCTGTTCACATTTCCTACGCAATTATCCACAAAGACCACTAATAAAGAGTTCTTAATACCTGCTGACTGTGCATAAACGAGATACCTCCTGACTTTAAAAAAATCACAAACTGTGTTCAAGCTTTCAAGTGTTGACTTATAGAAGGAACCAATGTCACGGATGAAGCCACCATGATGGCTTGCAGCCATAATGCAATACACAGGAATAAAACACCTTTATAAAATGCAATATACAGCTACAGATTTTTACAAGTAACACAAAGTGCAAGCGTAATGATGTTTTTATATACTTTATCCACATGCATTAGTTGGGAAAAATTATGCTTTAAATATCCTCCACAGCTGTGTAATGTGGTTTTAACACTTAAATTTTTGTGTACTTCTTATACCTAGGAGCCACATCTATCCTTTGGCTTCCTTTCCTGTCCACCTGAACACAGACATGCTCTGCCACAGTGACCAAAAGCTGGAGAGTGCCTGAACAGTTTGCTGCTTGTGGCATAGTCTGGCAGCTTCCAAAGTCAGGGAGGTCACGAGCAGTGCCCAAGGGATTGGCACTGATGGGGGGTCCCCACAGCTGCACCCACCCTGTGCCGGGTACCTGCTGGCATCCTCCAGCCTCAGCACCCACCTCCAGGAGGAAGGGTACGATGCTGCTGTCACCAGCCCAGCTCTCACCATTGAAATTTAGGAGATCTTGTCAGCTGGCACAGGAGATGCTGTGAATGAATGGGATGTGCAGAGCAAAAGTTGGTGGGCTGAGCAGCGGACACTGTCTCTCTCAATGTCTTTGAGTTTTTTGACGTGGTTTCCACCACCTCCTCCTGGAAACTGATAGGATGGAAAAGTGGGCTCACAGTAGCCTTCTGAAATTCAGCAAAGACAAATGCAAAGACAAATGCAAAGTCTGGCACTTGGGGAAACATAATTCAGGAGTGTATCACAAGCTCGGATCAGCCTGGCTGGGGAGTGGGTCTGTTGAAGGGACCCTGAGGGTGCTGGTGGACACAAAACTCAGGGAGAATGGCCAGTGGGCTACCATGGCCCAGCAGGATGCTGGGCTGCATCAGCAAAGGTGTTGCCAATAGAGATAGAGAAGTCATTGCCACACTGTTCTCAGTATCTGGAAATGCTGTGCTCAGTTTTGGACACCACTGTGCCAAACAGATGTGGACAGTCTGGAGAGGTCAGAGAAGGGCCACAAAGATGAATCGAGGGCTGGGTGATCTGAGTTTGTTCAGCCCTAAAAAAAGAAGGCTTAGAGGAGACCTTATTGTCATGTTCTATTAATAAAAGTGTGCCTGCAAAGAAGACAGAGACTCCCTTTTTCACAAGGAGTCACATGGAAAAGATACAGGGTAATGGGTATAAGTGAGTCCTGGGGAGATTCCAGTTGGACACACAGAGAAAATAATCAGCAATGAGAACAAGAAGCCACTGGAATTACCTCTGCAGGGCAGAGCTGGATTCCTCAGTGTTGGGCATTTCTAGGATTTGGCTGGGCAGGGTATTGTCTTGTCTAGGCCATGATTTTGCCAATAAAGGTTGGACCAGACAGTGCATGAGGCACCTTCCAGCCTGGTGTTCTGGGATTCCAGATGAAAAAATTAGATGATGACCCAACAAAAACCTTGTGCTTCTGTATATGCTTCTATTTTATGGTTCTGCCATAAATGTGGGGACTGAACAAAATTAAACAGCCAAGATTTTACTTTCAAGGAAAAATGGTATAGCTCTTTTCTAATTGCTGTAAGTAATTAGTGTCATCTAAACATTAATTATTTATCCTGCAGGAAACTTAGCAATATACAGTACAACTCCCCTGATGCTGTGCTTATCACACAGAAGCCCTTATTAAGCACATGTGGGTGAATCTCCCTGCATGTATTTGTGTTATTTCAGAACCTGATTTCATTCAGTGAGAGGTTGATGGGATCACTTTTTGGGCCTCATCACAGGAATTCTTGCAAAGATCACCTGAGTGAGCTTGCTCCTGCAGCTTGAGTTAAGACAGAGACTCCAGGAACACCCTCACCACTCCAGCAGGTGAGGCTGACCTCATGTCTGCGCCAGTTTTTCCAATCTCACTTATTTCCATTCCATCTAATAAAATAACCGCTCCGGGAAAAGAATAGTAATTAAATATATATATATATATACACATATGTTTTACTTATTTGATTTTATGTATGTATCAATATATTGGGGGGGAGAGAGGAGAGAGAGAGAGAGAGAGAGAGAGAGATGGCTAGATCTTGGCAAATAATTTTGGAAGACCACTGTACCCAATGTTTCCTCTTTGCTGCCAATAGCCAGATGTTGCCAACCAGTGGTTTCCATGACTCAGTGATGGTGGTCTGAGAGTGAATACCTGGCATGGCAGACAAAGTCTTGCCTTCCTATGTTTGGTGCTGCAGAAGCCAAGGGCAGGAATGTGACTCTCACTGTGCTGCAAAGCTGCAGTGATGGGGAAATTTTCAAGACTTTTTCTTCTGTAGAAAAACACTTATAGACTGAAACTGAATCTTGTTCACCAGCAGAGATAATTTTTGAAGAACTTGTTACACAAAGCCCTTCTGGGGAAAATGCTGAACATGTGGGTAGACCCCATCCTGAGGCTTTTAAATTAAATTTATTTTAGTTTTCCAGTTCAAAATCATTTCAGTGCTTAAATAGAAATTAATCAGCTTATATGGAACCATAGAATCACAAATCCAATTTCATTGGAAAAGTCTTCTAAGATTGTCAAGACCAGCAATTTACCCAGCTCTGCCAAGACCACCAGTATTCCATGTTCCTAAGCAGCATATCTACAGATATTTTAAATCCTACCAGATACCACTGCACCACTGTCCTGGATAGGCTTTTTCAATGTTTCACACCCATTTCAGTAAAGAATTTTTTTCCTAATATCCAATCTAAATGGATCACAGCTGAAGGCCATTTTGTCTCACCCTGTCACAGAATCCCAGACTGATTTGGGTTGGAAGGGACCTTAAAGCTCATCTCATTCCACCTTCCACTGTCCCAGGTTGCTTCAAGTCCCATCCAACCCAGCTTTGGACACTTCCAGGAATGGGGCAGCCACAGCTTCTCTGGGCATCCTGTGCCAGGGCCTCACCACCTTCATAGGGAAGAATTCCTTCCATGTTCCATGGAACCTTGCCCTCTGGGAGTCTGAAGAATCACCCCTTGTGCTGTTATCTATCTATCTATCTATCTATCTATCTATCTATCTATCTATCTATCTATCTTCCACACCTAGAGGTATTTGAATGTAAATAAGCCATCACTCCTCATGACTAACTAAGCCTGGGCAGGCACCAGCTTCTCCTCACCCACCAGGTATTCCTGTCATTTATGTTAAAGACAAGAATTTTCCTTTAAAAAGGTTTACAGAATCTTTAGGAGAGGCTCATTAACATTTTTCACAGTTTCACTTCCTCATCTCTTTTTGACTTGATTCCCTTTAGAAAGGAAGGAAACACACTGAGGATGCATGCTGCCTGAAATGTTTCTTCCTTACATATATACAGGAGTATATACATAAATAACATAAATATCTACATGTAGCCATGTGTTCTTCAAAGAACCATGCAGAACATGTCCACTTCCCCTCACCCTAGCCTAAGGCACAGATGGCAAGTCAAAACCACTCAGGATTCACAAAAATTACTGGATTGCACTACTCAACTTTTAGGTAAAATCTCTGAAATAGACCCTTTTTTAGAAAGAAAAAAAGAAAAATAAAAAAACCCTTAACTTGTAACATGTGACTTTGCTACGGCTGCAAAAGGGGGAGGCCAGGGGTTTGGACAGGGAGGCCATTAACTCCCCCAGTAGGAACTGAAGGATCCCTCCACTATCATCCATGCCAATTCTCCTCTCCCTGGGGGTTTTGTGGCAAGCGATGTCTAAGGGTCTGCTCTGTCACCAACACTGGGATTAACTGGGAGCACACTGCTGGCACCCTACACCTTGCATCATTCCCCAGATGCCCACCTGCTCCAGCCAAGCCCCTCCAGCACTGTTGAATCCCATCTGCTGTCGTGCCCTGCCCCCGACTCTCAGGAAGGCAGCCTGTGCCCAGCCACCCACCGCCTCCAACACCTTCTTTTGCCACTGGAATGTGGGCACCAGTTGTTACCATAACACACTCAATTGTTCTCAGCAGTGCTCCAGCAAATAAAGCCATTAATTACAGCCTTTCCCTCAGCCACCGTTGGCTGGAGCAGCAATCAATGTGCAACCCCTCATTGCCTGCTCTCAGGGAGCAGAGACAGATGCCATAAAAATGATCCGCAGCCCACGCCGAGCCCCGCCGGCGGCTGTGCCCGGGAGCGGCCACCACGCTGCTCCGACACGCGATGCCATATTTATTTGGGCTGCTGCAGCCGTGGGGGAAGGCAGCCCATTAGGCGATTATTTTTATCTTATAACGTCAATTTACTTATACTGATTGGCTTCCTGCCGCCAAATATCAATTAAATTGCAAATGCCTGCTGAAGCTTATTTTATGTCTCTTTACCCTCATTTTCTTTTCTTTTCTTTTCTTTTCTTTTCTTTTCTTTTCTTTTCTTTTCTTTTCTTTTCTTTTCTTTTCTTTTCTGTCTCTCTTTCTTTCTTTCTTTCTTTCTTTCTTTCTTTCTTTCTTTCTTTCTTTCTTTCTTTCTTTCTTTCTTTCTTTCTTTCTTTCTTTCTTTCTTTTCTTTCTTTCTTTCTCTCTTTCTTTCTCTCTTTCTCTCTCTCTCTCTTTCTCTCTCTCTTTCCCTTCTTTCCTTTCCTTTCCTTTCCTTTCCTTTCCTTTCCTTTCCTTTCCTTTCCTTTCCTTTCCTTTCCTTTCCTTTCCTTTCCTTTCCTTTCCTTTCCCTTCCTTCCCTTCCCCTTCCATTTTCTCCTCTCTTTTCCCTTCTTTTTCTTAGGGAGAGAGAGAGGGGGGGAGAGAGAGGGAGGGAGAACCCTATGTTCGAACATAATTTAGTCTATTCCCCTTTCCATATCTCAAAGGAAAATCTATATCTCCCCCTGGAAGGCCATTTGCCCTCTGTTATTGGGATCTGAGGTATCACAGCAGTGGGCAATTTGTTTCAACCGACTACCGCCAGCCCATCAGGACTCCTCAGGACCTCTGCCATCTCCAATGCAATTGTATCTGGTATTTCCATTTATGATTCGTTTTTAACAGCTGCAGTACCCAATAGATGAATGGGTTTGAGATCTCACAGAGTGTGCCCACCCCTTCCTGCCACAGCCATCTCTTGTCCCAAGATGCTCATCATCTTGATGATGCAGGTTTCTGCTTGTCCCACTGGGAGAGACCCTTGTTAACTCAGGCTGCTGCCCCCTGACAGTTGTGTCTCAGGAGGTGACAGGGTGGCCAGAGCTGCCAGAGATTGTAAGCTGTTCCCATGACAAAGAGCTGCACAAGTGGCCTTTGACACATGGGGAGCACTGGGAGCAGGAACCTCTCCAGGGGCTGTGGGTGGGCTCACCTTACTTTGTCATGGGGCTGGGGGCTGCCCCTGTGCACACACACTACCCAGGCAGCACTTGATCTCCTCTCACCTGGGGAAGGTCTAACCAAGACATGGGACCTGCTGGCACCTACAGCAAAGCAATGTGTCAGACATCACCCCCTCACTGCTGTGACCTTCCAGAACCGATGGACACCTCTGGCACAAGACCCCAGACCCCACTTCACAAGCAAACACACACCCCATCACAATATCCTCAAGCACCTCTGCCCATGCCTACAGGGAGGGAGAAAGGGAATGGGACCACATTACACTAAAGGGGCTGGAGGGCTTGAGGTGGGCAGCAGTGATCAAATCAAACACTTCTGGCAGCCAGAGACTGACAGCAGCACTGAGAATTGGCGGGGGATGAAGAAGGTAAAGCACAGTTGAAGTGCAATCAGGATGAAAAGGAGACTGCCAACCATCAATGAAGACTCAGGTGCAGACTACACCTGACTCAGCAGCACAGTAGTGGATTAAACTCCTCCAGCCCTGCCCACACTGCCTCTGACTTCCCACAGAGTGTCTGGGTTTACCAAGGAAAAAAACAGAGATCACAAGTCCAAGAAAAATCGGCTACAACCTCTCTAGGTGCAGAGGTAGCCTTTACACCTTTACCTTCATTGCTCCACAGTTCTGTGCCCACACATTGGGCCCTTCAATGGGTGCAGAGAATGGGGCATGCAGGGGTGCAGCATGAGAGCAAACACCTTGCCACACATGCACCTTCATCCAGCCAAGCACTGAACACATTGTAATCTCCTATCAGCCAAGTCCTACCTGTTACAACTGTCTGTAATGAGCCCAAAAATTCTTTGGCAATTTAGAAAAATGCAGATGAGTTTATTCTGGGCTTGCCACTGCCAGAGTGATTGTCACAGCATTGACAATTATCTTCACAACAAGATTTTGGACCTTTTTGTAAAGGCTTAGCAAGGTTTAAAAACCTGGGCCCATGTATTTGAACAAGGCAGTCAGAGAGCGAGAGAACAAACTATGAGGAATGCACCAGTGTGCACATAAACAACTACAGCTGTCTCTTCACTTAAAACATACATACACTGTATGTATATACATGCATAGGGACCATCTATATACCATCTGTCCATCTATATAGCAATTACCTATGTAGAGATGTTGATAAAGAAAAAATCAGGGGTCCTAGAAAAGACCTCTTCACCCTTGGCAATGTTGATTATTGACTGGTTCATTCAGTTCCTGATGGAGATAGTGTGATTGCCTGGGATGTAGCTTGCAGGTTTCTAAACTGAAGGCTCCAGAATCAATTTTGTGGTAACTGGTTAGATGTGACCGGCTTACAAACTCAGCATGGGTGTCAGGAAGCAAATCCAAGTAACACCACTACTTTTTTTTTAAATATCAGGGGTGAGGAAAGGCTCCTGGTTGAACAAGTCACAGGACAGAGCAGAGATTAACAATTTTGACTTGTTTTCATCTCCAAGGTGACAAACAGGTGCACTGCAGGTCATGGCTGGTGGTGCAAAATGATGCTGAAGCTCACAGCTTGTGTAGGAAGATTTGTCACTCCTGAAAGGAGGACAGTGCCAACAGCTTCTGCAAGGTGAGACTGGCTTGGCTGGAGATCACCACTTCCTCTGAGAGGGTCATTCTTCATGGTGCCTTTGTGCTAATGGCAGCCCTCACTCTATGTCAGCTTCCCTCTGGGTCTGCCCAGAGAGGGGCAGGACAGAGAACAGGAGCTTCTTGGAAAGCTTGGCAAGAACTTGTCCTTGGTGGTCAGAGGCTTATGCCCCAGTGGTGACCAGGGGAACTAGACATGGATACTCCACTGCTGAATGAATTTTCCACTTCTCTGAGTGGTGAAGTAGCACCAGTGTCACACTCTGGAGTCACCTTGAGTCAGTTGAGTCATCAACTCAACAGCTTCATTTTCATCCGTGACATCCTAAGAGAAAGCATTCTTTGGAATTTGCTTCAGCTGTGACAAGGATCTGGAAGTATGATTCAGCATTCAGAAATGAGACCAAGAAGTTCCAGAGGTTTACACTGATATGACACACCTAAATAACTAACTTCATGTGGAACCATGACAGATTCCAGCATCACCACATCCTGACACCCTTCTTTAAAGTAAACTGACCCTGTAAGGTGCTGTGGTGGTGAAACCATCAGGTACCAAATGCTGCTGCAACAAGTAACATGTAGGTGTAAGAGAGAGAATAGGTAAACTGAACAGTTACACAAATTTAAAACTCAAAAGCACACACCTAAACTCTTCCAAAATAATCTTCCTTGGATTCAGGCATGCCTATAATTATGTTCCTCTCATTGCTGAGCACTAATAACAGTTCTGGGCTAGTTCCCATTGCCATCCAAGACCGTGATAAATGGGGACTGTTCTTTGTCCCTTGACTGGTGCTAGGGAGAAAAAGACAGGCTCTGCTCTACCAAAACCCCTCCCTCTTCCAGAAATGCTAACTCCTGTGTCCTCCTGCCTGGGAGAAAAACAGTGTGAGAATGGGGAGAGGATGGCTAGGTGCTCATTCTCAAGGAAGCAACTGGAAACCCAAGGAATCAGAGAAGAAAAAGACTGCTGCATGACTATTTCTTATTAGTTGACGTACAGACAAAAAAAGTCAGGCACTGTCAAGCATGAAATCTTATTGGGACAATAGAGATGGAATTGCCACTGCTGACAGCAATGTTTACAAGGGCATGATGTGTCGATGCTGCACAGCATGAAACCAGCAGCCCCGTCTAGCTCTGTGAATTGTAACAAGAGGCAAAATATCCCATTTGGGACAGATAGGAATTGTACCACCAAAAATAACCTCTCAGGTGTAAAATCCATTACAGGTGGAATGAAGGAAATGCAGAGGAGCCCAGCTGGCACAGCAGGAGGCTCCTGAGCTTTCTCCAGCCAAAGCACATAGCAAACATGGTCTCTGAGAGATGACTTGACAGTGAGTTTGAGGGCTTCCCTTCACCTCCAGCCAAGAAAAGGTGGAGTAAAGGGAGCAGGAATGTGCTCCTCACACTGTAGGCTCTGACATTCAGCCAGAAGATATTGCTTAAGCATTTTCAGGCAACGTGCAATATACTGGACCCTCTCCCTTCCTTCAGGTACTCTGAGCCCTGTTATCAGACTGCTGAGAAACCAATACCACTTCTGAAAGGTCTGAGTTTTTCAAAAGCCTCCACCACCAAATCTGTCTAACCTAAAGGGAACTGTATACAGGGCAGTTTGGCAGATGAGTCCAACAAGCCTTAAAACTGCTGATTTTGAGACCTTTCAAAGAATAATCTGAAAGACAAATGTCCCAGGGACAGCAGGCAAAAAATTGTATTGCAGTGAAAGTGAACACAGAAGGAGTACCTTGACTGCAAAGGTCAACAATAATTGGTGAGAATTTTTAGGGGAGAGGCTGAAGCAAGTTTAGCTAATATGAGACATTCTGGTGTCTTCACCTGAAATGCTCAGCCACCATGAAGCCTTTGATGTGCACACTTGTGCATCAACTGCTCACAGCTTCTCCCTTAGGGTTGTGCCTTCTCTCTCTCATGAAACACTGAAATGCAAAACCAGCATATGTATCCTGGCCATTAGATGCAGCAGCGTGGGGGTGAGCAGTGCCTGCTCCAGCAGAGCTATGTGACAGCTCATCAGGCAAAACCCAGCACCCCAGCAGTTACTGCAGCATCAAAGGGAAATGAAGCTCTGCTGTGTGAGGTGGCCACCACTCAACCAAAGCTGTTCTTATAGATAGAGGTTTCCTCATTGTAAGTTTTCTTTCTTCATATTTTGCCAACTAAAAGTTGATGTGACTCATGTAAAGCATCTGAAAGAATCACCTCGTGATGCCATCATTCCCACAAGAGCAGCATCCTACAGACCTTGTCCTGCTCTGCTAATCAGCATCTCTGGAGTCCTGGTCTAGTGGAAGGTGTCCCTGCCCATGGCAGGGGGGTCAGACTAGATGGCCTTTAAAGGTGCCCTCCAAACCAAACCATTCTGCAATTCTGATTCTAGGTCCTATGAGGGACATCTTTTCCCTGCCTCTGTACCATTTTGCAAGATATTAGAGAACCATAATGACAGGGCTGCAGGAAGTTTCTAAACAAATGAAGTGCTGATGGTAGATGCACATCCCTACTCAGTCTGTGACCAAAGAAAATCAGAGAGCAGCTGATGCAGCCTACAAATGTTTCATTGCAGCCAGCACCCCATTACAGAGCTACAGGGAAGCAGTTTTATGAAGATGGAGTGCCCATGTGATCAGAAAACCATCACATTTCACTGATGTTAGTACCTGACAGAATTCCAATACACTCACCTCCACTGTAGACATCTCTTTTGCCATGCTCAGATCAGCCAGATCCGTGTCCAGCTGATAGGAGATTTTAACTGGATTTCCTTTCAATATAAGATATCTCAGCCAAAAATCCTTGGTTCTTAACCTCCCCCTGTAATATGGGTCTGCAGGAGCAAAGGAAAATCAGTCTCCAGCTAGAGCTATAACATTAGGGGAATTATCATGGGTATATGTTGGCTACAAATATCTCTTAGCAGAATCTCAGATGAGATAAAACCTTGGCAAGCTCCACAGTCACGTCTTATAGTCATCTGAAGAGAAGACATTGGTTGCTTTCAGAAGACCAACTGCTCTTCCCATCTCTGAAGTCATGGGCACCATCATGTGGACAGTCACTGCCCCAGAACAACCCACGAGAACAAGGAAGAAGCTGTGGAGCCACCTCCCTAGCCAAGGCTCGTGAAGAAAATGGAGACAGGAAAGGCTCTGTAACTAATTCCAAGCTCAACCAAAATTTCTCCAGCATTATAGGTGGAGTGCCGTGACATAAGTGCACTCCTGTCATGACAGAAGAGCTGGAGTACAGAGAAACCTCGGACCTCAGACCACTTGGGGCAGAGTGCCCAGAAATACACACAAAACATAGAAGGTCCTGCTGAATATCTAATTGAATACCAGGCGCAGTTGAAGGTTCCTGCCCATGGCAGGGGGCTGGAACTAGGTGGCCTCTAAGGACCCTTGTCCAATCAAACCATTCTGTGACTATATGAATATGAAATGGGGAAACAAGTTGCAATCAGCCTTGTTGTGGAAGTTCAGCAAAATACTGGTGCAATACTTCATCTATCAGACAGTCATAAGTCCTAGTGGAGCAGGTAGGGACACCCATCTGTAGATTTTCCCAATTAAGACTTTCCATCTGTAAAGTCTTCTGAAGTTAAAACAAACAAACAAACAAACAAACAAACAAACATATATATATAAAGAGGTAAAAGAAAAAGAGGGATTTTGGCTTTTTGCAGCACATCTGGATGCACCTAAAATACAGCTTTTGGTGCTTGCTGATGATGGCTGATGCTGCTCTGCCTGACCTGCTGGATGTCTGTAACCCCAGGGAGGCACTGGGCAGGCACAGGCACACAGGAGCCTCAGGAGGTGCAGACCATGCAGACAGCCTGAGCACCAGGGGCTGATGGCACATTCCTGTGCCCTGCACAGGCTGGCTATGCTTGAGCCACTGCCTATCTGCTGAGAAGAATGTCCTCCCCTGTGTCCATCTGCAGTTCCATGGCAGAGCAAGCCCTGACCCTAGGTTTGTGCTTCAGCACAAGATTCAGCAAGAAAACCCCCACTGTTTGTAAGCACTACAGCTCTCTCTGAGCTCTACCATATTCTCATCACTATGCCATGACAAATTTGTAAAGGGGCTCTTCTCAAGTTCTGGCACAGCCAGGAAACACAGACTGCCTGCAGGTGTGAATCGAATGCTCCTGCAGACTTTGTATGACCAGCTATTTATATAATTAGCAAAAAACCACACAAAGTTCAAAATGCAATTGCCGAGTCTGATAAAAATAATCCCCAATGGGACTATTCTGCAAATACCAGGGGAGGGCAAAATGGGCAGGATTCAATCAATAGTGCACAACCACCCCTAGCAAAGAAAAGCCCTCAATGCAAAGAACATACACGAAGGACATGGCAGACAAAAACTGAACTGGAGAGATCTGCCAGTCTCAGGACACCTCCATTTTCTGCGTCTCACTGATTTTGCTCTCTGCTCATGGGGAACTTTGCAATCGCCAAAAACAAGCAATTACGGCTTACAATATTAACTCCAGAGCTTCCCAAAGCACCAACAGAAAGGGGTTTTCCACTATCATTCAGGATTCCAGGAAGCTCTCATTTCAGTCAAGGAAATACTTCTGATTTTAAAATCCCAGTAAGCTTGAATTGCTTGAACCAACTACAACAGCAGCAGATTTCAGTCCCTACATGATAATCCCAGTGCTGGGGCTGCGCTTTGTGCAGCCATGGAGAAGGCTGACCTGACATTACCTGCAGAACTGTTTACTCCTTCCCTAGGGGCAGGAGCACACTTGGGGAGTAGGGAGACCATGGATAGCCTAGCCATACCCTCGCCCGGACAGTCACCCTACCATACAGATGGAAAAAGGCAATGGAAAACCCATTACTGCTTCTGGGGCACAGAGAAAGCCTGACAGAGAAATACATGACACTTGGAGAGCTCCTGATATGACAGAGTTGCCAAATAATTTACTTAATGCCCTGGTGTTGGACCTTTTGTGTAGGAATATAGCCCCTGCCTCCTTCCAACCACCACCTGCAACTGGCCAAATCTCTCTTCCCAGGTAAATGAGGCTGAGCCACTGTAGCTCCCTTAAGCTCCCCTCCTTTCAAACACGTTTGAAATCTGAGTATTTGTTGTAACAGTGCAGATATATGCTGACCCAAGAGACATTGATGTACAAACAGGGAAAAAGGGGAAATTCCAGCACCACAAATCATGATATGAGGTGTGTGTCCCTCCTCTCACAGAAACACCTTGTTCAAGAGCAGCATATAAAGGAAACTAACCACCAAAAAAGCCAAACAATATTTTCTTGATTTTGTTTTTCAGACCCCTCAAAAATCACTGTTATAATAGAAGATGTGGAGTACTAATTGTGAAAGTTTGTGAATATATAATTTATTCATTGTAAGGCAAAACTTTCATCGCCTCTCTCTGTATATACATATATGTGATAGATGCATTAGAGACACATAGATACATGCTCTGTACAGGCACATAGGTACATACGTGCATTGTGACTGCACCTCTGGATTCTACTGATTTCTTGATAAATCAGAATTTTTCATCTTGCTCATGACTTTCCTACTTAATTTATATTAGTATGTATAACAAAATTCCATTAAAACTGACAAGTCCTACTTTTCCACAAAACTCCTTCTTCTTTCAAAAATGCATTCCTACGAAAGAATCCTGGCCAGTCCCAGTACTGGCACCATCAGGATGATCTGACAAGTCACCTACCCCTAAACTGAATTTCAGCTAAATCTATATGAAGAGGTTGTTCCTTGAAAAACATCTAGCAGTCGACAGCTCCTGATGAGAACAGCTGGAGCTTCAGCAGGGCTGCAAAGAGTGGTGGAAGTCTGGGCTTTTCATTAACATAGCTCTGAGAAAATCCCTGCTCCACTGAAGCTGGTGGCAAACTGGCAGGGCTTCACCTCCGAGCCAGAGGAGAGCTCTCTAGAAAACAGGGGCCCTGGGGACCACATTAGGAGAAAAGTGACAAACATGCTTGATGTGCACACAAGACAGCTGGTAACCTGCTTGCTCAGAAAGGGCAGCTGTGCTGGCAGGGAGTTTTCCTGTGCTGAGCTGTGAACAGGTGAGCATCGCTGATGGCCAGGGCAGAACCAGTCCATCCCTCAAACCCCTCAGACACAAGACATGGGGACATCCTCATCTGGAGACAGCGGCCCACCACCCACTGCCATCCACTTGGCCATGGCCATATCCACAGGGATCCTTCAGAGGTCCTGAGCTGGAAGCAGAACCCCAGAGGGCAAGGATTTTGCAGGCAAAGCCAGGTGTCCAGCATGCCAGCA
>VWZU01011309.1:3188-22723 GCA_013397095.1 Sterrhoptilus dennistouni | reverse complement strand
GACAGAACTGAAGGTTGCACAAGGAGGATCTCAGCCTAGGCTCTATCACCTGGCTGGGCAGAGCCTGGGCTTTCCCTCCCCAGAATACTGTCCTGCCTGAGCACAGGTCAGGCAAACACTTTGCTCTCAAACATCAGAACAGCTCCATTTGGAGGCTGAAATGGCTTTTTGCTTCATTTCTGTGAATTTTGACATGCAGAACTTTCTTAGAAACTGAGACTACATTATTTTAATGCTGCTGTAGTGGAGACCTGAGTTGACCTATATATNTTTCCTAGAATTTTATAAGGAATGAAATTTCGAAGAGAAATCCTGTGCCAGATGAGGTGCTCCTGTTAATGTGTGAGATGGCTGGATCAGCACCAATGAGCCCACAGATGCAGGGTGGTTCCTGGAACACTCAAGGATTGAAATCCTATGCCCTGGGACAGTCAAACCCCTCCTCCAGACATCCACAACAATCTATGTGCGACACTATCACTGCTGGTGTCAATACATCATCCATGAGTTACATCATCACTGCTGGTGTCAAATCACCAGCATGACCAGAGCTGCTGCCACATCACCACAGTCAGGATGGACCATGTAAGGTACACAAAAGGCAAATGCAAAAACTGAGAGAAAACTCCAAGTGTTCTCAGAAATTACATCCAAAAACTGAAAAATGAGCTTCCAATGAAATGTTAAAAAAAATAAATAAAACCTCCACCAAAAGTAGATCCCTTAGGATAGAGCACAGATGAAGCCATCATTGCAATGTAATAGCAAAGCCCACATCAAACTGTATTTAAAATTATAATGTCATTGTCTGTGGGGTGAGGGAAAACCATCTCTTGTGAAGAGATAAAGAAATGATGGGACAAATAGCCCAACCCTGGGAATGGAACCCTGAATGCAAAGGACAGTCTACATCAGCAGGAGAAATTCAGATCAGTACCTGCTGACCCTGCAAAACCTCATGCTCTTCAAAAGCTTCACCTCATTGTAGTCACTGGACTTATTCTTTGGGGTAAAGACAACTCCAGTGAGAAAGCACTGCTGAACTGGGGCAAGAAGTCATTAAAATAAACTCCAGCACTTCCTGAGGATTCTGGAGGAGGTTTCTTTCTCTTTCACCTCTGTGTGGGCTTGGACATCTCCACTTGTTTAACCAGATTGCCTGCAGTACAGAGTGAGTTTTCTGATTTTTATGCATTTTTCCCCTGCCTCTTTTTGGCTACTGCTGACTCGGCAGTGGGATCTTTGCATCCCAGGGGCTCCACGTAGGCATCTCTCCGCAGTGCCATGCAGCCAGGAGGCATGATCAGTCCCCTTCCCATCCACTTGAGGAAGTCTCTCTGTGTGTCCCTTCCTACCCGCCACTGCCCAGAGAGACACTGAAGTCTTTTGACATAATAAACTTGAGTCTCTATTGGCAGGTGATTATTTTCTCTCCATAACCTCCTACTTTATTCCCCCTTACTGGTTTTCTGCTTTTATCTGTTTTCTTTGCAGTTAAGATTCCCAAAGGGTTCAGTCCTTTGCACACCACTTGCATGGTGCAGAAGACCCCAAGAAAGTGCTGGAGAGGATACCATCGATTCCCAACACCATCAGGCTCTGGTCACTGTCTGAAGTGAGCTGAGTAATAAGGACTTATGTCAACACTGGGACTCATCAGTGGTTAATTTATGCACCAAACCCCATCACCTGCTGGCTGCAACATGTGTTTTTCTCCTGCTGATGCTGAGAGTGTGGGCAGGCAGTACAAACACCTCTGTGGGCTCTGTCACCATCTGTATTCCTAGGCCAGCACCATGACCCCTCAATTCAGCAAGTCTTCCCTGATGGGGATGCTCCAGCACCCCAAGTCAAAATTGCCTAAACTGACTGAAGAAAACACAAGGAATAAATCTTGGGGGTTAGAGAACCCACCCCTTCTCAGGAGGGGGCAGGGCTTTTACACCAGAGCAGATGTTTACTAGAGGTGTCCTGGGATGAGCAGGACATTGAGAGCACACAAAGAGCCAGCACTGATTGCCAGGAAGAGGGGCATCTGAGTGGACAGAGGAGTCCCACATTCCAGCCCTCAGAGATTCTGGTATTTGATGGAGTAGTACTTCTATTACCAGGGTACCTTACGGTAAGATCTACTTTACCTTTATAAAAATTTTGTATTTTCATAAATATTCAGCTATTCAAAATTTCAGCTGAAATGGGATGTTTACACACTCATGACTAACTTCATGGCTGGTGGGCCTCTACTTCTAGCCCTGGGCTCTCCAGGGAGCTACACGCTGGCACAGCAGCTCTCACCACCCAGGGCTTTGCCACTGTGCAGAGCTCAGTGATGGAGTGGGAGCTCTCTGCTGTCACAGACAGGACACTGGACCAAGAGGGCAGGGCAGGCATAAGTTTGTCTCCACCATAAAAAGACAGAGCAGTGGAATGCCCCTGGACACTATCTATCTGCCACGTGTATGCACTGCAAGTCATGGCATGACTTCAGATAGGTACAGAGATGTGGACATCACACCTGACTGTTCTGGGAAAAGCTTAGCACCAGCTGTGGTTCTGGTGTTCAACTTTTAAGGATGTGTACTTCAGACAGAAGCAGAAAAAATACTTTTCAAGCCTTTTCAGCAGCCTCCTAGAGTTGATACCTTGGCACATTGTCCCTTGACCACAAGAGGAGATGACAGAAGAACCTGGCAGCACTTACCCCATGTTTGGCCCCCTTTGGAGGCCACTGACCCTCTCATGCAGCCTCCAAGATATTTGTGCCCACAGCCCTTCAAAACTCTGCTAGATGTGAGTGTAGTTTCTTATTTCTGGGGAATAACATTGCTCATGGGCCTGTTATGGAGGAAAGACACAGAATACAAAAACACTCACTCATGCTGAGTGGTATGCTCTGCTTTCCTTTGTCTCTCTGTCCCCAGACAGGTCACCAACTTGGCGAGCTCTTGTCCACCTTTGTCACTGCCAAGCCCTTCCCCAGCTGATCTCCACAGTGGCCACAGTGCTGGTGTCATTGGAAATATCCCTCTGAGCTTCCATGCACAGATCAGCACTTGCTTGGATACCCAAACATGCCTAACTCAGGGCATCCCTTCAGGAAAACATAGTGACTGTAAAAAAGGATGGTTCTATGAGACATTGGATTGCACCCACCATTGTGTGCAACCCTTCTCATTTCCTTCTCATTTCCTTCTCATTTCCTTTCCATTTCTGTTAGTGCCCTGGCCCCTCTTGGAGCCTGATTGTCTCAGACAGAAGGCCAAACACCTGGGAACACACCATATTAAAGGCATTTCTCAAAGAATTCTGTCGAGGAAAGAAAGCACCAGCACTTACATCATCACACCAGATAGTGACAGCAATGTTGGATTATAGCTGGTGAGAATGGAAAGAAAACAAAACAACTGATATGAGTAGAAGTTTCCTGCCACGCTGCTTTCAATTCCCCAAACTCCTCCACTTCTGAGAAGTCTGTTAAGATTGAATTTGAGATATGATCTCTGCAGCTCTTTGATGCACGTATCTAAATCTGCCTAACCTCTTCTGCAGCAAGGAGGGGCAGGTGGGGAGCAGACACTTGCATTCTGTGTGACAGTTTGTTGAGGATGTCCTGCTGAATTTGGGCAGACTAGCCCACAGAGAGTTTGCAGTCAGGCACTTATGGTTGCACAGAGCCTTTTGCTCAAATCAGCTGCATCTATAAAAGGGAAGCACACAGGCCAACTGGTCTAGCACAGCCCATGTCCTTATGAGAAAACAAATTATCCTCCCTGCCACCACGACTGCACCTGAGCTGAGCAGTGACCCCTCTGTGCCAACCCCTGCATTAGCAGACACCAGCTAAAAGGGTGTCAGCTTGCACATTAATATTGTGCCAGGGAAGTGATAATGCTGGAATGGGTTTTGGGGTTTTTGTTTCTTTTTTTCCAAAAGCTGGATGTTGGTGATCCTTGTTGGTCCCTTTCAGCTCAGGATATTCTATGATTTTAGCCATATGACATTTATGCCCATTGACAGCCTCTATTTTAGTAGCCTACAAGTAATGTTAGTGACACAACAGGCATCCTGGACTCCCAGAGAAAATACTGTATGCAAACAGATTTCAGACTGACTTAGCTGCTGTTAAGGTTTACCTGCTGCCCCTATTACCTGTTGGTATTAAAGATTTCTGCACATTCCTGTGCCAGAAGTGAAGGCAGAAGCATACTTCTGGAAGCTCAGGCACTCACACCCCAACACAAACTGCAGTAATTGCTCCAAAAAGGCATTATTCCCTTGTGGGGAAATAGTGTTTTGCATAAAGCAAGGAGGAGCCACAAGAATAGAGATTCTTGTAAGTCTTCCAGCTCTGTTCATAAACCCACCAGCAGCCAGTCTCACCTCTCTGCAAGAGTACAGGAACAAGATTCTCCCTCCAGCCCTGACAGTATCCACAGCTGCAGCAGAGCACAAACAGCAGCTGCCTGCACTGAAGGCAGGATTTGTGTACAGACATGCCCAGACTGAGCAGCTGGAGTCCTCTACAGACCAGAAAGCAGAGGGCTCTGCACGAGGTGCAACAGAGCTACACCCAGCAGGTAGGTGCCAGCATTGCCCTCACACACTCCCCCTGCTCTGTGAACGCTCACAAAAAAAGAACCAGCAGGCACAACATGATTCCCACAGAGCACAGGCCTGGGCTCTCTGAGGTGTCCTTTGGTGGAGGGATGGCCCTGTCCCACTGAGACAGCCCCAGCTCACAAGAAGATCCCAGGTGAGAAGCACATCCCATGCCTCAGGCCTGCATGCCTGCTCCAGGACCCCTCTCAGCTGGCATGGCACAAACACAGCAGTTTGGCCCTTCTGACATCACTTCCACACCTGCACAGCTCTGCAAGCTGGAGACCAGGGCTAGCAAAGAGGGGAGTGAAGGGAGAAAGAGGGTTGAGCTCTGCCTGGCCATGCACTGGCCCTTCTTCTCCCATCATCCTCAGAGCACTTACAGCCCATCAACCTCCTTTGTCCCCAAAACATGTCCTGACCCCAGTCTCCCATGCATCCACCTGTGGGCAAAAGTGTCTTTTGCGCTCTTCTCAGTGCTTGACAAGGATTGTTTAACCCCACTTCAGAAAGTTTTGACTTTCAGACAGGAGATACTCAGCATTTCCCAAAATATGTCAGGTGTCCATCATGAAATCTCCACTGCTCACCAGACCACTTGTTGCTGGTGCAGGGAAACCAGCCCCTGCACATACGGTGGCTATCAGCACTGGATGGAGCATTCAGCTTGCTCTGACTTGGGGTCTTGCTGCCCTGAAACAAACCCTATGGAGAGCAGGCACCCATTATGGTAACTGTGCATCCCTGTACACACCTGGACCTCTACAACCCTTCCCTGAAATCCAGGGCTGGGCAAACTTGCCACCACTGCACCTAAGGAAGCAATTTGCAGGCAGAACAGCAAGGTGGCTGCCCAGCATCCTCCACTGCTGGAGGCTGCTGCAGCAGCTGCCTGTGTCTCTCTGCCTCATTACAGGACAGCCTGCTCCTCATGTCAGTCTCCAGTAGCATGTCCTTTAACCAAAAGTGAAAGCAACTGATCCCCCACGAAGCCACATCTGCTCCAAGTCCATATTACAACAGGGGAAAAAATGACACCTTCAGCTATATAAACCAATGAAGACTGTCTGATTTGGTTTGCCCCTGTTGCTACCCAGCAAGCTCCCCACTGGGTTAAATACTGCTGACATCTGCTAATAAAATATCAAGAGTGAGGAGAACAAAACTGATTAATGAATTATATCAAACTGCTCAGTGCAGCTGGAAGGGCAAGTCCATCCCACCTCACCCCCAGGCCGAGGGCAACCAGGACATCTGGACAGCACTGCACAGCCAGTGTGTCCAGGAAATGTGTGCAGGGAGGCAGAGCAGCAGGCACTCACCTTCCAACAACTACAGACAAAGGACATAATGTGAGAGGCTTTCTGTGGACAGAGACTCTCCAAAGTCAGGAAATGGTTAAATTAGCTCTGCTGCTTGTGCATCTGCACCATGATACAGGCCAAAATTAGGTGACATGCTTCTCCTCTTTACATCAGAGGAACATATAGCAGATGCAGAGCCTTGGGACACTTCCATGGGCGCAATTGCATCCACCCACACCTGTCCAGAAGGACCTTGTGGTAAGCAGGATAGGGAGGGTGTTATGGCTGCTCCTAAGAATCCCTCCCAACAGACAATGATGTTGGAGTACCTGAGTATGCCTCTTCAAACCTGCAGCCCTGAGCCTATTACAAAAGCAGTTTAAACAGCCTGCTGAGGACAGCATTATTGTCCAGCTTAGGAGCTCAAACCCCATGATTCATCCTGCCAAATTGATGGGGGTTGCTTTAGCAATCACATGCTCATTTCTGAATGTGAACTGAAAAAAGCTGAGAAGGTTCTCAGCTCTACTTCTGGAACTGTTTTTGCTTTTCAAGGAAACACTTAATCCTTTTCTCTGAAGTTAAAGCAGAGTCTTCTCACAGGCACCCAAAAAATGGATCTGTGGCACAGGAGCCATGTGGTGTCGATACAGAAAGCCTGTCTCCTGACCCTGCTGATAAAACACAAAACTTCCACCCTACCTGCTTCAATGCCTATATTTAACTATGCATTTATAACCTGGATTTGGAAAAAAATATCAGGTGTACAATAATAGAGTTGAGTAATAACAATATATTTAGCAAGAATCTGAGCACAAGGAGTTTTAATACTTCCACCATCAAATTAGCTCGCATGTGATTAAATTGCCCCCCCAACATCTTGCAGTTTTTCTCCCAGTTCAGTAAATATGGGTCTACTCTGCAACTTGTTCATATGTTTCCACTAAAGGATGCACAGACACATGACCCTGTTTGTACAGCTCAGGCACCAGGACGCTGATTTTAGCTGTGTTTCCCCCAGGGGATGGAGAGGGGGTGCCACGACAGCTTCAGCCTACCCACCCACCCCCTCCATCCAGGAGGGTTTGGGCAGTGAGGGACAGTGGGGCAGTGCAGGGATCTGGACCTGCACTGTTTGCAGGGCACTGCTGGACCTGCACCAGCAGCAGGTGCTGAGGAACATGGATGCTCCTCAGCAAGAGGCAGGAGGCTGATTCAGCAGGAAAGGGAGTCACCTCTCCTCCACATGCCCTGGGAATCCCCAGCTGAAAAAGCCCCACTACAGTTCTGGTGTCCCCTCTGCTACACAAATTGTGTCCACAATCATGGTATCAGCTTCTCTCTGTAGTCTCTTCCAAAATAAAAATAGTGCTCTAAACTAAATGTATTTTTAAAATACACCAGAACAGAATTTCTCCTCTTTTACCTTCCACTCCATCTCTGGTGCCTTTCTCTCCAAAACATTGTTTTCAGTAGGATGCAGAACAAAACAGGACCATATGCCCTGTGGATCTGAGCATGTATCAACAATATCCAACCCCAGCCAGACTGTGATGATTTCCACCCTCCAAGACTGATAAATGTCCCTGGTGAGGGAAGTTCTGAGAGAAGCAGCACAGCAGATGTCTGTGCGGTTAATTTTCTGTGTTTTTGCAGATATTTCCTATTTCGGGTGGCCACAGAGTCAACACAATTGTGTCTCTTCCCCTGTTCATTGGCAGGAGAGAAAAGTTCCACAGTATGGAGGAAGGCCTGGCTCAAAACTGCCATAGCTTTCCCAAACACCTGGAGAGGCCCCTTCTCCTGGCCGCTGGGTCACCGGGATGGCCCCTGGTTTGTCTGTGGCCTTGGCAAAGTCCTGCTGAAACAGAACCGAACTGCACTGCAGGGGATTTCCACAGCTCCACCACATCACAAACACACAGCATCAGCCCAGCCCCGACCCACCCCTCTGGCTGGGCAGCCACGCTCCCCGCTCCCAGAGAACAGCTCCTGCTACCTTCGTCCCGCTTGCGCTTGTTGCTCTCAGTGCCGGGGGAGGCGATTCCCAGGATCCCACTAATGGAGTACGACGAGCCAGCAGAGTCAGTGGTTACAGAGGACACCTGGGTGACTGATCCTGTGGAGGCTGCAAGGCAAGGACAGGCAGTCAGTCGCAGGACAAAGTGACAAAGGGCACCAGCTTACTCAAAAGCTACTGGCCACCATGGAGGAGGGAGCTGGGCTGGGGCTTATCTGATCATTGTGGCCCTTCCAGCTCAGGAAGAGCCATTCCCACCCCAGATGTGCCCAGTCCAATCCAGCAGCATGCCACAGCAGCCCAGTGCAGGGGTGAGAGCAGAGGCATGGTCAGCCCTTGCCCCATCACAAGGAGTTAGGTCTGTGTGTGAGGAACAGGAGATGCTTTTCTGTAGCAGTCAGACACCCCATCTCACACAAGGCTGAGTAGGAAAGTTCATTGCTTGGGACAGCAGAGTCCCTTCAGTGACACAGCAGCCCATGTCACCAGCAAGGTAACATAGCCATGCAGAGAGAGGAGCTGCCACAAGAGGGTACCGGGGACAGGAACCTCCTGGGAGCAGAGCAACCTGTGCTTGCTGTACTAGTTGTGCTGTCTGCATCCTGTTAGATAGACCATGCCACTAGCCTATGGCCAGTGGAGACCTTGCACAGCTGGGGTTGCCCAGGGATGGATGCCTGAAAGATCCTGAGGTTCCCTGAAATCTGACCTAAATCCGTTTTGCTTTGAAAGAGCCCTCAGAAAAGGGCACTGTTTGTGTCCAGCAAGGGCTGTCACTCATCAAGAGCATAGACCAGTCTGGATGTGCCAGATTGCTCAGCAAACACTGCCCTTGTGGTGTGGTGTCCAAGGCTTCATTGAAGCAGGCAGAGGAGGGAGCACCACCATCCCCTCCATCCACTTACAGGCTGAGCCTGTCCTGCCATGCCACATCCTAGAAATCACCAGGCAGACCCTAAGGACAGGATTGGGGATACACTGTGGGACCACACCAAAGACCCCCAGACACAACTCACACAGAGCAAACCCATGTCAGGATTCCCTGATCCCTCTGTCAACTCCAAGCCCTGAGAAACAAGATTTTTCTTCTCTGTTCTTGACTTTTTCAAGAAGAGACAGCACTTAAGCCACTATAGTGAGGTAAAGGAAGCTTTATCTTCCCCAAGATTGTTCTAGCATTTTTTGGAGAGAAAGGCTGAGGGCAGAGTCTACAGTATGACTCCTCTGACAAGCTGAAAAAGTGCAGACAGCTCTGCACCTCCACTCCCTTTCTCCCAGTGCCAGCACACCCTTTCCAAGAGAGAAGCAGAAAGATTTCACCATGTCACAGGTGACAGCATAAAGGCAGAGAGAAACTAGGGCACCCCACCAACTCCTAAGATGCAAGGGCTGACCAGTGCCCTGACAGATTTAATGGAACAGGGACAAAAATCCTGAGTCCCTCCATCCCTGCTGCATTGCAGCACAGGAGCACCCACCCTCCTCTGAGAGACACTGTCAGCCAGGAGAAGGGCTGAGGGTGTCTCAGCAGCCTGGGGGTCTCCTCTGGGTCACCCTACACCAGCATCACTGCCCTCAGGTTGCAGCATCACTGTTCTGTGGCTGAATTAAAAGTTTCAGAAAGTTTTGCTACCTCTTCACTCAAGACTGCAAGTGCACAAAGAACTATGGAAGGGATGGTTGATAGATGGAAAAAACACATTCAAAACTACTTACTGACTAATGATGCAGAAAATGTTATGAATAAGTATCCCTTTCTTGATTTATTACTTTAATTATCTGACATTCTATAGACCCCTATTAGTGGGGTTTTTTTGGTTTAGATTTCAATTTTCTGTCTCATGGTGAAAGCTATTTATCATAATAATCAGTAAAATTCAAAACCTTTTAGCAGTATTTATAAAATTCATTTACTATGTTCAGCCCTTGGAGAATGACAAAGAAGGCACATTAGCACGTGTGCTGAAGTGTTTTATGCAGAATTATCTGTCCATAAGAATGATTAAAAGTTCTTCAGAATATTTGTAATCCATTATTATTTTTTTAATGTATTTTTTAAAAAGTTGTCCTTACCTATGCTGTGACTGGAAGCCGGGACCTGCTGATTGGGTGGCTGCTGCACCTTGGTCCGTATGATCCTGTGAGTAATGGAAAAAAAATTACCACTTAGCTAGCCTCAGGCATGCAATGGCAGGAGGCATTAGACACTATTTTTTCACTGTAGGACACCTACATCAATACAAAAAAAAAATGCTTTTCTGCATATGTTCCCCTCATCATTTACCGAAAGATCGAAGTCTGGCAGGTGGACCCAGGACCACATTTGTGCCCTCATCATCAGCCCCAGCCACCAGGGTGACATGGAAACACAGAATGGTTTGGGTTGGAGGAGACAACAGTTGACAGTAGGTCATCTGGTCCAACCTCCCTGCTCTAGCAAGGTCAATCCACTGACCAGGATTGTATCCAGATGGTTCTCAGGATGCTTCGGAATTTGGTGCTTTGTTGGCTTGGAGGACCCAGTCCTCACTGCCCAGGAAAGAGATATCCATAGCTATCCGAGCAGCCAGGAGAACAGTACCCCCTCCCCAGGGAGCTGGAACCTTCTAAGCCCAGAGGTTCCAGCAGGGTGTGGTCTGCATTCTTGGGTCATGCAACACATTTACAAGGCTGTTCCTAGAGCATACATGGCTAGAGGCATTTGGACACCTTGGGAAAAGATCAGCTTAGCCAAATTGTTAATTTTTTAAAAAGTGTTGGAATAAATGCTAATCTTAAAAGATGGATGACTACATTTATCATCACTGTGTATATGCAGTCTCTACTCTGATTGATAGTCACATCAATGAGAAAAATTTCAGAGGTACAGATAAAGCAGAAGGCATGTGTAGTGGTGCAGGACACAGGGTACCTGCTATGAAGGGAGAATATGGGGAGATGCTACATATATTTTTGACCTGCCCATGTGTTATGAAAAAATGAAAGGGTCAGAAACACCTCTAGGGATCACACAGCTCTGCTTCTGCTTCAGGCTGCAGCAGAATTGGAACCGGCTGGAAGGAAGCACGCTTTTGGTTCACCACACATCCCCCAGCACCAGGTACTGCTGTTACAGCAGCAATGTTGGAATGAACATTTCCCCTCTCTGTGGCTGACAAACTCCCCTCCCATTCCTGGCTGCTGTGAATTTGAAGGAGAGGAGAGGAGGGGAGCTGTCAGGTGGATTGAGCTTGGGGGTGAACTTACAGGAACACACAGCAGTTCCTTGCTGGTAAGACCCCCATTGGCAGGCACAGGGACCACCTCTGGTGACTCCCAACTACATCCCAGAAAAGGATACACTGCCATCCCCTTCCCCTCCTGTTCCTTGGAGGAGTCTGATGGAGGGTGGCAGCAGTCTGGTCTGCCCACAAGCCATCTTTCAGCTGCCAGCCCCAGAGTGAAGCTGCTGGGTGTCAGGCACAACCAGGAGATGGGTTACAGCAACAGACCCCAGAACTGCCAGCCCCGTGTGAGGGGCAGGAACAACTGAGACAGCAGCTTTGGTGGGGGAGCACAACCAAAGAGACAGGACTCTCCATGGTCAAGAGTGGAACAGCCCATTGCACAAAGCTGTCATGGTGAAGAAAGGGTGTCCAGGGCCTTCTGACACATAAACATCTTTATCTCTGGAGGAACTGGAGCACTTGAAAGCAGCTGGACAGCTCTCAGCTGATTTGAGCAAAGCTAATCACAATGATTAATTAAGTCTTAATCACACAGACTTGCTTCTGCTATTGAAGAGTGCCCTATTATTAAAATTAATGTTACTAATTAATAATTATTATTATTATTCACTCTTACATGGAGGCAGCAGCTCAAACTTGTCTGCTAAAAGGCTCCCTCAGTAGTAGGGATGATCTGGGTGCAGTCCATCCCTATAAAACACAGTGTTCCACAGGAACAGCATCAGCTGTTGTTGGGAGAGAACAACAGAGCCTGGAGAACACCCCCTGCACTGCAGGGACAGCGACAGAGGACCAGAGCCCTGCCTCTGTCCTCCCCTGTGCAGGAATGGCAACTACAGTGGGACAGGAACCACTCAGCAAGATCTAGGCTCCAGTTTGTGCTGACCAGGCAGCCCTGATCTGTCCCTCAGTGGTGAACAAGAATATTGTGGGCGGGGATCTGCATCCTTTCCCACCAGCAAAGCACCAAAGTATACACTCAATGTTAAATACGAGCATAAAACCCACAGACTGCTGGAACTGTAGGATTTAGCATTAAAGCCAACTGCTTTGATGTGAATTCCAGGTTCTTTGTCACATGATTGCTCAGTTTGGGTTTTCACGGTGAGCTCCTAAACTGGCAAAAACAATTCTCTGGGTAAACAGATTGACTCAAACAGATTGCATGCATTTCTTAAAAGGGATTGCAAACCTTTGAGAAAAGGAGAAGATCTTAGCCAGAGTTACAAGCAGATGAGAAAGAATTAGATTTATAGCCAAAAACCTTGGTGACAGATCATGACCTGGGTTTCTGATACAAGGGCACGAGGGGTGTGAGCATTATGAGTGTGAAAACATACAAGGACAAAGCAAGAGGAACATGGAAACCAACTCAAAATATGACTGGAAGCTGCTTAAATCTTCCTTTTACCTAAAGCTGTGATTGCCTTTTTTGGTATTTTTTTGGAGGACATATGAAGTTCTCTGACACAAGGACTGCTTATAACAGCCACGCTTCTCACATGATCCATTGGCATTAGCAGAAGTAGAGCTTTTCCTTAGGCATTTGGTATTTTCCTTTGGTTTTCCTGGTGTCTGTAACATTTCTGAAACCCTCCTTAAGCTGAAGACACCATGTCCATGGAGTTACTGCACGCTGCTCTGGAGCCTCCAAGTCAGGGGCTCCCAAGCAGCAAAGGCTGCACGTGAACTGACCCATTTTTTCTTTTAATTCCACAAACATATGACTCGACGTTTAGTCCATCAAGGCAGAGACTGTGCTCTCCTCTAACGCTGGGGAAGCCACTCTGGCTACTCAAGCGGCAACTCCATGAATGCAAATCAGATCGGGATAGCCAATAAAAGAATATTGCATCAATTTATTTCGCGTCCGGACGCAAATGAGACATTTTATAGCGAGCCGCATTCGAAGAATTTGCATGCAGTTGCACAAGTGAAAATCATCTCACCAGCGTGGTAAGAAGGAAGCCTGGAACGGAGTAAAAATTAACGAACCCTGCTTGCCAGGGCCATGGGTGCCCAAAAGCTTTGCTATTCAAGTATTCTTCTCTTACTGTTGTTCTGGCAGGGCTGGAGATGTCACCTAGTATTTTGCTGGGTTTTTCCAGCCTTATACATCATTTAACCCAGAAGGAAACCACGGGCACAGAAAGTGAAATAGACAAGGCAGTAGGTTAAGAGCCCCTAACCGAGCCTTCTGTGAGCCCTGCCCTGACTGGCAAAGCCGTGACAAAACACCCAAACATGGGACTGAGTCTCCAAATGAGATTCCCCTGCATTTTTACAAAAGGCTACTTAGGTTCCCTAATGTAAAAAGCAGGTAGCAGAGGCCCTCAGACACTACCAACCAAATTCCCCCATTGATATTCACGCTAAACACAGGCCTGTGCCAATGTCAGCAACACCAATCAGGTATCAGGTGACAAAATGGTACCTCAGACCCATGGCTTGGGTCTTTCATTCCCAGACAACTGCCACCCTACTCAATAGCCATCTGAGCTTTCCCCCTAGGCAAAGCATGTCCCACTGGACCCCCACCCCACAGAGCAGAGCAGGGGCTTTGTTCATAGCAAACACAGAGGGTCATTCCCAGAAAGGTCCTCCTACTCAGACAGGGGAAAGGATGGAAAAGAAGCAAAGGCTGGCAGAAGAACCTGCCCACTCCTAGGAAAAACCCTCATCATCCATGGTGCTCCAGCCACCGAGGTAAGCCCAGAGCTGCCCCCCAGATCCCAGCAGCCTACTGAAACAGGTGAAGCTGCTTTTCTTACAAACAGCCCTGAACACCCAGTCCTACTAAAAGATAAAGATATGGCGATAGTGCTTCCATGGAGCATCCTGCCCCAGAACCACAGTGAGTTTTACCTGTTAATGGAGCTGACACTGGGCACAGTGTCGTTGTCACACACTCGCTCAGCAAGGAGTCTGTCCCTGATCTCCCAGGCAAACATGGTGGGATTTTGGCGTTTGTACTCTGCAATTTTTTCAACGACTTTGGGTGTGGCGACCTTTGGTTTTGATCCTCCAATCACTCCAGGCTTAATACTCCCGGTTTCGTAATACCTGGGACAACATCCAAAACAAAGCTCTGGTTATCACACACAGACAGAGAACATGCTCTGAGATTTATAGAGAACATCATTTCAAGGTAACCAAACCCCAGCAAATCCTGAGATACATCTTCACTTTCACATACACATTTTCTGCCTGTGTGGTTCTTTATCACCTAATAGATTAACTTATAGTAATTGGAATTGGGCCTCAGGATACAATATATATTTTTCTGTAATAGCAAGACAAAAGAAACAACGCAAGATTAAAGGGCATGCTGAGATCCAAAATTAACTGAAAATGTGTGTTATTAATCAGCAGTACTAGCAATAATAGAAACAAATCACACCAAAGACCACTTTTTGCAGTGGACTCTTCTGTAGCAAATTACTGTTTTTACAGAAATGCTGTCATTAATATCTACAGCTTGTTATGATTCAAAGTGAAATGAAGGCTAGGTATTGTATTTTATTTGCACCTCTGGAATAAATACACCAGAATATCTTTTCCCTGTTTTACGATTTTAATATGCATATTATTGTTTTAATAGTTAATATTTTTCAAAACACAATATTTGCATCATTATGTTTTTAGTAGTTTCAATAACAAAATTTGAGTGAAAGGGAGCTGCTCATGCTCCAGAGGGGCCCATCTGAGGCAGGGATCAGTTTCTGTGACTAGCACTTCCTCGGGTGCAGCATCTTCACCACCACCAGCAGCTCTGCTGATGCCATGCCTCCAGGAAAGGTGGAGAATGACATCCCTTAAACCAAAATAAGTCTGACTGATTTCTGCACATGTACATCACACACTATCAGCTGCTTTTGGTAGCTTTGCCGTAACACATGGCAGCTGAGATCCCTGAGCCCTGCAAGTCCCCCCCTTAATACAGTCTTGGACATTCTTCTAAGAGCAGGAAGTCTCATCTTACTTGCTGGGGGTCAGAATGGAGACCGAGAGCGAGACTGTATTCCTGCATGCTGCAGTCACGGCGCTCCACACAGGAGGCTCTCTCACAACCCTGGACTTCTTTGTATCTTACAGCCCTGGACTTCTTTGTATCTTGTGAATTTTCGCATGACCAGATGAAAAATAAACCCCGTGCCTCCCTTCAGCTACCATCCCAACTGCCCTAATCCTGCATACCCCTTTCATACAGAGCAGACCCCGACTCCATCAGCCTCTCAACCAGGTGCCCACTGAGCTGTGCTTGCAGCGGCTCAATCACAACCACTCACTGCTCTGTCCCCACATTTCTAGCTCAGAAAAAACTCCCAAGCAGAAAGATAACACTGCTTATTAATATATTTTCCATGCAAGTATCCGACATAACTATTATACAAAAAAAAAATTCCCCCCACTTTCGAGTCTGAGCAGAGCACAGTCTGCACAGCCGAAGTCTGCCTCACTGAAACATGCAATTGTCAAATCAGATTTCTTCTAGGCTACCTGGTCTCAGTGTTTCTGAGAGAGCTCTCTGTGCAGGGTCTAAAATACCTTTAAAGAGACTGATAACCAAATTGCTCATACATGTTCTCAGATACCCTGTGTGCAAATGTTGACTCAGGCCTACCAGTCTCCATGAGCTATTTATGAAACATCAGTAATGGCAAGTGTTGAGTGTTAGAGATGGATTAACCCTCCTGCTGCCCCTAAATGCTGTGAGCTTTAGGGCAGAGGGGAAAAATTTAGTTCCTCTCATGCTTCTGGGAGGAAATGACAAAACAATGGCCCACAAACCTCTTAAAATCATGCATCTCTAGCCTCAAAGCCTTGAGCCTGAGGTTGCTGGCACTGCTTTGAATGGGATGTAGAACGCAGCCAGACAATACTACAAATGCTACCAGACAACACTACAAATGCTACTAGACAACGAGTCACAATTTTCTTAGATCTAGTAAAAATGCTGGAGTTCACAAATATTTCTTAGCGCTTTTTTGCAACAGTGCCCTGCAGTCCAGGACAGCCTGGCCAAGAGGAGCACTTCCAACAGTACGGGATGCCGTGCCTGTACAGACCAGCCACTGCTTTCTCAAGGATGATCACCACAATAAGAAAGCCAGAGGAGGGCCCTTGCCATCACAATAGTGCACCTGCAATGAGCTCACCAGGGGACAAAACTCTGGTGCCTCCAGAGCAGCAAGAACTCTACTCCCACACTCTTTATCCTCTGCCCACCTGCCTGCTCTCGTGGCCCCAAACCAGCCCACAGGAAGGCTCGCCCTGCAAGGGAGGTGCAGGATTGGGCCCATATCCCTTCCCTGGATGTGAGGAGAGGTCATCACAATGGGAACAGTTCTCACCCTGCACTGTCATGGACATCCCCTTCGCTCCACTCTGGGAACGAATCTGGGCACAGTCACAAGGCCTACGGGCTGCATGGCTCCAGCATCCCTCACTCCCATCTCCATTTTAAAGGCAAAGATGACTTCTGCCGGGATTATTCCATGTGCATTAGGTCAGGGCCTTTTGCTACAGAGTTGCAAAGGCAGGTGTAGGGTGGGCACCACAACAGCACCCTCCTCTGAGGGTTAAGAGCTTCTCTTGCCCTGCAACAATTGGTTCCCTGTCTCTGGATGTTTTTTAAAGGTGCATCTAGTACTGAAAAATTCTGATAACAAAATTCTAAATGCAAAGATTTATCATAAGGATTCCCACTTTTCACACACATGCACACATACGAGAAAACATATACACACAAGGATGCAATTACAGAGACATTTTACCCACTGTAATTAGTTAGGAAAATAATGAACTATGAAATTCCAATTTATTGTTGACAATTTTAATGACAGAGTTCTGGAACCTCACTCTGAGCTCAGTAGTGCAAACATATCTAACAGCAGACCTAAACTGCCAAAAGTAAAACCATCAGACTTTTGCCTAGTAGGTAAATAAATCTCCTGTTTCCAAGCTGTGTGTTGGTCCTGATGGTAATTGGTGGCAATTCCAATGAAACAGAGAGCACCACCAGCCAAACCACGTCAGCCAGGCAGGGAGCAGGAGCCTGTGCTAGCTGCACAGGTGGAGCCATAACTGAGTGAAATAGCCCGTGGTGGGCAGTATAAAGTCCGTGGAAAGTTTTCCTCTCTCTCTACACCAGCTCAAGGCATTTGTGTTCCCAAAACTGCAGCAAGAGAAGTGTCTGTAGGCTGCAGGGAAGGCATATTTCTGAGAGAAAGGCGTGAGAGATAAAGCAGGAGCGGCGAGTGCAGCCTGCACAATGCAGCTCTGAAACGAGCAGGGATGTGGAGGTGCTGCTCATGAGTTTGGGCAAGTAGAAGTGAGGTGGTTGTGCAGAAAACAGCAACAAGAACTGCAAAACCAGGGGCCTGTGATCCTGACAAATGTGGACGCTCATATGGCCACTGATTGATCAACACATCCCCTGTGTGATAATACAAAAAATAAAAATAAAAAAAGCCTTAATCGTCTTTGCAGCTATGCTGTGTCCAGGAAAGCATGTTTGTTAGAAATTTAAAAAAAAATTAAATAATAAAATCGTAAACAATTAAATTAACTGTGAAATCTTAGCAAGCAGGTCAGTAATTAACTTCTCTGGATGATTAAAAAACCACTTTGTTAAAAAAAAAAATCCTCTTAATGTGGGTTGCCCAAGTCTGCAAGAATAACTGCAGTTCAAAATCATTTGAAAACAGTAATTTACACAAATTAGGTTTAGGTTTGCACAGAAGATTAAGAAATCAAAAAAGGGAATCTACCTGAATCTTTTAAGGGAATTTACCTGAATCTACACCAAATTTTAAAACGCAATCAGGAAATAATATTAATTCATAATTTAACATCCTTGTTGCCATAATGTTTGGAGCAGCTCCTGGCTGAACAGAGACCTACTCACAAAGTAGCCAAAATATCTTCAGGATGGTTACTAGTTACTTATGGTTTTCTGTGATCTCTTAATCCAGTAGAAGACTGGAAAAAGATGTTTAATTTTTAACAGTGGGACAGACTGCAGAATAGCTGGCATGAATGCACATACCACAATGTTGATGAAATATGTAATGATAATATTGTTTAAAAAGACTTCTACCTAGGAAGCTAAACAGGTAATCTCCACAACTTCTATTTTTTTTATATTTTGCTGAATGTGACTCCCAGATTTCCCTTCCTGTTCAGAGCAGACAAGTGCAGGACATACACTACATATACAGCAAATACTCATGGCATTCTGCACTTTGCATTAGAATTACCCACAACAAACTGTAACAGGGGCTAACAAGACCTACGAGTATTGGCTCTTTCTTTCCACATCAGACACATAAAACCACGACTCCTCAGGAAAGTCTCTCCCCTCACTGGACTGGTCGCCTGTCCCTATTTGTTTGCAGCCTCTAGTTCTGGGACCGGCACCGACACTTTTCTCTTGACGGACACAGAAGGATCTGCCATCCCCCTTTTACCTGCCAAGTATTTTGCTGACACAGCCGTGGCTGACGCGGAGCTGCCGGGAGATGTCACACGGCCGGACCCCTTGGTGGGCGAGCTCCACGATCCTTTGGCGAACGACATCTGGGAGAGGGCGGCCGTTCACAAAAACACCTCCCAGCTGATTCACGCCTCCATGTCCTGAAACACACAGGGGAGGGGGAGGAGGACAGGAGGAGAGCCGTGTGAGAGTTTTTCAGATATCTTCAGGGCAGAACCTCCAGCCCCAGCGCTGGGAACCGCCTCCCCAGAACCGGCCCGATTTCCCCAGGAGGAGCAGGGAGGTGACCTCACTGCCGCAGTGACACTTGCTGGAGGGGGAGAACCCTCCTGCCTGAAGGCAGATCGGGGCCCCTCGGGGAAAAGGGCCACGAGGAACCCCTCAGCCGTGTCCGGCACCCCGGCGGCGGATCACCCTCCTCCTGCTCCTCCTGGAGCCGCGTTAGCGCAGCCACAAACTCCAGGGCAGCCCTGTCGCTGTCCCGTGGAGCGGAGGATTCTCAGAGCCCCTGGCTGAGTGGGAAGCCAGCGGAAAATAAGGCTGGGCGATCGCTCAGCCCACGTACTGCCTCTGTCTAAGCACAGAAAAGACACCTGAAATGAAACGCGCTGTGTTTTGTTCTGTTCTTCCCAAGATGCCTTGAATTAATCAAGTGGGGGAAGGGGAAAGGAAAGAGAAAGAAAGAGTCAGAGAGACTCAGAGAGAGAGAGAGAGAGAAAGAAGAAAGGAAAGAAAGGAAAGAAAGGAAAGAAAGGAAAGAGGGAAAGAAGGAAGGAAAGAAAGAAGGAAGGAAGGAAAGAAGGAAGGAGAGAAGAAGAGAAGGAAAGGAAGAGGGAAAGAAAAAGAAGGAAAGAAGGGAGGAGAGAAGGAAGGAGAGAAGGAAGGAG
>VWZU01011307.1:140134-157986 GCA_013397095.1 Sterrhoptilus dennistouni | reverse complement strand
TTTTTTTTTTTTTTTTTTTTAAATAGTTTATATTCCATCTCCTCCAAGAGAAGACTGACCCACATGGGAAGTCATGGCTCACTTCCCTCCCCTGAGCTGAGGCTCTCAAAGGTCACTCTGGCCCCTGATTCATACAATCAGAGAATCAGAGCTTGGGTTAGAAAACGCCTTAAAGATCATCCAGCTCCAACACTCCATGGACAGGGACAACTTCCACTTAACCAGATCACTCAGAACCCCATCTAGTCCCTTGGATTCTCCATCAGCACATGCACAAGCTGATAAATCATATTACTGGACATTTTTTTTTTTCCTGTCAGGTTCTGCTTCTCTGTAAAATCATCTTTAGGAAGGTCCTTGGATCAAGCTCCAGGTTCCAGCATCTTGTGTTACTGTGTTTCCAAAGTAGGAACATTTACAGGGCTGGCAGGACAAGATTTTGTATATTATTTCTATTTTCTACATTATTTCTATTTTTTTATATTTCCCCTTCTAAGCCAGACACTGCTGAGAAGACCCGAGACAACAATCCCTGTACAGGCCATTCACTGAAGAGTTGGACTTGATCCTTGTGAGTCCCTTCCAACTCAAAATATTCTGTGATTTTGTGAAATATCCAGAGCTGTCCAAGGATTGGACATTTTGATGGATGACCACAGGCCATCCATAAACTTGGGCTGAGGTTCTGTGCAGGTGTCTCACCTTTACTCTAAAATTATCAGGCAGCTGAGAGGTGTTATTCTATTTTTTCAGGGAAATCTGACCCCCCCCCCCCCTTCCAAACCCTGAGCTAACAGGTTTTTCCTCACAGAAGAACTAAAATTGCAATGTACTGAGTTTTACGTCTACTGTCTATATTGAGAGGCTGCGGAAAGAAAAAGAAAAAGCAGCTCAACTTAGAAACTTCAGCTCCAAGTTTAAAATTAGAGGTGATGATCTGAGACCTTAAGAGCTAAAATTCCTTGGGCTGAAACAAAAAAACAAACAAACAAACAAACAAACAAACAAACAAACAAACAGAACCTACAGTGGATTTTCAAGCCTTGTACTCCTGGTTTTATGTACATCTGCTCTTGGTTTTTATTTAAAGGATTGGCTGTGAGAGTAGGGAGCTTGCAGGGCAAATCTGGAGCTGAGGGAAAGTCTGAACTCCAATTTTGGAAGCTTTCAGGTGGGTGCAAACCCAGCTTCCCTCAAGCAGCCCAGCACGTCCATGGCCACCCTTCAGGATTTTTAATGGGGTGACTTCAAAACCAGCAGCAAAACCAAGGGAAAAAAAAAAATAAAAATGCCACTGCCGTTTTCTATGCAGATTTTCTATTTTTCCAAAGCCCATTTCACTTCTCCTCCTCCTCCTCCATAAAATTCTCCTGCTCCTGCTCCTCCTGTGGAGGTGCCAAAGCCTCCTCCATCAATTTGTGAGAACTTCTGCTTGAAAACTGGAGCAGAGAATCACCCACGGAACCAGGCTGGCATGAAAATACTGGAGGCAGAGGCTCTGATGCGAAACGACTCGAGGAGTTCCCCCGTGTCAGGGTGAAAGATATGGGAAGGAAAGAATCAATTCCACCAAAATCCCTGGGGTTTGGGACACCTGCCCAGCATCTTCTGACCACAGACAGGGCTATGTGTCATTATGAAGACATTTTTTTAATTTCCTCCTATGGTCTTTTAATTCATAATTTTATCCTTTTGCTGCTTGTCTGGGCCTTGAAGTGTACCCAAATCTGCTAAATTTTTTTCGCCCATGGGAAAAAAAAAACCCAGCAATTCAGTGAGTCAAGCTTTCTCCTAAACACTTCCAGTTGCTTGGAATGAGGGGTTAGAAGGCAAAATCGAATTTCCAAAGCAAAAGAGAAGTTTCCAACACACGTGGCACAAATCAAGAAGGTTAAAAAGATGATCTAAGTGTAGTTTAAAGCCTTACATGCGGTAGAGTAATTAAAATCACTTCTCTACTGGATCCTCATATTTTTCACATTAAATACTTTCCCAAATTTGCAGAGTTTTGTCAAGGATGTTTTCTGTGCTGTAGATACTTGCTAGGAACCAAACTGAAATCCACCTACCTTTCTGCATGGAATTTCAAACTCTACCCAGGCTGTCACCTCCTGGATGCTCCCAGAAGCTGCCAGAAGAGTTTTTACTCCTGTCCCAGCCTGAATCCCACCCTGGGCAAGAGAATATAAATCTCCATATCTAATAAGCGACAGCAGGAAGCTCCACAAAAAAAAAAAAAAGCTCTGCTTTTTTGAGCACAATTTGCGTATTTAAATAGCCTATTTCCCCTTGGAATGAACAGTGCTTCACGTTCTCTCCTTTTCCTCCACTTGCATCTTGCAGTCACAAATAAAATTAGGTTTTGGTATTCAAACCCAAGAGAAAGGAGAACCCAAAACCCTAAAAATTAACAGCCCCTTAATGACCTAAATTGTATTTAATTAATCAGCCACAAATAGTAAAGCTGAGACCTTTAAAGCTATTTTGACTGTTTGTTTAAGTACTTGTGAGGAACTGAGCTGGGGCCAAAAAGTATTTTTTTATTCTCCAGGTTTAATGTTTGGTGTTCAGAGCAAGTCCTGGACAGTTGCTACCTTTGAATGTTTGTCTTTTTTGTTTTGCTTTGTTTTGTTTTGTTTTTAAATTTTGGGGTTTTTTTTTTGGCGTGGCACATGTCCACATCCTGTTTAAGACACAGTTTAGACAGTGGCAGAAATCCTAACTCAAATTTTTCCTGGGTTTTGTTGGATGACCTGAGTGAAAGAACCACTCTGAGGCTCATAAAGAATAAATCAGAATCCTGGAACGGCTTGGGTTGGAAGGGACCTCAAAGATCATCCAGTTCCACCTCCCTGCCATGGGTAGGGACACCTTCCACTATCCCAGGTTGCTCCAAGCCCTGGCCTTGGACACTTCCAGGGATGAAGCCACAGCTTCTCTGGGCAAACAGTGCCATGGCCTCATCACCCTCACAGGGAAGAATTTCTTCCTAATATCCAATCCAACCTGGCCCTCTGTTAATTTAAAGCCATTCCTTGTGTCCTGTCACTCCAGGCCCTTGTTCAAAGTCCCTCTCCAGCTCTCCTGGAGCCCATTAGGCACTGGAAGGGGCTCTGAGGTCTCCTTGGAGCCTTCTGTTCTCCAGGCTGGACGTCCGCAGCTCTCCCAGCCTGGCTCCAGAGCAGAGGGGCTCCAGGTCATGTTTGCTCTGTGTAAATCACCTGCAGCATCATCTTCACAGCTGAATAAGGACTCTGTGCTTTTCCAGAAATCCAGACAACACCCACTGCTAAAGGCAGGCAGGGATGGATTTACACCTCTAAGCTCAGATTGTGGGAAAGCTGAGCTCTTAGGAGCAGCTGGACTCCACTCTGGGTGGTGCAGGATCAGCTCCTAGGTAATGGAATTCTTCCTGAGGCTCCCTGGGGCAAACCTCTCCTTAGCAGTAAAAAGCCTGGTATTCCCAGGATCCCTCTGAAGTAATTCAGAATATTTGGTGCCTCAGACCTTGACTCAGCCTGCAGCCACCAAAATGTTGGGGGCCAATCTGAGCTGCTCAGAGGGGATGAGAGAGGGCAAAGATGAACTTGATTTTCTGTCAGAGGGTCTGGATGGCAGCTCCTGCCTCCCACTGCTGGATCCTTCTCCTGTGTGAGCAGGGGTGGGCTCCATCTGATGCCTTAAGCTTTAGCTTTCATATTTTCAGATTCTGTGCTGCCCAGGGATTTGGTTCTGAGCCTCACATTAAGTGTCAGTCAGCTCTTCACAGAGCAGGGAGACAAAACAAATCCTTTTCCGGCTGGAGACCAAGGACAACTTTCAGGCCAAAAGCACAAACAATGATGGACTGAAGAAAGAAACAAGAGGATGGGACCTCACAACCTGAAGCTGTAACTGGACAATTAAACCCCAAGATGCAAATGGACCAAAACTTATAAAAGTATAAGATCTCATGACTGGTCAGCTATTTTGTGACCATTCTTAGTCCACCCTAGGTGCAACCTCGGTCAGGCTCTTGTCCTGCCCAAGGTGTATCCTTAAAGGCCTTTCAGTAAATACCTACTTTATTCTCCAGCTCTGTCCAGATCCGCCTTTCCAAGGCATCACATCCCCCAAAATTGGGAGCTCCCTCCCCAGCCCCAGACGAGCTGTGTGTTCCTGGCTCAGCTCCGAGAGCTCCCTTAATGTCTTTGTGCCTGCAGTAGTAATCTCAGGATTATTGCTCCCAAGGCATGTAAATAATAATCCTCTCTTTTCCCTCATCTTCTAGCTGCCATGTAATTTAGAAAATTAATCTGCAGGGCTGGCAGTGTCTTTTCTTGTCTGTGTGTGCTGCCTCTTGTCACGGCGAGATCCCTCTGGCAGATCCCAGGGTGTTTTCCCAAGGATTCTGGAGAACTTTGCCCAGTTTTCTGAGGGGTGAAACTGAGACATAGGTAGGGAAGCGCCTTTTCCTCGTGCCAGCCATTGGCAGAACAAGGGACAAAGCAGACATTCAATTAACCCACATATTAAAGTAGCTCCAAGCAACCTGGTCTAATGGAAGGTGCCCCTGCCCATGGCAGGGGGCTGGAATTCTGTGATATTTACAGTCCCTTCCAACCCAAACCATTCTATGATTCAATGAAAAAGAAAGCAAAGGCAAAATCACTCTATGGGAATGCAAACTATCCTAAAAACCAAATGATTGTTTTGTGTGATTGTTTTATGTGAATTTGAAAATCCAAATTCCCTGGGGTTTATTTGGCTTCTTTCTTTCTTTCTTTCTTTCTTTCTTTCTTTCTTTCTTTCTTTCTTTCTTTCTTTCTTTCTTTCTTTCTTTCTTTCTTTCTTTTCTTTCTTTCTTTCCTTTCTTTCTTTTTCTTTCTTTCTTTCTTTCTTTCTTTCTTTCTTTCTTTCTTTCTTTCTTTCTTTCTTTCTTTCTTTCTTTCTTTCTTTCTTTCTTTCTTTCTTTCTTTCTTTCTTTCTTTCTTTCTTTCTTTCTTTCTTTCTTTCTTTCTTTCTTTCTTTCTTTCTTTCTTTCTTTCTTTCTTTCTTTCTTTCTTTCTTTCTTTCTTTCTTTCTTTCTTTCTTTCTTTCTTTCTTTCTTTCTTTCTTTCTTTCTNCCTTTCCTTTCCTTTCCTTTCCTTTCCGTCTCTCTCTCTTTCTTTTCATTTTTTTTAATGGAGTAGAAGATTTTAACCTCCTGCTGAGGGTTTCCCATCTATTTATCCGTCTGCCCTTTCCACGAGGCTTCTCCCCTGCTCAGCTCTGGCGCCGTGAGCTCAGGGCGGGTGGGGAAGGCGGCAAAGGTGGAGAAGGAAGTTCACGAGGGTGGGGGAGAAGCACAGCAGCAGCAAGGGCTGAAAGCATTAAGAGAAAGAGGCAGAAATGGCCAGAATAAAAGGCGGGAGGTGGGACTTGAAGGGCGCCGGCAGAGCTGTTTGTGGGGGAGAGCTGCGGGTTGGAGCAGGGACTGGGGAAAAGAGGGATTTTGGGATGTGACTGATCGCTGTGGGGGCCCTGGAGGGGTCTGAGCGGGGGTGAGAGGTGGGAACGGAGTGTGAGGGGGACGGAGAAGGCGCTGGCAGGGCGGCCGCCCCCGCCCTCCTGCGGCCCACCGCGCTTACTCATCCCGCCCCTTCCCTCCCGCGCAGGTTTAACCCTTCTCCCGGCCAAACCCAGGGAAACCCGGCAACTCCTGCCGCTGAGCTTTGAGTCAAAGCTGCTTCAGCCAGGAGGGGACTGAGTTGTCAGGAGAAGGAGTAAAAAAAAAAAAAAAGGCAAAAACCTTCTCTCATCTCCTCTAAGAGCTGCCTTGTGGTCGCTGGGATTTCTGTGGGTCCTGAGTGCTGACACCGGTGGGGGCCTTTCCTTTGCCTCGCCACAGCTGTGGGTCAGGCTTGAAACCCATTTCACCGGTGTCATTCTCCGTGTGCTGAGCTCGTGTTTGAGGCGAGCAAGGCCAGATGTCACTGTCACTTCCGTGGGCACAAAGGTGCCAGCTCTGATGGGGAATCCCTTGGTGAGGAGGGGGAGCAGGTCCCCTGCCCCGGGTGTTACAGTGGCCAGAGGAAATGGAACTGGTCTGTCCTGTTTGGTGAGACTAAACCCATCCGGCACGGCTAAAACCTCTTCGCCTCTCTGCCCCAACATGAGTTGCAGAATCGCAGTTTCGTGGAATGGTTTGTGATGAGAGGGGCCTCAAAATCCTGTAGTTCCAAGCCCCTGCCATGGGCAGGGACACCTTCCACTGGTCAAGTTGTTCAAGCTGCTCATCCAGCTTGGCCAAACATTTCCAGGGACGGGGCAGCCACAGATTCTCTGGGAAATATGTGCCAGAGTCTTACTGCCGCCACAGGGAAGAATTTCTTCCCAATATCCCATCTAACCTGCCCTCTGGCAGTGGGAAGCCATTCCCTGTGTTCTGTCACTCCATCCCTTGTCCAAAGTCCCTCTCCAGCTTTCCTGGAGCCCCTTTAGGCACTGGAAGGAGCTCTAAGATCTCCAAACCTTCTCTTCCCCAGTCTGAGCGATCACATCTCTCAGCATTTCTTCCAAAATAAACCAAACCACTTCCTGGGAATAGTTCCTGGCTCCTGCTATGCAGGGAACTGTGTCTGGGCATTGTCTGGGAGGACAGAGATTGTCACATTTAAGCCATTGGGGTCGCCATCAGGTCAGTGTCTCTGGTATGGGATTTGCCTATCTCCTTGAGGCTCAGGGCTGCCTTTCCCCAGGGCTTTAATGAGGTCGGAGCCCTTCAGCACAGCCACGGTGTGTGAACTCTTCTTAAACCTGAGGGCCATGGGCCATGTCTGGGATGTTCATAACACCTGAGCTCTGCTTTCATAACAAAACGAGGCCCAAGACATGCACAAGATTTGGTATAATTTAATCCTGCACATGGACCATGCAGGGAGTTCTGACCTACTTTGATCCAATTTGGGGACCAGGAGGCTCCTGCCTAATTTAGATCCAGGCAAAGACAGCTGGAGTAAAGGCTAATTTCCACCTGGTGCATCCCTGAGCCAGATGATCCTGCCTGAGGGTGTCAGGTCTGCAAAGGTCCACCCTGGGTGAGCAGTTGCTGCATTTTTGGTGTTGTGTTTGTGGTGCTGCATTTGAGGTGTTGTATTTGGGTGGTTTTTGCCCACCAGGACCCCTGGCATCTCACCAAGGCTTAAGCAGGTGGCGATGTTTTTGGTTTATACACAAGTTATTTTAAACACATCCTGGTCAGGGAAGTATTTTCTGGAATGCTGCAGGATCAGACAGCCTGATGTCTGCCACTTTTAGAGCACCACTAGAAGGAAAAGGGGAAAGAGGAGTCCCTGTCCTGCTGTGAAGAACAGATTGGATGAGCATTGGGGTTGATCTTGAGAAGGTCAAGTGTTTGCTGCTTCTCACTCGTCTTTTTTGGACAACTGGAATTTCGTGTCCTGACTCTGGTGTTTGTCTGAAAGGCTCCACGGAACAGGGATTAAAAAGGGTCAAAGGAGCAAACAAAAAGCAGAGTTACTCAGTTTAGTGGGGTGTCTGCACACTGAACAACATCGTTTGACAAGGTTCAGGGTAAAAATATGAAACGGTCAGGAAAGAGTGGAAAACTGCATCAGAGAATCATAGAATACCCTGAGCTGGAAGGACCCACAAGGATAAAATCATAGAACCATTAAGACTGCAATAGATTCCCAAGGTAGAGTCCAAGCTTTGAGCCATCCCATCCTTGTCAACTAAGCAAGAGCACTGAGTGCCATGTCCAGGCATTTCCTGGACAATTCCAGGGATGCATCATTGATTCCAACTCCTAAAATTCTGCTGAAGCCCAGGGTTGAACCAGGGACCTTTAGATCTTCAGTCTAACGCTCTCCCAGCTGAGCTACTTCAGCCCTGATATCAGAATTTTTTTTCGCTATAAACAGTAGGTAAACACACTGGAATACCTCAGCCTGGAACGTAGAAATTTTAGGGAGAGGGGTTGCTTCAAAGTCAGTTGTGATTGATGCTAAAAATCACTTTAATGGATAAGAGGTTTTTGCTCAAAACCCAGCTCTGATTTCCTGCTTGGCCATACACCTGTGGGTCAACCTTTCCACTTCTTCTCAGGGCATTCCATGGCACAGCACTGGGAACATGCAGTGGAAGGAGCAAAAATCCCTTCATCCCTTCATATCACAATTTTTGCTGAAGTACTGGAATTGTAAAACCCTGTCCCTCTTTCACAGGCTCAGACTGGTTGAGGTCCAAAGGGAACTCATGGAGGTCCCTGCTCCTGATGCCTTGGGAAGGCTGACCTGGAACAGAGACTGGACAGAGCTGGAGAATAAAGTAGAAATTTATTGAAAGGCTTTTAAGAGCACACCTTGAGCAGGACAAGAGCCTGGCCAGGGCTACACCCAAGATGGACCCAAAATGGTCACAAAATGGATGACTGGTCACGAAGTCTCACACTTTTATAAGTTTTGGTCCATTTGCATCTTGGGGTTTAATTGTCCAATTACAGCTTCAGGTCATGAGGTCCCATCCTTCTTGTTTTCTCCCTTCAGTCCATTGTTATTTGTGCTTTTGGGCCTGAAAGTTGTCCTTGGTCTCCAGCAGGAAAAGGATTTGCTTTGTCTCCCTGCTCTGTGAAGAGCTGAGTGACATTTAATGTGAGGCTCAGAACTGCACCCCTGGGCAGCACAGAATCTGAAACACATGAAAGCTAAAGCTTAAGGCATCATTCCCAAGCCCTGCTCAAGCAGGACCTACAGCCCCTTGCCCAGGACCACTTCCAGGTCCCTTGGGAATATGTCTAACAAGGGGAACTCCACACTCTCTCAAGGCCACCAGACCCAGCCCCTCATCCTTTCCCCACTGTGGAGATGCTCCAGTCCCCTCCAGTCCCTTCCAGTCCTGCTGGCCCTTGTCTGGATCTGTCCTGGATGTCCAGGTCTCTCCTGTACTGGGGAGCCCATCCCTGTGCAGACAAAAGTGCAGGAAAACTCTGCTGAAGCCCGGGATTGAACCAGGGACCTTTAGATCTTCAGTCTAACGCTCTCCCAGCTGAGCTACTTCAGCTCTGCTCCAGCTCCAATTTGTCCCAAAATCTGTTTGAACACAATGAGACTTCAGACTCTTGCCACTCAAACTGGCTCAGTAGACACTTAACTCTTTTTAATATATAAACATCTGGCCCAAACATCAACTATTAGACCCCAGAATGGTCAACAATTATCAAAGGTCTTCTAATGAGAATGGCTGTGGTGGATAAAGACCCAAGACTGGAATTTTTCTTACAGCCACATTTGCAGTGGTAACACCTGGCCAAAGCTGGTCTTCATGGAGATATGGAATGGTCTGGGATGGCAAGGATTTTAAAGGACCAGTTCCACTCCCTGCCATGGAGCTGGACACATTCTGCTAGACCAGGTTGCTCCCAGCTCCATCCAACTTGGCCTTGGACACTTCCAGGGATGGAGCAGCTGCAGCTTCTCTGAGCACCCTGTGCCAGGGCCTCACCGCCCTCACAGCCAGGAATTTCTTCCCAATATTCAGTCCAACCCTGCCTTTTGTCAATTTAAAGCCATTTTCCTTTGTTTTTGTTCCTCCATCCCTTGTCCAAGCTCCCTTTCCATCTCTCTTGGAGCCTCTTTAGGCACTGGAAGGGGCTCTGAGGTCTCCCTGGAGCCTTCTCTTCTCCAGGCTGGACATTCCCAGCTCTCCCAGCCTGGCTCCAGAGCAGAAGGGCTCCAGCCCTTGGAACATCTGCACAGCCACCTCTGGATTCACTCCAGCAGCTCCACGTCCTTTTGAAGTTGGAGGCTCCAGAGTTTTTCTCAGAGGCTGAACTAATCTGTCACTCCACAAGAGCTGCCATCCTCCCTGTCCTGATGGCTCTCAGTGGGTGACAAGGATCCATCTGCAGGTTCTCCCTAGGAAAGGGAAGATGTGGATGCCTGGCTCACTTGGACTGCCTTTCCAGCTGTCCTCATTTTCGCTTCAGCAGCTTTCTCCTTGTCAAGGAAAGTGGCTTCCCACCAGCTTTCCTCAGACAGGAAGAAATGATCCCAACATGGAAACTGTGGTATTTGACAGCCCACTCGGCCTTGCTGGAAATGCTGAAGTTTCAGCTGGGTACAAAATTCCTGTGGAAAGCTGAGCTATGCTGCTGCTCTGCAAATGCTCAGCAGTGTTGGTGGAAAGGATGGAGTGGAGGATCTGATAAAGAACAAGCCTCGAAGGAAGTGCTACATTGCAGTTAAATTAGAAGTTTGAGGAGCTGACTCGCTGGGAACTTGGCTTTTTCAGCTGGTGGAACAGCAGAACTGAAAGTCTGTGGGCAAAGTCATTAGAAGTCAGACTTGTGGTGCCAGTTTGAAGAGTCACATGGAAGAAGTTGGAAGATCAGACTTTTCCTTATTAAAGAGGAAGGAATTAAAGCTGTTTTTCCAGCTCAGTTCAGACCTCAGGGCTGGAGCTCTGTAGGGAGAGAATGAAGTGGAAGGATGAGTGAAATATTGGGATATCTCCTGTTGTCCTCTCTTCCCTGCCCCTATTCCCTCTGAAAAAAACCCTCCTGTTTCATTCAAATCTTGATTACTCTTTCTGGTGTTTTTTGGTGCCTTCATCCCACGAAGGATGTGAAAAAAACCCCAGCCTAACCAGTGGAAGGGATTAATAGTGTCTTCTTCACAGGGAATTGCTGTGTAAACCTTGTTTATCCAATCAAGGGAAGGAAAGAGTAAAGGGAAGCATATTACAGGATCTAGAGAAAGAAAGGGTATTTTAGGATATAGAGAAGAGTTTTTAGAGGTTGATGGCTTATTTATTCACCTGATGCAAGAAGTGAAGGTTATCATTGGAAAAGAGCAAGTGTCAAGCTTGGAACAAAGAAAAAGAAGGAATTTCCTTATACAGTGTCCTGTTATCTGTGCAAATCCCTGTTATTATAGATCCCCAAACCATAAAAATGTTTAAAAGATGACTGGGAAGATTTATGGAGGGAAAAAAACCTCTGTGAAGAGCATGCAAATAAGGAACTTCCTGCTTTAGTTCATACAGGGCCTGAGCCACAAATCTCTGGAGATCAGGAGAGCATCTGGTGATATAACACCCCGCTGCTTTTCCTTTTTTTGCCACTAACCCACGGAAAATGTTGCAGGTTGGGTTTTGAGCTGGATGTTCTTCTGCACATCTCCTCTGGCACCTCGTTGTCCTCACACTCTGGCTTCTGGAAGCACCAGGATGGTGTCAGCCTGCGAAACCCTGCTGGCACCTTGGGCAGGGATGTGCTGGAGGTGTCACTTCATGCCACCAGCCAAGTGTTTAATCACTGCTCCCACGCGGGTGTCTCAGGCTCTGGCCATGACAAACAGCTGACAGGCACTCCCCTCTGTCCCCGCTTTCCCTCCTCCCATTTTTTCCCAGTTTTCCTGCCACTCCAGCCTGCTCAGCCTGGGCTTTCTCACGTGTCCATCTGCCAGCAGGCAGCTTTCAGAGGTTATGGAATTACATCCAGGCAACCTGGAAAGCTGATTGTCCTGGGCTGCATCCAGAGAACTGCAGGCAGCAAGTGAGGAAGGGAGTTTTGTCCCTCTGCTCCGGCCTGAGGAGATCCTACCTGGAATGTTGCATCCAGCACTGGAAGGACATGGAGCCGTTGGAATGAGTTCAGAGGAGGCACCAAGGTGATGAGAGGGATGGAGCAGCTCTGCTGTGAGATAAAAATAAGAGAATTGGGAATGTTCAGCCTGGAGAAGAGGAGACTCTGGGGTGACCTAATTGTGGCCCTCCAGTACCTGATGAGAGCCCACCAAAAAATGGAGAGAGACAATTTACAAAGGCCTGGAGTGACAGGAAAAAAAGGGAATGGCTCTAACATGAAGAAGAGTAGATTTAGATTAGAGATTAGGAAGAAATTCTTCCTGTGAGGGTGGTGAGGCCCTGGCACAGGTTTCCAAGAGAAGCTGTGGCTGCCCCATCCCTGGAAATGTCCAAGACCAGGTTGGACGGGGCTTGGAGCAACCTGGAATAGTGGAAGGTGTCCCTTCCCAGGCAGGAGGGTTGGAACTGGATGATCCTTAAGGTCCTTTCCAATCCATTTCCAAGCTATTCTGTGATTTCATGATTTCTTGAGAGTTCCCACCAAATTATCCCAACGTTCCTGTCCCTGTCCAGAGCCGTGCTGGCCTTTGTGTTCCAGTCTGGACTCACCACCTCTTGTGGAATTCACTTTTTTTTTTTAATTGGGATCAGAAGGAGGCACAGAGACGTGACCTTTTTCACCCAACCCAGCACATCAAATTTGTCACCCATGTTAGATTTTTCCTGCAGACATCCTGGCCCCAAACTCTGCCCCAATGGGATTTTGTCCCATTTCCTCACTCTTACCCCAGCTCTGCACCAGGGGAATGACATCCAGCTGCAGGATTGAGATGTGATTGCTTTTCACTCCCTGGCTTGGCTCTGATGTGTCATAAAAAACACACGTTCTTCCTTTAGGCTTCCTGAAATTTTTCTGTCTCATTACACCAGGAGGGCTCCTGGTTTACTTGAAAATCATTTTTAGTGATTGTCTCTATTTTGTTGTCACTATTTTCTCTTTCTGCTCTTTCCCCAGACTTTTATGAAAATGATCTCATTAAGAATGTGGGATTCCTGTTTTCTGAGAAGGGTTTCTTGAGGTTTGTAAAGGTCTCTCAGCAGGAAGTTTGCTCAGCTCCATTTTCCCCTCTGGTTGAACGGACCCCCAAGTGAGCCCATTAGGGGAAAAATGGACTGCTTGAAAATAAAATTGTACAATATATGCAATAGCAGCAGCACTTCTGAAGTGTAAGGCTGCAACAGGCAACAAACCGTGTTTGCAAAACTCCTCTTTGATGGCAGTTTAATGTGTTAGGGAAAGAAGGAGATAATGGCCCAAAGGGCACTGGGGGTGCTCACCACCACAACGGCTGTGAGGGGATGGAAGATGAGGCCTGGGAGAGCATCATTGTTATTCTGGAGACACAAACGCAGCTTTGAAAAACAGAGTTAATGAAGCCCAGCTGCCAAACTTAGCCCTTCCCTCTCCCTCCTGAAGTCTGATGTCTAAAAGATGCTGAGATTGTCAGTCCATCATTCAGGGGGATGGTACTAGGCATTCTTTAATTTTTTTATTTTTTATTTTTTTTTTAAAGTTAGGAATTCAGGCTATGAATAACAGCTCTGCTGTCCTGAGGTGCAGTTATCCCTGTGCTGGAAACACAGACCTTGAGTGGAGGAATGCAGAAATAATCTGGGCCTGGGTGAATATTTGCAATCTGCCCTGTGGTGAAGCACCCACAAACTCACTGCTAAGGGAAGCCCAGTGAGAACAAACCCCAGACCTGGAATTTAAGTTTAAATCCCTCTTTTATGAGAAAACCAACGTTTTAGTGTTTTGTAGTGAATGTTTTCAAAGAGAGACCTGAGAGATCTTAGAACCCTTGAATGGTTTGGGTTAGAAGGGGCCTTTAAAATCCTCTCGTTCCCATCTCCCTGCCACGGATCTTCCACTGTCCCAGGTTGCTCCAAGCCCCATCCAGCCTGTCCTGGAACACTTCCAGGGATGGGGCAGCCACAGCTTCTCTGGGCAACATCTTGGATGCATTTTACTCAGAGCTGAAGAGCAAATTTGGAAAAGGAGAGGTCTGTGTTCACCAAATCTTAGAAGCAGAACTTTCTGAGCTTGATGAGGGCACCTCAGCTCTGTGTGGAAAAGAGGGCAATGTCCATGTCCCGCATGGACAAACCTGGTCAGGCAGCAGGAGAAACCTCCTCTGAGAGTCTTGGAACAAGCACTGAGAGACACAAGCCTTGTCCTAAATTTGTTTTGCGCCAGTTCCTCAATATTGCAATCCTGCAGTTCAGCTCAAGTCCTGCTGCTTTCCCCAGCCTTAATAACACTGGCAGATCCTGCTCTGCCCCCACAAACTCTCAGTGCCTGTGCTTTCCCCAGATCTTCCTTCCAATATGGATCACCCACTGCTATTTCAACCCAGCAAAACTTCATTTTCAGCAGAATAAACCAAACACATTTGGGAATCACTTATTTCATAACTGCCAACAGACCAGAGGAATGAAATAGGTGCTAAAAAGACAGATGAGCAGCACCAAGAAAATATTTGTAAAAATAACAGGTGTTTTAAAGTGTGTAGGGGTGTGTAAATATATTTATAAGATATTAATACACAAACCAGGTGGCCCAGAACCTCATTAGGCAACCAGTTGTTCTTGCCAAACATTCTTTGGTGAGGTTCCCTGAGAGATTTCCCAGAAACTCCTAAAATTAATAGTAAACAACCATTCTTGGGGGCTGGGAAATATTCTCTGCTTCTGCTTAACATCCCAGCCTCCTTCTGAAGTTTTTCGTTGTTTTGCAAAACATCCAGAAGGTGCAGGAAAAATAAATAATGGAAGAAAAGATGAGGAAAAAGATGAATATAAACAGAATCTGCAAATAATGGGCTTCACATTGAAAAGCACAGAATGACTGCTTGGACAGTGATTGTGTCTTGATGTATAAATGGATTTGTTACTTAACTCTGGTGATTCATGCTTCAGGCACAGGGATGAGGCAGCTGCCAAATTTCATGCTGGGAAGGAATTTTCTCTCCCAGAGCAGATTGGCAGGGAATTTGTAAAGATGACAGGTCAGTCGACAGGGCCAGGTGTTTTCATCACAAACATGTGGGGAAGAGGGGGGACACCACAGGGGCCAAGTCCGCTTTGTTTTATCTCATGGTACAGAGTGTCTCCCCAAAATCACTGCACAACCCTTTATCCCTTTCTCCCACACCTCCAGCAGACCTGCCATCCACAAAGGAATGGCTTTACTGGGCAGGGTGAGACCACTCTCCTGTCTCCTATGGATGAATCCTGGAGACTCTTAAAATATTCTTCACAACATTTATTTCAACCCTGTTTCTAAATAAAGCTGAGCTGAAGCTACGTGAGTTTTAGTTGTTGGGTGTTTGGGGTAGGGAGGTTTTTTTTTTTTTTTTCCTTTTGTCTTTAAAGAGTGTCTAAAGAACATGTTCCAGCTGTCTGGAAGGAAAGAACTAGAAAGGAAAAGAGAACAAAGGGAAACCAGTGGAGATATTTAATTGGGATAATTTTAGCTGCTCTAAATGTCACAGGCAATCTTGTACAAGTACTTGGGGAGGGGAGAGGAGGAAAAAAGTTCTGTGCTGGTCATTCTGTGCTCAAATTAAGGAGAGGGGGGTGTCATTTCAGAGACCAGGCAGGACCCTAAGTGGAAGCTCTTGGGTAATTGCTTTTTGAGCCTCAGGGGTCTCCTCTGAACCCACAAGACTTCAATGCAAACCACAGATTAATCCAGACCAAACAGCCTGAGGGGAAACCCTCTGGTTTGGGGGCTGAGAAAGGAAATAAGGTGCTCTTAGGGGTGGTCAGCCTGGGTGTGGTGAGTTCAGATCCTTTCTTGGTCTGTGCCTTAGGTGAACATCTGATGAGTCACTTCTGGGTCAGAGCACGACTTGGTCACTCTTTGTGGGATCTCTGTGTTCTGTGTGACCAAATGTGCACAGTCAGGGAGGTGGGTGTTGGAACAGGCTGCCTGTGGCACTCATGGAGTCCCCACCCCTGGGGAGATCTCACAGATGTGTGGATGTGGCACTCGGGGACATCGGCAGAACTGGTTTAATGGTGGGACTTCATGATCTTAGAGGTGTTTTCCCACCTAAACAATTCTCTGGTGTTGGCTTTCCTGTGACATCTGGGATGCATAGCCTGGGATGTGTGTTCCAAGATTTAAGTCAGGTTGATACCTTGGTCTGGGCTGATGGATGTTTATTATTATCCAAAATGCAAGGCTCCTGCAGAAGTTGGGTAGTTGCTGATGTGAGGATCAGAATTCTTCAGCTGTGAAGAAATCACAATTTGTGTCCCAGTTAAAAGAGACATGATCTGAACATGGTTTCCCAAAATTCCTGGGAAGGGAGCCCTATCCCATGTCTATTTTGGACAAAACCAGACTAATTTTTAATGATTTGAGGGCGTGGTTTAGTGGTGAATGTTGTGGTGGTACTGGGTTCATAGCTGGACTTGATGATCATTGAATTATTGAATGGTTTGGGTTGGAAGGGACTTTAGAGATCATCCAGATCCACCCCCTGCCATGGGCAGGGACACCTTCCACTGTCCCAGGTTGCTCCAAGCCTCATCTAACCTGGCCTCAGACACTTCCAGGAGTGGGGCAGCCACAGCTTCTCTGGACATCCTGTGCCAGTCATCTTAGAGGTCTTTTCCAACAGTAACAATTCTATGATTCTATGTAAGTGATAAACACGATTTTAATACAACCTTCACCTACTCATCTCCACTTAAATTATGGGTAAAGATTTCATGTTCAGTTAACTTCCTCCATGACCACTGACAGAAACCTGAGGGTACCCTGGTGAGATACCCAGGGGACAACTTGCGTCAGCTTGGGGAGGGAGTTGAAGGATTTTGGAGAACCAGCAGGGGATGGGAAGGAAGGATCTGCCTGTGTGCATTGTGGAGGCCATAAAACTCCAAACCTTAGGGTTTCCCCCCTCCTCACAAACATTTTTCTGAGCAGCCTGGTCTAGAGGAAGGTGCCCCTGCCCACGGCAGGGGGTTGGAATGGGATTATCTTTTATGTCCATTCCAACCCAAATCCTAGGATTCTGGGATTGTAGGATCCCTTCAGAGAGCCTTCCTGGCTCTGAGCAAAGCAGCACTGCAGGGAATACTCTCTCCCCCTCCCTGATGCGTCTCTAAAAGAGGAGAAAACCTGGCTCTAACCCCCCGGAGTAGGCATCACATTTGGGGAGCCGTGCCCACAGCATCCCTATTTTAGCAATGCCTTTGGGGGTGCTGCCGTGGCTCATTTTCATCCCCTGGAAAGCTCACCCGGCATCTGCCTCCCTTCCCTGCTCGCAGGCAGGTGGAAGAAAGGCAGGAGCGTGCGGCAGATCCCCCGGTACACACACACACACATACACTACTCATCCCTTTTGTCTGCCCCTCTCCCTGCTCCCACTCCCCCGCTCTCCCCTGCGCTCCCGCCCACCCCGGTGTCTCATCCCGGGATGGCTCATGGCTCTCCAGGTACCTGCAGGGATGGATGCTCTAACCCTCGGCTTCTCTTCAAGGAACCCATTAAAGCGGGGATGCTGCTGCTTTGCCTTGCCCTCCCCTCCCTCCCCTCCCTCCTCGGCTGCTGGAAAAAAAAAAACAAAACAAACAAACAAACAAACAAAAAAAAAAAACAGAGGGGAAGCGAGGTGGGAAATCCAGGACAGCGCATCCTCCCCCGCAGCGGGGGCTGAGGCTCCTCCGGGAAGGTCAGCGCGGTGGTCCCGCTCTGTGTGAGAGGGGAGAGAGGGCAGAGATGGGCAGGGAAGTGTTGGCAGGGCTGGAAAAATGACCCTGCATCCCTGCCCCACCCCGCCCCGCCAAAATCTTTCCCTTTCTCTATTGCAGCATTCCTGCGGGGATCCATGGAGAGCTCACCGTGCTGGGAGGGAGCTGCCACCGCCTCCCCAGCATCCGCCGGGCTGGGATAGGGAGCCTGGCCACAGGGAAGGGCTGCCCGTGGCATCCCCAGTGCCCTACAGCGGGATCAGCCCGCCCCACGGCAGTATCTGAGGAACACGAGCAAAATATTCTGCGGTCCTTAGGGATCTTTCACTAAAATCAGGCACAAGTAACTGTGGCTGTCACTGTACTGCTAGATTTTTCTTTTTTCCATTTTTTTTTCTATCTTCCTTTTCCCGTTTTTTTTTTCTTTTTATTCCCCTCTTTTTCTCTCTCACACATTTTTTTTCCTCCCCCTTCCCTTCCCTTCCCTTCCCTTCCCTTCCCTTCCCTTCCCTTCCCTT
>VWZU01011307.1:84978-132435 GCA_013397095.1 Sterrhoptilus dennistouni | reverse complement strand
TTTTTTTTTTTTTCCTGCTGCTGATTTACCACCATTCCCAGGCGTTTGCATGATGAGTGAGTATACCCTGTGTGTGTGTGTGTGTGTGTGCGCCCAGGGGGTGTGCGGGGGGCCCAGGGGCGTCTGACACACCGGATTCCTCCTCATCCCGCCCTCCCCGAGCCCTGCCAGGGGACGCATGTTAATGATGACCTTGCTGAGTAAACAGTTGTGGAAGAAATAGGTGTTTTTCCTGCGCTCCGAGAGGCGGAAGGTGCGATTACTCATCCATCTCTCCAACTGTCTCCAGCACCTTTCAAGCGCATCTCGCGTCGAGTCTGGGGGCGTGAGCGAGGGGGTGGCGAGCGAGGGGAGGCTGCCAAAATCTGGGTTGCCACAGACACCGGCCTCGCTTCTCCTCCAATGAACGCTGCGCTGAGAGTGCAAGAGGAGGCTGGGCACCACCCACATGTTGAGCTGCGTGGAGTATAAGTAGATGGAGGAGCCTGGACTAGTGGCAGTTCAGACAGGGAGGAGAAGCAGCTCTTAGCATCTCCAGTGAAAGCGGTTTTTGATTCACCAAGTTTGCCCTAGGAGAAATCACCCGGATTTTTGCTGCAGCTTCCAGCTTCTTTGTGTGACTTTCTCCGGCGGGGACTTTGCGGCGTTCCAGATATCCCGGCGGGATTGGACATCTTACCCAACTCCTCTCCTTGTTCCTGGGAGGATCCTGGTTCTCTCTGGGACAGCCCTGAGCACGTGAGACCGGCGCTTCCAGCTTGGCACCGGGAGAGATTTGCCTACAACTCTCTCTGGGATCCACGTGGACCGACCAGCTCGCTCTGCGGTGATATCTGATTGGGTTGTGTTTGTGTCCAAAAGTCCTTGGAGGGGGGTTTAGAAGTCTCTGTGTGTCTTTCAGGAAGTGTTGTGGTGGGAGTTTTGGGATCCGGCTTTAGTGCCAGGGCTTATAACCCAGTTCTTTCAGAGTTTGCCGCTCTCACGGCCGGAGCCATGCAGCTGGACAATGTCACCAGCGCGGGCGTCCACTCCTTCCAGGGGCACCGTGGAGTTGCCAACAAGCCCAATGTGATCCTGCAGATAGGGAAGTGCAGGGCAGAAATGCTGGAGCATGTCCGGAGGACCCACCGGCACCTCCTGACAGAGGTCTCCAAGCAGGTGGAGCGGGAGCTGAAGGGATTGCAGAAATCCGTGGGGAAGTTGGAGAACAACTTAGAGGACCACGTCCCAACTGAAAACCAGAGATGGAAGAAGTCCATCAAGGCCTGCCTGGCCAGGTGCCAGGAGACCATTGCCCACCTGGAGAGGTGGGTCAAGAGGGAGATGAATGTTTGGAAGGAGGTCTTTTTCCGCCTGGAAAAGTGGGCTGACCGCCTGGAGTCCATGGGAGGCAAATACTGCCCTGGGGAGCCGGGCAAGCAGACGGTGTCTGTCGGGGTGGGAGGCCCAGAGATAAGGCCAAGTGAGGGGGAGATTTATGATTATGCCCTGGACATGAGCCAGATGTATGCCCTGACCCCTCCTCCCGGGGAGGTGCCTAGCATCCCCCAGGGCCACGATTCCTACCAGTGGGTCTCCGTGTCGGAGGACGCTCCAGCCTCCCCAGTGGAGACCCAGGTGTTTGAGGATCCCCGGGAATTCTTGAGCCACTTGGAGGAATACTTAAAGCAGGTGGGTGGGACAGAGGAGTATTGGCTGTCTCAGATCCAAAACCACATGAACGGCCCAGCTAAAAAGTGGTGGGAGTACAAGCAGGACTCCGTCAAAAACTGGGTCGAGTTCAAGAAGGAGTTCCTGCAGTACAGCGAGGGAACTCTGACTAGGGATGCTATCAAAAGGGAGCTGGATTTGCCCCAGAAAGAGGGGGAGCCCCTGGATCAGTTCCTTTGGCGCAAGAGAGACCTGTACCAGACCCTCTATGTGGATGCAGATGAGGAGGAGATTATCCAGTACGTGGTAGGCACCCTCCAGCCCAAACTGAAGCGTTTCCTGAGCTACCCCCTGCCCAAGACCTTAGAGCAGCTGATCCAGAGGGGGAAGGAAGTCCAAGGCAACATGGAGCACTCTGAGGAGCCCAGCCCACAGAGGACCCCTGAGGTTCAGCCAGGAGACTCAGTGGAGACCGTGCCCCCCTCGACCACTGCCAGTCCTGTGCCAAGCAATGGGACTCAACCAGAGCCCCCCAGCCCCCCAGCCACTGTCATATGAGCTCCCCTGAGGGGGTCTGGGTTCTGTGGAAGGGAGAAGGGGGCTTATTTAGGAAGCTTCTCCTCGGAGGGGAGTTCTGGCTGAGACGAGACCTGAGGAGTGCTCAGTCCAACAGCCCAGAGCAGAGGGATTGACTTTGCTCGTGGGGGGAGGGAGGTGGTGGGGGTGAGGCACCTCAGGATGGGGCTGCCCCCCTCAACCCAGGCCGTGCCATGCCGTGGTGCTGGGGACCCTGCTGGCACCACTGTGGGGAACAGCCAATTTTATGAGAATCCCCTGACAAGAAACTAGAGACAATTCCCAACTTGTGAAGCAGCCGCCCAGCGCTGGCAGCTCTCAAGGACTTCATACGAGTGCAGCAGTTGGTGGAGGATTCCTACCCATCTGGGTCTCTCCTTTTCCTTCTCTCCTCCCTCCTCTGAGAGGGTGCCCCTGTCCTGAGGAGACAGCATTCTTTTGACCCTTGCCTGTTTTTGATTAACCTCTGTTCACTTGGCAATCTCCTGCTCTTACTTGCTCCAAAGGATTAAAATCGTTTTTTGGATTTTTTTCTTTTTTTTGTGTTAAGAAGAAAAAAAAAAAAATCATGTTATTTCAGGAACGGAAAGCTTTAAGAATCTGGATTATTTTCTGTGGTTTTCATTTCACTGCACCTAATACCTGCATTAATGCGTTTCCTCTCAAGAGGCTCTTACTGGTTTACTTCTTGTCTTAGTTTCTGCTCACTCCAATTCAAGGCCACTGCAGTGCAGAGGCAAATTTCATCCTTTCTCTGCACATTATCCTGTGCATTCAGCAGGAAATAGATTTTCTAATTAAATTCTGAGCTCATTTATTGAAGGAGCAGTCTCCTTCCTTCTAGAGAAGAAAGGGTGTTCAGGGTAGAGAGAGAGAGAGAGACACCAGAGCTCTTCTGAGAGAGACTGGGGGGAGGGAAGGGAAATAAATCCCTATTCTTTGAATGAAACAAACAAACACACCCTAAATTCAGAGCAAAATATCCCCAGAGCAGCAAATCGAGTCCATGCTGATGTGTGGAGACAACAGGAGCTTTTTGCCATGTAAAAGCCAAAAGAAGTGAAGAGAGGATCTGTGTGCCCCTGCACAGTCTCAGCCTGTGTGTCGCTGCAAGGAGTTCCTGCTCACGCAGAAAGACTCCAAATGCTCTTGGAAAACCTGGCACCCCTGTCCTGGAGCACCTGAGGACAGAGTGTTGTCTGCTCACAGAGAAATTCCTGCAGCATCTCACCACAGACGGAGATGGACTTGGACTTTGTGGCTTTTTCCACGTTGAGACAGGAAATGCTCAGCACTCACCTTTTGGCCAGTGTTTGATGACAGGACTGAGAGAAGAAAGACATTCCTGAAGTTTGGCTCTCCAAAGCTTCCTGAGGCTGGACACATCTCAGGCATGATCTGCATCCAGCACCAGACCAAATAAACAGGGATGCAGCAGCAGGAGTGACCCTGGGATGCTCCTGGCACTGCCGCAGTGGTGACATGTGGCACTGGTGGCTCAGAAGGCCTTGGCTGTGACTCCTTCCAAGAGGCTGAAGGTAAGGCAGCTCTCTGGCATTCTCTCCTCAGAGCTAAACTGGTCAGAGGGTGTCCGGCAGAAAGCCTGCCCTGGGATAAAAACTCAGCTGAAATAGGATGTGAAGCATTGGGGTTGGGAGAAAGGGGAAGGGAGAGCCAGCCAAAGAGAAACATGGGAATGGGAAAAGTTTCCAAAGAGGGCAGTATCCTGCATTTTCTGATTAATATGGGGAAAGAATGCGAAGGTACTTAATTAGCCCAGCCCCAGGACCTGCCTTGTCCTTCATGGAGAAGCTCTGGGCTTGAGTCCCCAGTTGAGGTAGCACATTTCAGGTCCATGCACAGCCCCAAGGAGCTGCAAGTCTGCTCTGCCTCCTTGCTGGGAGCTGGTCTCAGGAATGGTGGGCGCTCTCCTCTCACTTGTTCCCAGTTTGTCAACAGCTCTGTGTGCAGGGAAAGGAGCATTTCTCACTAATGACCCGGGCTGAGTGATAGGGGAGTGGGAGTCACTGCTGAAGATGAGCTGGCCGTGTGTTACAGGCTTTGTCTCCTCTTGCTTCCAGTGACTCACTCAGATCCTCCTCTGAGAAGGAATCACTTCACAGCATGCAGCATTTGGGAGGAAAGCCACAGAAAAAGCTGCAAAACAAAGGCCTCAGCATCAGATCTGCTCTCAGGACCCTCAGCCACCAACTGCTAGATCTACCACCTGAAGGAAAGACCAGCACAGGTAATTACATCCCATACTATCCTGTGGACCTTCCTTAATCTCCTCGGTGCCCTGACCTAAGATATTGAACAGCCCAGGTGCAAACACCTGTGCTGGTGTTGAAACCTCAGTCCCAGGGGCTGCAGCAGAGAGGTGGGATTTCAGCTTGGTGTCAGAACCCAAGCACCAGCCCAAATAATTGATGCTCCAGGGACTGCACATTGTGGCTTTCCCTTGGCAGGACCATGGGCAATTCCTTAGACCCTAACGCCTGGTGGGTCCTGCAGGCTGCAGGCACAGCAAAAATTAATCCCAACTCCTGAGAATTCCCCCTTTCTCCTCACTTTAAAACTCTAATCAGAGTTGGTGCATTTATTTTTTCTTTTCCAGTGATCCCTGCTGCTGTTGCTGAGATTCCTTCTCTGTGTCCAAGAGCTTTCCCAGGGGAGAAGAGCATGCTGCAGGAAGACAGAGGGCAAATCATGCACCAAAGAGCCTCCCATGCAGTGCAGTGCCATGTTCAAGGTGCTGAGAGCCAGAATGAACCTGGGAATCTGCTTCCAACAGGACAAAGAAAAGCCTGAGCTGGACCAGGTACTCCAAGCAGAGAGGAGAGTGCTGAGAATGAAAAGAGAGGCCAGAACAGAAGAACAAAGTCCAGGCTTTGAGGGATGCTGGGCTTGTGCTGACTGTCTGTGGAGAGGATTCCTCACCTTTGCCATCTGGGGCCACTGGGACTCACCTAAAGAAATCTTCACCAGATAATAATCCTCGCTGAAAAAACAAAAAACCTTTCCTGATTAACTTTGCCAAGGGGCTGATCCTGCCTTGGCTACGAACCCTCCCCGCTGGCCATGCTGTAACTCACCTCTCCTGAGCCGAGGGTAGCTTCATTTCATGCGGGTATCAGTTCCAAACCTCAACGGGCTCCCGGAGTTTGGAGAAGCATCCCACGGTCCAGATGCTTGTCTGAACTGTTGGAGCCTGCACATCTGGGCCAGCTGTCTTGCCAGCGAGGAGCCTCATGAGACAGCAGGCGCTCTCTGGGTCTGCATGGGCCAGAGTTGCTGCAAGAACTGGGGTTCTTGTGGCTGGCTTTGGAGTGACTGTTTCCATCCAGACCCAGGGAGCCCAAAAAGAGCTCGATCGAGCTGGACAAGACAGTTTTGGTTCATCTCTCAGCCGAAGAGGTCCCAGTTGGTTCCTCTCTCTTCCAGAGCCAACTGTCCTGTATGCGTGTGTGTGTGTGTGTGTGTGTGTGTGTCAGTGTGGGGGGGTGTGTGTGTTGAGCAAAAAAAATCCACATTACATAAATTCTGTGGTGTTTTGTTGCATTTGAATTAAGCTGGAGGAGAGACCTAAGGTACATTCCAACAAGGCTCAGCAAAAATGTCCAGGACTGGAAAATTCCATAAAACCGTGTAAAGGCAGATTCCCGGGCATCATCTTAAGGTCTAAATGATATTTGATTTTGAGGTGCTTAATTTCCACAGTCTCTTCCAAGGGACTAGACTGCCTCAGTAGGCAATTTGATTTTTTTCCTGCTTTTTTAGGGAATTAGCCTGTCTGTGCTACTTGGTCATGTGGTCCTGAGGTTTTTACATTTTCAGCTGGCTTTTTGGAGTGTGCAGAACTCAATCTCCTGGGCTGATTTGATTTCAATTGTTGCTCCCAGCAAATTGGAGCTTTACTTGTAGCACCCTGGTTTTTATTACCAGCCTCTCCGGGAAGGACTGGTAGTTTATTTTTCTGGGGCAGAGTCACATGAATGAGAAGCATGGATGTGTTGTACTTCTGGAACTTTAGCAGATTTCAACCACTGCATTTTTTTTTTTTTTTCCTCCTTAGGCGATTTTACATTTACTGATGAAAACTACTTTAGAGTTTTTATTTTTACTAGAGATATAATTAATTCAAACAACCTTGTACAAAAGGCAAACACGTCGAGTCACTGCAGGTTGTAGGGGTTGAAGCCAAAAGGTCTTTGTAAGCCGACATCACCTGCCCTGGATCTGACTGGATCAGGCAGTTTATTCCTCATGTGTCGTGTTGGAGTTACAAGATCACACCAAGCCACTAGAGCCTGTCAGTAGAATAGTGCTACACTTGATTTGCTATTGTAGCAAAGCCTTTTTGTAGATTTATACAATAAAACTTTGAAATATCTGCTTCAATTGCTACCTGCCTCATTTTCTGGTCTTTCTTCCTTGGTTCATGGGTGACTCAAGTATCTGCTGCCCCCTGAAAAATTGGGGTTATTTGGGTTACCTGGCTTATGAAAACTTTTCTTCTCAGCAAAAGCATGTGGTTGACATAAAAATGAAATGCACTGAGTTGTTCAGACCCTAAAACTGAGTCAGGTGTAGCCCATGAGGTTGGGAGAAGTGGCCCGTTGTGGGACTGTGGATCTTGTTGGGTACAGCTGAGAGAAAGACCTTTGAAATAAGGACAGTCACATTCCCAGCCATGTTTGAGAAATTCGCAGAAGAGCTGAGGCAAGACAGGACAATGTAGAGAAATTAAATCTCAATCAGTTCTATTTGACAACCAAAGAGCCTTTGTGAGCGAGAAGCACCCACACCCAGCAGAGGCCCAGGAGCTGGGGCTGTGTTATCTGATGCATTCTCAATTCCTTGGGTTCGTTACCTCTAAAACACCCTGGGGTTATCCAGGCTGGAATCGGGGAATGCAGCAGGGAAAGGAGCTCAGTGTGTTTTAAACAGAAATGTTTATTTTTAGCAATAGATTGATTCCAGATTGATTCCTGGCCCCAAAGCTGCTCAGCCCAGGGATAAAGGACTCTGCCTCTGCAAATCCTTTTCCAGAAAATCTGTGCACTCATATGGATTTAGCCCCATTCCCTGCTCCATCCCTGGTCTTTCTCCAATGAAGGAAAACAGTCCAGGGTGGGATGTAACTGGCAGTGTCCACTTGGGTGGGTCAGCTGGAGAAACAAAAGGAATCATTCCGTTTACAACGGGGAATAAATGCCCAATGGACCTCCCAGAGATCCTTTTTGAGCTCAGGTTGGAGAGGCAGAGATGATCTGGAGCCCAAAGATGCCTCAAGGAGAGCTGCTGACCTTGAAGTCTCCAGCTCTTTGCAGCTCATTCAACCACAAACTCTTGGCAAGAGCGAGAAGGAAATTTTGAAGGTGCGACTTGGTTCCACAACTGAACTCTGCCTTTGTGCCCTTAACTGCCAGAATCAGTTAAAAAGTGGGAGGAAAAAGCATTGAGGGGACAGACTAGAGACAAAAATGCATCCAGTGTCACCCCAATGTGTGACAGTGTAGAGAAGCTACAGGTGAGCAGGTTTAGACTTTTCATGGTCTATGGACATGGCCAAAAGTTCCATGAACAACCAGATCCTTGCAGAACTAAACAGCAAGATCTGCATCAACCCTGCCAGAGCTCAAGAAGCATTTGGACAACGCTCTCAGGCACCAGATGGGATTTTTGGGGTGTTCTGTGCAGTGCCAGGAGCTGGGTTTGCTGATCCTTGCGGGTCCCTTCCAGTTGAGGAAATTGGAGGGTACTGAGCTCAGCTGGAGGTGCTGAGCTCTTCCAGCAGAGGGGAGCAGAACTCCACTGTACACTGTGGGAATTAAAACCGGGAAAAACACCAAAGAGGGAGTAATCTGTCCTTGTCATCATTCATCCCTACAAGGCCCCTTCCCACAGGACACAAGATCAGGGGTTGCTTCAGTGAGGGAGGTCTGAGAGGATGAGCAAAGAGAGGTCATGTGGAGAAGGGATGAGGACTGAAGGCCAAAACTACACTGGAGGGACATGGACAGGATGGGGATGGGAGGTTGGAAAGGAAGATGAGGCTGGAAAATGCCTCACTGCACCAGGTAAACTCATAAGGTTTCCAATTTTGTTACAAAGTCTTTCAGGTTTGACTGTAATAATTTTTATTTCCTTACTTTCTGACAGTTCCAGATGAAAATCCCTAGAAGAGTCATTGGACCTAGACTCATTAATTAATGAAAAAAATGCCTTATTACTGCTCCTGGCTCTCAGAGTAGGGAGTCACCTGGAATGGATGTAGCCCAGTGATGGATGAAATGCCTCAAACTACTGAAATCCTCTTCAAAATCAGAGTGGGAACCATCCCTGTGTTTTCCGGGGCAAGATCCAAAATGCAGAGGCATTCACTGAGGAAACAGCCTCAGGTTGCACCAGGACTGGTTTAGATATTAGGAAAAAAAACTTCACTGGAGGGGTGGTCAGGCATTGGAACACTCTGGAATCACTATCCCTAGAAGTGCTCAAAATCCTTGTGGATGTGGCACTTGGGGACAGGGTTTAGTGGTGGATCTGGCTGTACTGGGTTAATGGTTGGGCTGGATGATCCCAAAGGTCTTTTCCAGCTGTAATGATTCCATGATTCCGTAAATAGTGGAGAAGGCACATGAGGTCAAGCACTTATAGAACTGAGGAAAAACTTCATTAATTCTCGATGATTTGTACTTGACAATTTTTATTTTCTTCTTTCTTTATCATGACTGGACTGATCGGCTCCTTAATTTGCTTATTCAGGACAGCTTAAAGAAGGAGCCAAGATGGACCTATTGCACACACAGACTATTTTATAGGATCATAGAATGATTTGGGTTGGAAGGGATCTTAAAGATTATCCAGTTCCACACCCCCTACCATGGGCAGGGCCACCTTCCACTAGACCAGGTTGCTTTGTTTCTTTTTTCCCCTTGTTTTTAGCCATTTTTGTCTTTTATCTCCTTTTTTAATCGAAAAGATTGCACCGTTCAGTGATGTAAATCATATTTATTGACTTTCCAGGCAGGCTTTGTCTGTGTGCACAGCCCAACTGCTCCCCTGGATCCCCTTTTCCTATGTAATTAGGGAAGGCTGTGAAATTTCCATTATTGACACAACGGGCTCTAATGGCTCCGCTTATCACGTCCAAACTGCTCTGGTGAGCTCTGGGTGCTCGCTCCCATCATGGAGCAGGACGTTTTCCCAGACCTGTTCCTTCAACACTCATTTGTACCAAGGATGACTCCCAGGCACGTTTTGTGTTTTCACAGATGATTTTTAATCATCGGGAATTGAAAGGGGAATTGCTGTGTACATCCGGCTCGATTCTTGGCACAGTTTGTGGTGATTTTTATGGAAGACGCGGCCATTTTCATTACTTTTTAGGATGTATTAAGGGATTTTTAGGATCCTGTTAAATTAAAGTGAGCCTGCAGTGTCAGTGTGGTTTTCAGTCATTTAATCTTGGATGTTTATCAACTTTCAGCTCATGAATTCATATGCTTAGAAGGGAGCTGGAGTGGGAATTTCACAAGGGCATGGCATAGTAAGACAAGGGGAATGGCCTTAAGATGAAGGAATTTAGATTTAGATGGGACATTGGGAAGAAATTCTTCCATGTGAGGATGGGGAGGCCCTGGAATGGAATTCCCAGAGAAGCTGTGGCCGTCCCATCCCTGGAAGTGTCCAAGACCATTTAGACGGGGTTTGGAGCAAGGTGGTCCAGTGAAAAGTGTCACTGCCCATGGCAGTGGAACAAGGCTGGAACAAGGTGATTTTTCAGGTCGCTTCCAACCCAAACCATTTTCTGATCCTATGAATTTATATCCTGCAAAACCAGGGATTCCCAAGCTCACTAAAAGCCTTCATGTTTCTGATGAGGAGTTGATGAGTTTTTTCCATGCCTCCCATGTATGCTCAGATAATACTACATTAAAAAAAAAAAAAAGAAAGAATGTAGAAAGTCAGATTTTGTTTAGTCCTGAATCTTACAGAACCACTTAGTGGCATAAATTGTTTTGTATTTTTCTAAAGGAATCAAATCTTGACATTTTCAAAATGAGCTTTTTTGACTTCTGCTTTCTGAAAAACACCACTTAAAAACTGACTTCATCTTGAAAAAAAAACACAAAGAAAGAAAAAAAGTAAGAAAAAGGTTAGAAAGCTCAAAAAAGAACTGGAATTTACTGTTTTGGGACTCTGAGGCTTGTGCTGAGTTAGTACAAGAAGAAATGTCTTTTTCCAGCTTCATTTTAATTAATGAAATATCAGGAGAGTTTCTCATCTGACCTGACTTTGCCCTATTTTGCCCTCTCCTGATTTGATTATTCAACTAAATAAACTCAGATATTTCCCCTGTTGTGGGATTTCCACTCTCTGTTCTCTTCTGCTGTAGGAATTTCAGGGACTTAAAATATTCTGAATGTCTCTGGAATGGTGTGAAACCCTTCCTCACCCACAGGGTCAAGAGATAATCCCTCTTTGTGACCAGGATTACAAAACCTGTGTTACACACTTGGAAAATTACAAATCCAGTGGAGGGCCCAAATTCACTGACAATTTTCACAGCAGGAAAAAAGCCAAACTTCAGATCTTTACTATAAATAACAGCCTTAAAATCTGTCCTAGGTTTGGGCAGTGATGTCAGGGCAGTAGTTGAGGAAGTCTGTGCTAATCACAGAATCCCAGAATGGTTTGGGTTGGAAAGAACCTCCCAGATCACTTCATTCCACCCCCTGCCATGGGCAGGGACACCTTCCATTATCCCAGGGTGCTTCAAGCCCCATCCAACCTGACCTTGGACACTTCCAGGGATGGGGCAGCCACAGCTTCTCTGGAAAACCTGTGCCAGGGCCTCCCCACCCTCACAGGGAAGAATTCCTTCCCAACATCCCTTCTAAATCTACCCTCTGGCAATTTAAACCCACTCCCCTTGTTCTGTCCCTCCAATTGCTTGTCCAAAATCCCTCTCCAGCTCTCTTGGAACCCCTTCAGGCCCTAGAAGGCCACAGTAAGGTGTCCTTGGTGGTGGCTTCAGCAGTTCTGCGTTAAAGGTTGGATTCAATGATGTTGGAGGTCTTTTCCTACCTAAACAATTCCATGATTCTCCAATCACAGAAAGACCATCAACCCTTTAGTGCAACTTGCATTCCCTGCAGCCTTAGAGTCACTGGAGACATTCCAGTGGTGTTTCCTGGTTTTCCAGAGGAGGCAGAGATTGGAGAGAGGGATTTACTACATACGCAAGGTTGAAGGCAGGAAGGAAAAGTGACTGCAGACCCCTCTGTTCTGTGTAGGGCCCCACCAATATCTTGTTTTGAGAGCTTACATCCACCTCATGCAGAGCAGCCCATTTCCTGGTGTGGAAAATGAGGGACATGGCTGAACTGCAAGTGCTGGAAGCAGAGGACATGGCAGCCTTTCCCAGAAAGCAGCTCCATCACTGCTCTATGCTTTTTCCCCTGCTCAGTTTCCTCAGAAATCACCATTTTGTTCCTCATGTTCAATAAAGGTTCCTAAATCTCCACGCAATCAAGTAAAGGAGGCACCAATTCATTATTTCCCAAACATCTTTGTCCCTGAGGACTCCCGTACACAGAGAGTTTCAAAAAATCAAATCCAAACTGAACCAAGGCATGGCCATGTCAGAAATTCTGTGTCAGGAACAGTGTGCCCAGCAGGAGCAGGGAGGTCATTCTTCCCCTGTACTGGGCACTGGTCAGGCCACACCTTGAGTGCTGTGTCCAGCTCTGGGTGTCTCAGTTTAGGAAGGACATTGAGTGCTGTGTCCAGTTCTGGGTGTCTCAGTTTAGGAAGGACATTGAGTGCTGTGTCCATCTCTGGCCCCTCAGTTTAGGAAGGACATTGAGTGCTGTGTCCAGCTCTGGGTGTCTCAGTTTAGGAAGGACGTTGAGACACTCGAGCACGTCCAGAGGAGGCAACAAAGCTGGCGAAGGGCTTGGAAAAAAAGCCATAGGAAGAATGACTGAAGGAGCTGGGGTTGTTTAGCCTGGAGAAAAGGAGACTCAGAGGTGACCTTATCACTCTCTACACCTTCCTGAAGGGTGGTTGTAGACAGCTGGGGGTTGGTCTCTTTCTCCAGGCACCAACTGACAGAACGAGAGGACACCGCCTCAGGCTGCGTCAAGGGAAATATAGGTGGGATATTAGGAAAAAGTTTTTCATGAAAAGAGTGATTAAATACTGGAATAGTCTGCCCAGAGAGGTGGTAGAGTCACCATCCCTGGATGTGTTTAAAAAGAGATTGGATGTGGCACTCGATGCCATGATCCAGTTGAGGTGTTAGGGCTGGGTTGGACTCGATGATCTTAAAGGTCTCTTCCAACCTACACATTCTGTGATTCTGTGAAATTACCTGGAAGACTTTCAGACCTGTGTCTTCAATCCATTTCAGAATTAAGGTGACCTGAATACAGCGTGGTTCACTTCCCCTTGGCTTGATCAGAAAGGCATGTCTGGGAATGAATTAACCTTGGCTGAATTAATGCCACCTTTGATCCTCGCTAAGTTTGGACACTCGGGCGTTTAGGCCAGCCTAAGTTCTTACACCGTGAAATTCAGTGCTGAGGGCTGAGGGAAGGCTGGAAATCTGCACAGAAACTGCTGGAAAAACATCCAGGCTGAGATAATATTTTTTGCTGAAACCTTTCACCAGCAAATTCTGCTCTGTGGCACCAGGGACAACTTTCCTGGGAACCACAGAATGGTTGGATGGGGCTTAGAGAGACCTGGGATAGTGAAGGTGTCCGTGCCCATGGCAGGGTTTGGAATGAGATCATCTTGAAGGTCCCTCCCAACCCAAATTATTCCATGATTCTGTGGTCCTGTGAGAGCAGGAATCTTGTCTTTCTCTTTCTCACTGATCCACGAGTGCCTGTCCAGGACAAGGCCTCTCAAATATCTCCAGGTTTTGCTGAGCACCAGGATATTGCCTCCATCGCAGTCATTCCAAATGAAACTCAAGTTAAGCCTCACTTCAGCACACACTGATGCAGCTTTGCACAATGTCTGTACGACCCCAGCAACTGGAATGATAGAGAAATGCCATAAAAATCCAGGAACTGTTGCTTCCTCTACACCTTTCCTCTATGAGTTTGGAACAACTGCTAAATGTCTCTTTTTATGTTATATGTCATATAGAATCAGCAAGATCGTGTAAAATCTACATTTTTCTTCACAATCTTCACTGGGTTTTTATTTCTTTTACCTTAAATCAGGTTTGATGAAGAGGCTGAGCCATTCCAACATCCCTGATGTTGCCCCCTAGATCAAGACACCAAGAGGATGAAAAAGTGGGGAATAGCAGTACAACTGATTTCTCACAGTGCCACCACAGGAAATCTGGGATGTTTGTCACCTGTGTCAGCAGAAATCACTGTCTGGTATCTCCTCTAGCAAAAGAGTGGAGCTGTGCTGGTTAAAATCTGCAGTTTGAAATAGGGCCTGGGAGAAAGGAAAACCAACAGGGGAAATCTGCCTGGTGAGGTTTTGAATTGCTTTGACCCAGGGAACTCAGGCAGAGCTGCCTCTCCAGGAACTGGACATATTTAGTGCTTGTTTTCCAAAATCAGCATCCCATGGATGTCACAAACCTGGACATCAGCTCTCTTTGCCATCCAAGAAAGAAAAATCTCCACTCAGTGGACCCAAGTCATCCCAAACTTTCCAGTGTGTTCAGGGCACAGAAGGAAAATCAAACTTTCTGCCCATTTCCATACTGATGTGGCTTTAGGCATCCACCTTTCTCTGCTTTTCTGAAAGATTCTCCCCACAGTTAATGAAGTCATTGCTTAATCTGGATTTCCTTGCAATTCTGACTATCAGGAGAAATCAAGGAATTTTGTTTTCCCTCCCTGCTCAGCCTTTTGTCTGCAGCTTTACCTGTTTGCTGAAATCTGGGTGTGATCACAGAGTCCAATCAAAGGTGTTGCCAATCCAGCACTTTTGCCATGGCATGAGAGAAGCTTGAGGGGAAAAATAAAAAGCAATAATGAATAATTTTCAAAATAAATAAATAAGGAAGCCCTGAAATGCTCAGGCCCTGCCATGAAGGACTTTAATAAACATTCAGAGCTTGTTCCTGTGTTGATGAGGCTTTACCTCTAAGAAAGTACAAGATGTCAATCAGGATTTTCTCTGCTGGAAGCAGGAACCCAAATCTCTATGGAAACCAGAAGAAGGTGACAGTGCCTATGGAGAGGTTTTCTGCATAGATTCCCATCCTCACAGTTTACATTTACTGGAGATTTTATTGCCACTGTAGTTCTGGAAAAGATCAAAAATGTTTTATCTTCCTTGGACTGCAGATTCTAATGTGGTTCCATCTCCTTCCTCCTCCCTCCTCCAGCCTCAGTCAATGAATCCTTTGGTTTAACTTATTTACTGCCACATTAGAAAAGAATAAATTATTGATGTAGGTGAAAAATGAATCCACTCCAATGAATCCCCTCCACAGAGGATGTCAGATTCTAATGAGGATTTGCAGCCTCACAGGATGGATTTGAACAGGGAGGTGCAAGCAGAGGGGATATTTTGGAAGTAGACAGGGGCCCCACTGCAGCACAAGTATCTGTGGGAGAACATAATAAAGGAGTTTTCTCAATTCAAAAAGTATCAGATCCTGACTTCATTCAGCCGTGACTTCTTGTAAACACAGCCCCAAATTTTCCAGTTAGGCAGCTGATCTCAGAACCCTCCAGCATCTCATCCTGAGCATCCCAGAAGAGCATCCTGCTCACAGTTCCTTTCCTTGCCAGAAGCCAAGGCAGGAAACAAAGCCCTACCGTGTGGGTGGATGGTTTCCCTTTTTCTTTTGTTGCTCAGTTTCCAGCTCTTGAGCAAGACAAAAAGAGAAATTTGTGAGTTATTCAACATCTGAGGTGATGAAGGGGTGAATTCACCACTGGAAAAAAGTTCAGGGGTTGTTGTGTGCCTGCCATGGTGGAGCCTGGGGTTTGAAATGGAGTTAGGCTGTGCACAGGGCTGAAGGATTAGAGACAGATCTTCAAACTGAAAAACTCCCACTCAGCAAATACGTGGAGGGCAGAACTGGGAGGTGCCAAGGGAGCACGGAGGGGACAGAGTGAAGGGTCAGGGGACAGACTTCACAAGCTGGATGGATATAAAAAGCATTGTGACGTGCCTGTGACGACCATGCAGTGAACATGGAGGTGAAAAACCACGAGGACCTTGGACCTGGTCCTCACAGAGTCATTAAATCCCTGCCAAAAACCAACTGCAAATCAACGGGAGCTGCCACTCCTGGGGTAGGGGTTTAATAAACATCCCTGCAGGAGATGCTGGGATTGGTGTCAGCTCTGAATCCTGCTGCTTGTTGGTCCTTAAACATGATTCACAACCTGTCCCCTGCTGGTGAAGATCTTCCTGTAGCTCATCCCATGCCACGGGGAGGAAAGTGGCCACCCACCATTTGCTGCCTGAAAGTGCCAGAGGTTTTCATGGAATCACAGAGTTGGAAGGGATCTTGGAGACCATCTTGCTCCAACCTTTCTGCCATGGGGCATCTTCCACTGTCCCAGGCTGCTCCAAGCCCCATCCAACCTGGATTTGGACACTTCCAGGGATGGGGCAGCCACAGATTTTCTGGGACATCTGTGCTAGAGCCTCACCACTCTCACAGGGAAGAATTCCTTCCCAATATCCCATCTATCCCTGTCCTCTGGCAGTGGGAAGCCATTCCCTGTGTCCTCTCCCACCATCCCTTGTCCTCAGTCCCTCTCCAGATCTCCTGGAGCCCCTTTAGGCCCTCAAATGTCTCTAAGTTCTCCCAGGAGTCTTTTGTTCTCCAGGTGGAACATCCCCAGCTCTCCCAGCCTGGCTCCAGAGCAGAGGGGCTTCAGCTCTCTGAACATCTCTGTGCCCTCCTCTGGACTTGCTCCAATAGATTTTTTTCTGGCATATTCAATGGCATTGCAGAGGGAATTCCAGGAAACTCAGTTTTCCTTGGGGGAATGATATTGTTCCCCTGGAACATTATTTATGGCACACTGCAACTCACAGATCGTGTGCTAAAAGATTTAAAAACTCTTCAAGTGGTGGAGACCTCACATTTTCTCAGTTTAGCTCATTTTTACCACTGGCTGGAGAGAGCAAGACAGCCCCTTCCTGCTTGCAGGAGCCTTTTCTGTGCTGGAAGTTTCAGAATTTGGGAAGCTGTGTTGTAAAAATTGGTGTAAAGTTTCTCCACATTCCTTTCTGTCTGACTGACAGTCTCAGATACAGGAGGTTCATTTTGGCTCCTTCCCTGTTGGCTGATTAGATTGTCCATGGGACCATGTTCTAAACAAGGCTGCTCCTCTGATCCAACGTGTTTTCTTTGTGTCGATGTTATTAATACATCAAAAATACTTTCTGCACCCGGAGTTTCTCCTTGCACATTCCTTTTATGTCTAATCTGTCCTCCCACTCATCAGTCTTATTTCTCACCCTGTAATTCCCTGTTTTAAACTTCATGAATGTCTCAACTCCACTTGGACCTGTCCTGTGTCTCCTCAATAGGTCCATGTCCAGACAGAGCAGCTGCCATGGGCTTACGTTTTGCTGATGGAATCTCTGACATCACCATCCATGATTTTGGAGGGTATTTGTCTACACCCTACAATTAAATCTCTCTGTTGTCATAACTTACACCCTTTTGGGGCTTCAGAGATTGAGCTTTTCCCTTTTGAAACCTGAATTTCATTGAGGCAATTCCCTCACTGCAAGGACCACTCCTGAAGACAATTCCCCAGCTTCCACCTGCATCTGTTCCCTGAGAATATTCCTCTGTCCATGTCTTTGCTGGGACTCTTTTCTGAAAGCCAAGGCTGAGTTTTTCCAACTGATACATTTCCGAACGGCCACACAGAGAGATTTCTGGTGGGGCTGAGTTCAGATCTGCTCTCAGGGAATTATCTGTACCCCAGGATGTGTGAAAAAATGCAGGGACCAAGTTGTCCCTCAGGCAGGACACTGCTGAGAGTGCAAGGGACATGAATGGCTTGGGGAGCTAAAGGAGATCCGAACACTTCCATGGCTGCTGTTGCTACGGAGACGCTTCCTTGGCATCTGCATAACGAGCGCTCCCCTACCATTAACTCCGGGGGAAATGAGGCTCCCAGGTACCAAACTGATGAGGAGACAGAAAGACAGAGCCAGAATTTTAAGGGGGAAAACACCCTCAGAGGCTTCAGCAACCAAACAAATCCAATGGTCTTCACACATGCATGGGATTGAAGAGGGGTTTCCACAGCGGTGCTGTTCTCGTGTGATGGAGCCTCTGAGCCTCCAAATGCAGAGTGAGGATGGTGAAGAGAGATCTGAAACACTTTTTTTTTTTAATGTTCTGCATGCAGCAAATATATAGGTCAGGAGATGAGATTCTCTGCATTTGGGTGGAGTTTGTCTTTTCTACTCTTCCCAGCAAGAATTCTCTGCCATGAGCTATTTGGGGGACCAAGAAAGAGGAGGCATAAAATTATCAAACAGTTTGGGATGGAAGAGACCTTAAAGATCATTCACCTCCCCTGCAAAGGGACACTTTCCACTAGAGCAGGTTGCTCAGAGGAACATCCACCCTGGCATTGACAGGAAAGGTTTCCACAAATTTATCCAGAACATTACACACATCAAGCGGAAGACCCGCACTCTGTGAAATGGGCTTTGGATCCAGGCCCTGTCCCTTCATCCCTCCAAAGAAGAGGTAATTCCACATGTGTCACAGCTGTGGGACTGGCTCAGGACTTCAGGAGATGTAGGACAGGAATGGCTGGGGCAGCTGGAGGAGAGGGAGCAACATGACTGCAAAGAATTTAGAAATTCAAACCTGGAATTGGCCCTCAAGGGGTTTTCAGACTTTGGAGAACCCATTTCTGTAAGATGTTTCCAAGAGGGTCCCAGCCCTAGTGTCCTTTGGGTTGTCTTTTCCTGCTCTCCTGCCATGCCTGGCCTTTGGGCCAGCCCCAGAATCTTCTGGAAAAGCAGCTGTCATGGTTAACAGTCCATTCCATAGATTTTTTCCACTTATCTGGAGTGACATGCTGAACATTTTAAAATGTCTCTAATAAGTGAGTCCAATTCTCTCTACCCTTGGAAGAGAGAATTTTGAACTGCCTGATGTCTGTGTTTATTTTTTCCTTAGTTTGGGATTTTTCAGGGGAAAACAAGGCATTGTTCTGCAGCTCCAGTCTGCCTTAGCTCCCAGTTTTAATCAAAGACATCCTTTCTTTCACCTCTAATTATCTGCAATAGTGGCTTAATTTGCATTGTGCCCTTTTCCTGAATTGACACAGTAAAAGCATTTTCTCATTATTTCCCTGACTTTATTCCCTATCATTAATGCTGCCAGGATGACTCAGTTCTAGACAAGGATTTTTGTCTGAGAACCTCAGGTTTCCTGTCAGTCCCTGGACCTTTCAGCTGCCTGTTTGGCATGATTAAAGATGCTGCTTTGTTGACCTGTTAATCACACACTTGTACCAGTGCTGGACCGCTGGGATGCTTTTCAAACTGGGAAAATGATGCTAAGAAGTCTCTGGCTGACTATTAACTGCTCACAGTGATGCTTCCAGAGCTCTTTGTGTTCCAATCACAGGTGCCCAGGCTGGCACTTCCAACCCTCCCACCCTCAACCTGCTCTTCTCCAAGACACAAAATCATGGAATGGTTTGGGTTGAGAGGGACCTTCAAAATTCTCTCATTCCATGCCCTGCCAAACCTTCCACTATCCCAGGTTGCTCCAAGCCCCATCCAACCTGGCCTTGGACACTTTCAGGGATGGGGCAGCCACAGCTTCTCTGGGAAACCTGTGCCAGGGCCTCATCACCCTCACAGGGAAGAGCTTCCTCCCATTATTCCATCTAACCCTGCCCTCTGGCAATGGGAAGCCATTCCTTGTGTCCCATCCCTCCATCCCTTGCCCAAAGTCCCTCTCCAGCTCTCCTGGAGCCCCTTTAGGCACTGAAAGGGGCTCTGAGGTCTCCCTGGAGCCTTCTCTTCTCCAAGTGAACATTCCCAACTCTCCCAGCCTGGCTCCACAGGAGAGTGGATGTTTTCCTTGCCACACAACCCCAATCCAGGTGTGGCTACAGCACAACAAACACGTATTTCTCTCAGGGATTAAGAATTGTCTGGGATAATCGAAAACTCTTTCCCCCATCTCTTTAAAACAAACCTGCTCAACTGTCCTACTTGGAGTTTTACAGATTCCTAATAAAACCTCCCTGAATATCATCCCAGGCTGGAGCTTCCCGTTCTGTCTCTGAGGTTTTCTTTGCTGCAGCAGCTTTTATCTCGTCTGTTCCTTTGAAATTCCCTGTCTGCTGCCTGTTTCCAGCTCGCTCTCCACCTCACATATGTGAAGCTTGAATACTTTCCCTCACAGCTCCTGCCTGTTTACTGCAGTATTAAAAGAAATAATAATATAAAAAAACCCAAGCCAGGCAAAAATTATGATTAATGACCTCATACAAAGACAGACCAGCCGTCCACAATCTGCATCAGCACCATGGCTGAGCCCTCCCAGTTCTCTTTTTTCCTTCTTTTGTGAGTGTGTTGCCTTTTTTTTTTTTTTTTTTTGCTTTTCTTTCTTAGATGGCTCCAGAGGGCCATCATTATATTCTGAAACTCTCCCTTCCCCTGGGAGAGATGGAGCTTGTCAGGATGATAAAGGAGGAAAGAGGCAGCATTAGTTCAGCTCTGCTAATGGAAAAGCATCTCTGGAGGTAATTGGGCATGTAAGTGTGCAACAGGGGCAGCAGGAGAGGGAAGGGGTAAAGATACCAGGATACTCCTTCACGGGAGGGAGGGAAAAGGGGCCTTGCCATAGTTATAAAACCTTTAAGTGTGGTCTTTGTCCCCTCAGAGCCACTCACTGAAAAGGACAAAGCCAAAACCAGGCAGGGAGAGTCTTTATCCCCCTCAGAGACACTGACCAAGAGGACAAAGCCAAAACCAGGCGGGCAGAGCTCCATGGACGGCCTCAAGCTGAACATTCCACAGGAAAAGGCCTGAGAGCAGCAACAACAACAGCTGATAAAGGATGCCATCTGACAGCCTTGGCCACCACCAGGCCCAGATCCAGCCCCAGCATTCCTGGTTTGTCTCCCAGTTCTGCCTTCTCCTTGAGCGGGTGGGAGAAAGAGCAGCCTGGGAGCAGATGGAGCTCCAGAGGGAGCAGGGGAAGCTTCCCTGAGGACAAGGACAAGGACACATATGGGCCACTGCAGCAGGAGCTGAGGGAGAAGCCTGGAGGGGTTCCCTCAGGAACCCTCAGGCAAATCCCTCTGTTCCCTGGGGCTCCGTTTCCTCCCCTGGTCTTGTCTGCACAGGTTCTGGAGGGAGAAGAGGCTCCTTTCATTGCTCAACTCCTGATCCTACACAGAGCCTGCGTTCTGTTCAGGGCCATGGGATGGTCCTGGGACATCAAGAGCAGCTGTTCCTGTGCAGAAGTGGGAGGAACTTCTTCCCAATATCCCATCTAACCCTGCCCTCTGACACATTAAAACCATTCCCCCTTGTCCTGTCCCTCCATCCCTTGTCCCAAGTCCCTCTCCAGCTCTCCTGGAGCCCCTTTAGGCACTGGAAGGGGCTCTGAGGTGTCCCTGGAGTTTTCCCTTCTCCAGGCTGAACAGCCCAAACCTCTCTCAGCTTTTCTCACAGGAGAGGTGCTCCAGGCCCCAAATAATTTTTGTGGTTCTCCTCTAGAGTGGCTCCAGTGTTGGCAGCCTGTGAGCCCACAGAAACCAGAGTTCAGCCTGCAGTAGTTTCAGGTTTAGGTGGGAAATTGGGAAGAATTCTTCCCTGTGGGGAAGAAGGGTGGGGAGGCCCTGGAATGGAATTCCCAGCTGTGGCTGCCCCATCCCTGGACGTGTCCAAGACCAGGTTGGATGGGACTTGGAGTGGGAATAGTGGAAGGTGTCCCTGGCCATGGGACTGGATGATCTTTAAGGTCCCTTCCAACCCAAACAATTCCATGTGTCCATTGGTTTTAAGGTGACTTCAGTGGAGAAGACAAGAAAGTTAGGAAGAAGCTCCTATATTGTCTCCTTTTCTTATTCATCTCCTCTGGAGAAAAATAAAAATTGCAGCACAAATGTACCTGGTTCTGCCTGCAGATCTGGATTAGATCAGGATGCAGTTTATAGATAATAAAACTTTGTCCAGCAGCCAGGTCCAGCATGGTTAATATGACATCAAAAGGATCCTGTTTTGCAAATGGAATTTCAGTCTCAGGCTGGAAAAAGGTTGGCCATGGGAGCTCTGAAATCAAGCAGCACTCAGGAGGCTCAAACTCATCTGTTATAATCCAGAATAATTTTTTTTTTGCCTGAATCCTACATGAAAATTGAGTCTTGCTGGTGCTTTCTGTCTGCTACTCTGAGTTTCATGCAATTTTTTATATTTATTCTCTGCCTCCTCCTTTCAGGAAAGTCATCCACAGAGCAGAGGGAAAAGGCACTTAACCTTGATCCAAATCTTTTGGAGACAATTGATATCCCCACTTATGAAACGAGGTTTGGTTTTTGCAAATTGAAAAAAAAAAAAAAATCTGCCTAAGGGTAAGGTTTGTATTCAAGGAGAGAAAAGAATGGGAATCTGGCCCTGGAGTTTTCCACTGAATGTTTTTTTTTGAGGAAGAAGAACAGTCAACGTGTAAATGCATTAATGAGATAAATAAGGACAGGAATTGTACAGGCTGTTCCAGGCTGGAGAGAGACATTCTCAAGGAGAGAAAAATACATTTTGTGCTAATAATTTATGTGTCAGTATCCAGCACACAGTTCCAGCTGGGATCTTATACATAGGGAGGGATAGGGATTGCTCGGAGAAGGAAAGATAGGGAAAAAATAATAGTAACAATAACAATAAAATATTTTAGTCACCTTAAATTTGTCATATCTCAGAAAAAAAAAATAATTAAACAATCTTCATTCTGTGGCCAACCTGAATTTTAGATTTTCCTCCCTAAAAAAAGAGGTTTCATTTTTTTTTCTCTGCCATGTAAACTCCATTATTTTTGGCCAATTTAAACCACTGAGTTTTCCAGAAATCCAGCTCTAAAATGGGATTTGATTTTAGATTTGGTGATTTAGTCATTGTCACCAGCACTTCATGTAATATTTTCCACTCCAAACTGAGGAATGAGCATGAGCATGAGCTGAGCTGACACAAAAGAGGCCCTGAACTCTGGTTTTCCCAGAAAAATGTTCTGTGCTGATTCCACAGAATCAGTTGTTACCACCTTCTTGACTGGTAAATGCAGACAACACAATATCCTGAGTATTTGAAACGTCATTTGACACTTGAATCAGCTGCTGTTCTCTATTGACTTTAAAAGAATGTTTATGAAAAGAAACAGCCAAAGCTCACCTGAACCCTATAATTCAATAAAAGTAAATTCCTACACTGTAGGGCTGAATCAGGCATAACATGAGAAATCCCACACAAACAACCAACAGCACCAAAAAAATCCCACCAAAAACCAAAGCACAGAAAAACAGAAGGAAAGGTGGTTTTGACTTTCATTTTAGGAACAAAGAGGTGGTTTTTTTTCATCTGCACTAACAAGGGTCTTGCTTAAGTGCAAGGTCAGTTTGAAGTGGTTCATCCAAAAGACTTTTACAGGTCATGGGGTCCGTATATGAAATTGTTTTATCCAGCTCCAGGACAGTGAAAAGCTGGAAAAGACTTTTCAACTTCATAACAGCCTCTCCTGACTTCTGCAAATTGTGGCCTGACCTAGTTCATGGGACACATTATTAAATTCTCCCAGCAGTTCCTATATCTGCTTCTGCAATAATTCTCTTTTGAAATACTCCCAGCCTTTTCAGAAAGATCCAGCTGATAGAAACAATCCAGCTGATAAATAACATTCCCGTGGTTATTTATCCTAATAACCCAAGTTTGTACTTTATTTTTAGTTTGGTAATATTTATGCTTGTCTTCCAGGCCCTGGATTTGGATCTGACATCATGCAACCAATGAAAAATCACCCAAACCATTGAGCTGTTCTAGATCCCTCTGCTCCTCATGGATTTTATTCAAATTATAGGTTCACAGAATCATCTAGGTTGGAAAATACCTCTAAGATCATTGAGTCCAAACACCAACCCCAGTGCCCCAAGTGCCCCATCTCCAAGTCTTCTAAATCCCTCTGGGGCTGGTGATTCCACACTTCCCTGGGCACCCTGTTCCAGTGTTTGACAAACCTCTTGATGAAGAAATTTTTCCTAACATCCAACCTAAATCTCCCTGGCACAACTTGAGGCCTTTTCCTCTTATTCGGTTTAGCATTAAATTATAGGTAATTGTCCTGTGTCCCAGCACCACCTTGGAGTGGAAAGGGACCTTCCTTATATCCAATATAAAACTGCTCCCTGTCAATTTGAAGCCATTCCCCCTTGTCACTCCAGGCTCCTGCAAAAAAACCTCTCCATCTTCCTTATAGGCTCTGTTTAGGTACTGGAAGGCCACAATGAGATCATCCCAAAACTTTCTCTTCTTCAGGCTGCACAATCCCAATTATTTAAATTTTCCTCCCAGCAGAGCTGCTCCATCCGTCTGATCAATTTGGCAGCAGTTTGTGCCTCCAGTTTCTAACGGGATACTGTAGATGGGATGTCACTCCCGAGCTGGATCCTTCCCTCACTAAATGGGATGTGAAGGAGCCTCTCCTGCATGCTCCACAGCCCAAATCCTGCAGAGTCTGACACCACCTGGACTTTGTTTTTCAATTGCTTTGTGTGATCTCTGTCAGCCTGGGGCATCTCGGGCGTGCTCAGCTGGATCGTGGCTCTTCCCCAGAGCTGCTCCCCTCCCTGCCAGCCCTGCCGCCTCTCATTAACACCTTCCCAAAGGTAATCCAGGCAGACAGAGCCATCCTGGTGCAGCCCAACACGGGCCATGGACCAGCAGGATTCATTAGGAATGAGCACTGGAGGGATCCGCAGCGGGCGGACGATAGAGGAGTAAATGGGGAGAGACTTCAGAGCACACCTCATGCATCTCTAATGGGTTTGCTTGCCAAAAGGAATGACAGCTTTGATGGAATCGTGCTTTTTTATCCCTCCCCCCCGCGTTGGAACAGTGAGTCCCAGACTGAGCACAGCACAGCTCCTTCCACAGGCTCTGAAAGGGAGATGAAAGCAAATTGTTAATCAGTTGTGGGTTAGCAAAGGTGCCGTGCTGAGAGGGAGCTGAGGTGGCACCAGGCTCTGATGTTCCTCTGGACTTTCCAGACCGAAAGTTTATCTTTTAAAGAGGCAGCAAGGAACAGGAGCTGACTCTTCACTCCACTCTGCTCGTGAGAGCCCTCCTGGAGCACTGTGTCCAGTTCTGGGATCCCCATCAGAAGGATGTGGAGCTGCTGAAGTGAGTCCAGAGGAGGCCACGGAGATTCTGCAGGACCTGGAGCCTCTCTGCTCTGGAGCCAGGCTGGGAGAGCTGGGAATGTCCAGCCTGGAGAAGAGAAGGCTCCAAGGAGACCTCAGAGCCCCTTCCAGCACCTAAAGGGGCTCCAGGAGAGCTGGAGAGGGAATTTAGGAAAGGGTCTGGAGTGCCAGGACAAAGACAAATAATTTGGAACTGATGGAAGGTGGGTTTAGATGAGACAGTAGGAAAAAAGTCCTTCCCTGTGAGGTTGGGGAGGCCCTGGCACAGGTTTCCCAGAGAAGCTGTGGCTGTCCCATCCCTGGAAGTGTCCATGACCAGGCTAGATGGGGTTTGGAGCAACCTGGGATAGTGGAATTCCAGCCCCTGCTCATGGCAGGGGCTGGGATTGAGACGATCTTGAAGGCCTCTCCCATTCCAAACCATTCCATGATCCCGTGTTTCTGACAGGGAGCCCACAGCTGCTTGTGAGAGGAAGTTTTTCTCTTTTCAGTTACAGCCAAGTTCGAGTCCACAGTTCCTGTGTTGCTTTTAAAAAGTGATAAGGAAAGAGGAAATTATATATTTATAAAGTCTAGGATTTCCTGTGGATAATTCTGTATTCTTTAAACTTACACACTGGAAAGTTTCAAGGAAACCTCTCATGCTGTGGAGAGACAAGGATCCAAAACTAACCAGGCTAATGAGGCCAAGCCAATAAAGACATGGGGAAAAATTGAAGTTCTTTATCTATAATTCATTGGGTCACGCCATCCCACCAGGCCCTTGGACAAAGATACGTCCCCAGATGGGATTTTCTTGTACTATTTTAGATCCTTTTGGATCTGTTTGCTGGGCAGTTGGGCTCTGGTTTGCAGGGATGTAGGAGCTGGAGGGTTTGTAGCCTTTTTTTAGCACGAGGCTGGGGTAGAGGGTTTGTTCTTAGGCAGCTAATGACTGTCTGGGGACATTTTAAAGTGTCCCTGTGGCCTGAAAAAAGGGACCCATTTACCAAACAGCTCTGAAGGGCTTTATCAGGCAGGAACAACTCAAGCAATTAACACTGCTACTTCTCATTAAAATGAGCCCCTTGAATGCAATTAAAGGGTGCATCATCCCCTCCAGCAAGGCCAAGGGGCTGCCCAGGTGTCAGCTGCACTCAATGCCCACACCAAGCCCTTGTTTATATCTCCAGCAGGCATTTTGCAGCTCTCTCTCTCATCCATCCTGCCCAAACCTGGGATTTTGCTTATTATTCCTGATTTTCCTGTTCAGAAGACAATGCTCAGAGCTGTTTCTCTGTCTTTGCTTTAAAGGACACCATGCCTAAATTCCTGACCTCCAAGATATTCTCCTGCCTCCAACTGCTTTGTTGACTCACCAGCATGTCAGGATCTCACAGCTTTTTAGGTATCTGAGGCTGCAGGACACCCACACTTGACTATTTGGTTTTTTTTAGTGCTAACACGGTGAGATGGACTCTAGGAAATTATAAATTCTGTCTTCAGGTTTGAATGGAGCTAAAACCTCCTCGTGGGTCTGCACAAGGAGCAGGGTGTCTACAGAGAGGAACAGGGCATCTTTTTTTTTCGTGCTTGCAGATTGCTTTGAGTTGTCTGACTGTAAAATATGTCTTGGGAAGCAAAGAGGCAGCCTTGGATGAATTTAACTACTTGGGAATAGGGAGAAAGAACAGTGACCTACAGCAAATGCTGTCATCCCCAAGCTCAGCACCTGTGAATGATGAATTTGTGATTCAGCCCTAATCCATGTACAGAAAGGTGTTGTAGGGCTCTACTGCTCAGCTAGACCCCTTAGCAGGGAGCAAACTCAGGCATTTCCAGACGTGATTCAACTCTCAGCATTAACTGGTTGCTCTAGGATGAGAGGAATTACCCTCTGAAGTGCAAAGGGAGCTCAGGGTGGCTGTCACAGATGACTCCATTTGAGGAATCTCATTCCATGTGTACGGAGGCACAACCGGGCTGGCCAGAGCAAAATGCTGCTGTAAAATCTGTAATAATATCTACAAGAATAAAGGGAGCTGCTTCTGGGTGCAAGCTGTCCATTGGCTTCTCTGGGTGCTAAGCTGATTTCTCAGTCCTGTGGCTGCTCCAGTTTGTATTCCCACTGTTTATCTCCACAGCAGCCTTCACGGAAAGCCTGGGAGAAGATGTGATCTGCACACAAAATTACAGAACCACAGATTGTCCTGAGTTGGGAGGGATCCACAAGAACCATCAAGACCATCTCCTGGCCCTGCACAAGACATCCCCAAAAATTCCACCCTGTGGCTGAGTGTTGTCCAGATGCTTTCTGAGCTGTCAGGCTTGGTGCTGTGACCACCCCCCTGGGGAACCTGTTCCAGTGACCAACCACCCTCTGGATGAAGAATTTTTTCCTGAGATCCAAGCTAAACCTCCTCTGACACAACTTCAGGCCATTCCCTTGAGTCCTGCACTGGTCACCAGAGAGAAGAGATCAGTGCCTGCCCCTCCTCTTTCCTTCAGGAGGAAGCTGCAGACCTCAATGAGGTCTCACTTCAGCCTCTTCTTCCTCAGCTGAACAAATCAAGTGACCACAGCAGCTCCTCCTACGGCTTCCCCTTCACCATCTTCATGGTCCTCTCGTGGTCACTCTCTAATTCCTTTATATTCCTTAAATTCATATATGGGTGTTGTTTAGAGCCTGCTAAGAGAAAGTTCTTCAGGGTTGGATGGGGCTTGCAGCAACTTCTCACCACCAAACTCACTCCAAAGGTTCTGATCCATAGCAGACATCATGTTTGTTGATATAAGGATGTTACTTCTTATAACAAAAAGGACTCACTACTCACTGCTGCCAAGACCCCAAGTTCATTAGGAGTGGGTCTCTTTTCCTCCTCAGTTTTATATGATTAAGAACCTTTTGATGGCTTGGCCCTGAGTCTTTACACTGTCTCAGTGGGGTGGATCTGTCTGTGGGGCCTCACCTGGAGGACAGGGATGTGTGAAGGGCATCTCTGGACCAGCATCTGTGCCAAGGCTGCACCAACTACAGGTATGGCCCAATGCCACCATGTGAGCACAGCTATTCCTCCACAGGATGTGAAGACATGGACATTTCTGGCCAGCTTGTATCATATAATCCTGGATTGGTTTGGGCTGGAAGGGACCAGAAAGATCACCTCATTCCAACCCCCTGCCATGGACAGGGACACTTTAATCAGACCAGGTTGCTCCAAGCTCCATCCAACCTGGCGTTGGACACTTCCAGGGATGGGGCAGCCACAGCTTTTTTGGAAACCTGTGCCAGGGCCTCCCCACCTTCCCAGGGAATAATTTCTTCCCAATATCCCATCTAACCCTGCCCTCCTCCAGCCTAAAGCCAGTACCCCTTTCCTCCCCTGAACTGAGGCAACCCCCCTGTTTTTTCGCTTTCTGGTGCCTTTGAAACCTTCAACTCCTGTTTATTTACAATCAGCTGTTCAGTCTAACTGCAGCACTGCCATTTCCTCTCTGCTGTGCTCTGGGATTCCTCTCCTGGCACGGAACAATCCATTCTTCCCCTCTGTTGTTCCCTGCGCCAAGTCATTTCCCTTTAGCTCTCTCTCTACTCCCCCGTGGTGATTCTCTCACAAGAGATGAGCCCCACTCACTCGGGCTGGTGGATGTGCAGCCCGGACTTTATGGAATGAGTCTCTCTGAAGCTGTTATCAGCGCTCCCAACGCTTGGCTCATGGATATTCACGAGCCAAGCGGCTGCTCAGGAGCTGCAAGGGAAGGCGACAGTGCCAGTCAGCAGCTGGTGCTGAGTCGTATCCCAGCCTTCAGCTGTAATTACACCCAGAGATGGGTTGTCAGAACAACCCTCACTCATGGATTGGGGCATTCCTGATTTTTCAGGCGTGAAGAGGGAATTTTGCCTATTGCCAGCAACGGTAGTTCAGGCTTGATACTGCTCCCCTCACAAAAGCAACGCTGCCTGTTGCATGCTAAACACGACAGCAATAATACAGTAAAAATATAAAGAGTGCAGCCAGGGATGGGGCAGCTGCCTGCAGTGAAATGGAGTGATAAGAATTGAGTGAGGCACTGCTGGGCTCAGTTAGCCATCAATAAATGCTGTCTCCCTACACCCGCAAATGATTAGATCTGAAAACAAATGTAAGCAATATTGATTTTTTAAAATTATTATTTTTATTTGTTAAGCCTGAGGGATTCACAGCAAGGCCTAAAGCCCAACCCTCAGTGCCTCGGGAAATTGTTATTCATAGATAACCCTGGGAAATGGCATTCCAGGGAAGGACATGGATATGCTACCTCAGCTGCCTTGAGTGTCACAGGATAAAGACCAGCCATCCAACTGGAAATCAGCTTTGGATTCAAGGGAAGGAAGGCAGATCTTGCATTTCCGGACTAGGACTTGAAGAGCTTCGCCTCTACTCTGTTATCTTATTCTCAACCAAATCACTTGTTGCACTCCAGCTTGATTTGCTTATTCATTTTCTGCGAGAGAAGGAGCAGGAGCTTCCCCCTCTTTCTTCAGATGAAGGACTTGGAGCAATGAGGTCTAATGGAAGCTCTTCCTGCCCATGGCAGGGGGATGGAATTCAGTGATAATCAAGGTCTCTTCCAATCCAAAGGAGATGATCTTGAAGGTCCCTTCTGCTAGGAAAATTAATCCACAAACGCCAGGGGTTTATGTCCAAAAAGGAGACAGAGGAGTCTTTTTACTTTCTTTGAATAAAGGGGGAGGCCATGGGGCATTTCTCCCAGTTTTGGAGGACACAGCCTCCTATTTATCCTGATTTCCCCACCTCATTTCCCTCTCTCTTTCTCCACTGGCTGAAGTACTTGAGAGTTACAGACTTCCCAGAGTGCCCAATACCTAAAATCCACCTTTAATGTATAAACCCCCCCCTTTTAATTTTTAATTCTTATGGAATTTATGGGTTTTCCCTATTGTTTCTTTCATCTTTCAATATCCAATTTAATTTATCAGCCAACCTACAGTTTGTTTGTAAAGGCAAATATCTTCTTTTCCATTCATCAATCAGTGGAATCCTTCCCATTGTTTCTTTTATCTCTCAGTGCTGGTTTTATCTACCAGCAGACCCACTGCTTGTTTGTAAAGACAAGTCTGTCATTCCTCTTGCTTCCAACCCAAACCACTCTGTGATGTTGTAATTAAATAAAAAAGCCAGGAACACTGTTACAAATGCATGTTATATAGTTGGCTTTTTGCAAATATTAAAATGAATACTGTATCTATAATTGTACTGTATTATGTTTTATTAATAGAGTTTAGAAAGGTAATAAATGTATATTTTCTGATTGCACCACAGGGTTAACAGGAAACAGACTAGTTTTTTTTTCTTTTTTGTAACATCTAAACTGACCAAACCAGGAGGTAATGGGGGGTCTCCTTGCATTCTTGCATAAAGGCTGCTGACTTGCTGTTTCTTATCCAAATGAAGATAACCAAAAACCTCAGGAGAAGAATTTACGAGACCCATGTTGCCAGAGTGGAGCCACCCACAGATGGATCTACCAGATAAAATGATTGGGGGGTTTTTGAAACGGATCAAACCCAAAGAGAATGTTTGAATCATGCATTAGGGTCCATTGAATGCGTAACACAATGGTTTTAAAAAATAGAAATCTGAAAGGGTGAGGGTGTGCTGCTGGCTGGCTTTGTGCCAGGCACCCTCGGCTGAGAAACTTTTGTTTTTCTGTCTCCTACTTGTCTACTTTTATCTTTTAATTAATTATTTATTTTTCTGAGAGAGTGGAACTAGTTTTTCACAACACCAAGCTTGTGGCTGCCTCTGGCGTGGGACACCCCTCTGTCCTGCCAGCTCTGCTCTGCTCTCCTGCTCTGATGATTGGTTGTTACCTCTGGCATCATCAGCGGGAGAATTTTGGGCCTCCAAAAACCTCCTCTATCTTCTGTAACTGTTTTTTTTTTTTTTTTGATTCAGGTGTTTGTTGTTGGCCTGATTCTTTACCCAGTGGGTGGTCAGGAACTGGAATGGGCTCCCCAGGGAAGAGGTCACAGCACCAACACTGCCAGAGCTCAAGAAGTGTTTGGACAACACCCTCAGTCACGCAAGTGATTTTTGGGGTGTCCTGTGCAGGGCCAGGAGTTGGAATTGATAACCTTTTGGGTCCTTTCCAACTCAGGATATTCTGATTCTGATCAAACAATCTCCTTAAACACTCTCCTATCCAAAAGATGTCTATGAGAAGAATTTTGGCTTCAGCAAAAAAAATGTATTTTAGTGAAACAAGGCTTTAAAATCTGGAAATGCTCATCAGGAAGGCACTGGAAACCTTGGATTCTCTGCACCGTGACTAACTGGACTAAGCTTGCTGTGGGGTGCCCACCTGTGCTGAGTAAAGATCTCACAGGAAGTGGTCTGAGAATGGTGTCAAATATAAATGGAATTGGATTCTGGCAGGGACCGTTGGATCAGCACACGTGGACTGCAAAGCTGAGTATCCAGGAGCAGAATTCACAGCATGGATAGAAACCCTGATGTCAGACTTATTCTGAACTCACTGCTTTAGCCCAGGTTTGATAATGGACAGAGATAAACCTTTCATCTCTGAGTGATTTACTCCCCTTTGCAAAGGACTGAGCCAAAGGTGCCGTTCCCAGCAAGAACTGGGAATGAGTCACCACGGCAGTGAAAGGAATGAGGTAATTCCTTTTCATTCCCTGGTGCTTTGACCACAGGCCATCAGGCTTGGATGTCACAGCTCAAATTTGACTCTTCTCTGAGTCAGACCCAGGGAGGAGGTAAAACAGAACAGTTTAAACTGTCTTTGAGGTGTTTCAAGTGAATTGAAACACCCAAAAACAGCCCTGCCAGCAACTCAGCACTGCCTTGGGTGGCACAGCCCTATTCCTGATTGGAATGATGGAGAGGGAAAGGGGGCCATGAGATATTTAAGGTTTCTTGTCTTGGTGTTCTGCTCTTTAATGGGACCTTTCTCTCTCTCTCTCTCTCTTTTTTTTTTTTTTTTTTTTTTTTTTTTTTTTTTTTTTTTTTTTTTGAGGATGCATTTCTGTATCATCTTGTCAGTGTGGTCCAGAACTATTTAATTTTGAATTTTCTTGCAAACAAGCAGAGACAAGACTTTACACAAAGCTGTCTGCCCTCTCTTCAGTGGTTCAGAACAACACTTGATCTACTTTTGCTGCTTGAGATCTGATCTGTATTTAAGATCTACCCACTGTCAGATGGAAAGGTCCTTGGTCTCACCAAGCCCTCCAGTTTTGCCTCACTCTGTGTGACAGAGATATTGGGAAAAGATTCCATGCCATAAACAGGACACAGACATTTTGCGAATGATTAAAACCAGATTTATTGCTCATAAATTGCCCAAATATTGCCAGTGTAGCACCTGATTTATAAGTCTGTCATGTAATTACAATGGATTATTTTATAATCAGGTCGTGGTCACATTTTGAATGCTGTGTCCAGTTTTGGGCCACTCACTTCAAGAAAGACATTTAGGGGCTGGAGCATGTCCAGAGAAGGGAATGGAGCTGGGAAAGGGGCTCAGCCTGGAGAAAACGAGGCCCAGGGGGGACTTTCTGGCTCTGCACAACTCCCTGATGGGAGAATGCACCCAAGGGGGTCGGCCCCTTTTCCCAGCCAGCAAGACAAGAGGAAATGGCCTCAAACTACACCAGGGGAGGCTCAGGTTGGACATCAGGAAGAATTTCTTCATGGAAAAGGTTGTCAAGCATTGGAATGGACTGCTCAGACAGGTGGTGGAGCCACCATCTCTGGAGGTGTTTAAGAAGAACTGGGTCATGGTGATGTTTAGCCTAAGGTTGTGATGCCTTAAGTTTTAGCTTTTGTGTTTTTCAGAATCTGTGTTGCCTAAGAATGTACTTCTGAGCCTCATATAAAGTGTTAGTCACCTCTCTTCACAGAGCAGGGAGACAAAACAAATCCTTTTCCTGCTGGAGACCAAGGACAACAAGGACAACTTTCAGGCCCAAAAGCACAAACAACGATGGACTGAAGGGAGAAAACAAGAAGGATGGGACCTCATGACCTGAAGCTGTAATTGGACAAATAAACCCCAATATGCAAATGGACCCAGACTTATAAAAGTGTGAGACCTGCAGAGCAGTTGTCCATTTTGTGACCATTTTAAATCCACCTTGGGTGTAGCCCTGGCCAGGCTCTTGTCCTGCCCAATGTGTACCCTTTAAAGGCCCTTCAATAAATACCTGCTTTATTCTCCAGCTCTGTCCAGTCTCTGTTCCAGGTCAGCCTTCCCAAGGCATTGGTTTGAACTGATGATCTCAGAGCTCTTTTCCAACCCAATCAATTCTGTGACTGTGCCACATTTCTGACTTGCCCAGGGGCACAAGAATGACACCCAAACCATGTCCCACGGGCTACCACGATGCTGAGGGCAGATTCTGTCTCCCACAGGCTTTTCCTGGCTTTCCCCCATTCAAATCTTTCCTCCTCTTCCCCCTGCACCAGCAAAAGATGCAGCCTGTGAATCATCCCCCAGCCCTGGCTTGTTTCCCCCAGTATTTACAGCCCCTTCCAATCTTTACAGCCCTCCCCCAGAGTATCTCTGGTTATGAAATAGCTGCTGCTGATTCTTTTTCCCTGAGAAATAATTCAAGCCCAGAGGGGTCTCTTGGCACCCAATAGAAAACATTGCTGCCAAAAAAGCAAATCTAAATGCAAATTTAGATCCATTTCAGGTCTCTCCCTGCTGGCAGAAGCAGTCAGGTCTCACTTCCCCTCTTCCCTGCATTACAAAACCGTGGGTATTTCCTGGACATCTCCAAAGAGAGGCTGGGAAGAGGGAATGGGGTGAGATTTTCCCTGTCACAGTTTTGTTTATCTACAAGCAATCTTTATTTCTCTACTGGCAGGTAGGATGCTCTACTGGGAACTTAGGAAAAGGGGGAATGTCTTTAAGCTGAAAGAAAGTAGATTTAAATTGAATATTAGCAAGAAATTGCTCCCTGTGAGGGTGGTGAGGCCCTGGCACAGACAACTTCTTGACATCCCATCCCTGGACAGAGTGTTTAAGGTCAGGCTGGGAGACTTGGAGCAACCTGGGATAGTGGAAGGTGCCCCTGCCCATGGTAGAGATTTGGGATGAGATGATCTTTCAGGTCCCTTCCAACCTAAAACATTCCATGATTTTAGGATTTTATGGACCTTTATGACTTCTATGAATTTCTGTGACATTTCCCACCTTAGGTCTGGCCTTGCTGCATCTTCCTTTGCCTTCCTCCTTTGTTTGGCACTGACCTTGATCTTTGCTCCCTGTGGTGGCACTGAAGGGAAGAAGGAACAAACTCTGTATTTTCCCCTCAACTTTTCCTGGAAAGAAGACGAAACCACTGAGTTTCTGTTCAGTGCTGATGTCCAGACTTGCCTTTCTTTTCTGGATCAGCTTTAACCTGATGCAGAGTCTAAGCCTTTAGACTGTGCCTAACTGCAGGAGGTTTATTCTCTGTGGATGAAGAATCACAAAGAGCTGAGCTAAGGGCAAGCTGGTTTTGACCATGAAAAGTCTTGGAGAATGGATAATTTTTCTCTCTGTGGCTCTCCAAGCATTTTGGGAAGGTCAAAGTGTCCTTTTCTCTCCTTCCTCCTTTGAAGTGATTTGAAGTCTTATTTATCTTGATAGGAAACAGGCACTGATGAGTTAAAGAATAAGGTAAAAAAGTAATAAATATCTGCCAAAAAAGCCAAGTAAGCAGAATTTGGATATTTATATTCAAGAATCTTTTATGAAAGAGTCTTTCTTGACTTGTCTATGAGCTTGAAATGTCTTAGTACTGAGGTTCTGGTGTCTGCAGTTCATTATTCACCTAATTCTGAGCTAATGAGAAGTGAAAGCACCACCCACATTAGATGAGGCTCAGAAGAAATGGTCTTGTGCTGATAAGTTTGAGTTTTGTGAAGTGTTTGAGCTTCCAAGGAGTGGCACAGAGGAACAGCGGTGCCTGCACAGTGATATCTCCTGTGACCAGCTGATAAAAGATGTAAACAGACCTTTGTTTTCACAGATATTGAACATTTCAGAGGGAAAAAAAAAAATCTCTTCTAGGCTCAGCTCTAGAGGCAGAGAGTTCAAAACAACAAACTTTAGTCTCAGACCAGAATGCTGCTTTTGTTTATCTTGGTTGCAAAAGAAAAAAAAAAAAGAAAAAAAAGAAAAAAAAAAAGTCAGTTGTGAGGGAAAGGTTTCTTTTCGCTTTTTGTGGTGCTAAAAAATCATAACCGAACTCAGATAATGCACACAGGAACCAAAATATCTCTGCAAAATGAGTAATTAAAACAGAGGGGTTCAAATGGGTTAGAGACAGGGGCTCAGCAGCTTGGGAACAGATTGTCCCAGTGCCCTCGTGCCAAGCAAGAAACCTTGGGAAGAGGTCTCTGCCTTGCTGCCCTGGGATTTGTTGGGGTGTCTGAGCCACACCAGTCTGCTGGCAACTCTTCCCTTTCTCGTTTTCCATGTGTTTTCCTGGCCACTGCCCAGTGACCTCTATGCACAAGAGGTTGGAGGGAGAGTGATGGTTTGTGGCAGGAATTAATTAGGATTGTGCCATCAGCAGGGAGCTGGGAGGACTTGGGAGCTGGCAGGTGCAGGTGGATAATGTGGGAACTTGGGCCTTGGTGATATGATCCCAAGATCCTGAGATCCTCAACAAGCGCCATCCTGAGAAACTCAGCATTACTGGCAAAGAGCATTTGCATCCCAGAAAACCAGGAGTGTCCTGGGAAACCTCAAGGGAAGCACCAGCATGTTGAGGGAGGTGATTGTGCCCCTCTAATCTTCTCCTGTGAGACCCTCCTGGAGGACTGTGACAGCCCTGGGGTCCCCAGAATTTGGATGTGGAGCTGCTGGAGTGAGTGCAGAGGATGACACCAAGTTGATGCCAGGGCTGGAGCCCCTCTGCTCTGGGGCCAGGCTGGGAGAGCTGGGGGTGTTCAGCCTGGAGAAGACAAAGTTCCAAGGAGACCTCAGAGCCTCTTCCAGTGCCTGAAGGAGTTCCAGGAGTACCTGGAGAGGGACTTGGGATAAGGGGCTGGAGAGACAGGATAAGAGACAATGGCTTTAAACTGAAAGTGGGCAGGGTTAGATGGGATATTGGGAAGGAATTAGTGGCTTTGAGGGTGGTGAGGCCCTGGCACAGGTTGCCCAGAGAAGCTGCAGCTGCTCCACCCCTGGAAGTGTCCAAGGCCAGGTTGGATGAGGCTTGGAGCAACCTGGGATAGTAAAAGGTGTCCCTGCCCATGGCAGGGAGGTGGAAGAAGGTGATCTTGAAGATCCCTTCCAACTCAAACTATTCCATGGTTCTCCAAAAACATTCTACAATTCCATCAGCATTTCTTAGTTTTTTAAGTAGAGATTTAAGGAATACTTAGTGTTTGTCAGGCCAAAATATAGAGGTGTATGAACACAAAAGTGCAAACACAGAAAGGAAATATTTCCATAAGGGGAATTATCCCAAAACAGGGCCGCAGGAAGGAGCATCTCTTGGGTGAGTAGCAGGGATTGATCCTTTCTGTTGTTTCTCTCTCCATTTTCAGACCATAACTTTATCATTCGTCAGGCTGGCCTGACACAGCAAAGCTCTCAGTAAATTATATTTATCACTGCCATTCCCCTGATATCCAGAGAGTGCCAAGGGAATGCACAAATCTTGTGCAAGGCCCCTGAGATGGGATCAGGGATCATGAGCCTCAACAGAAGTGAGGAAGATGAGAGGAAACATCCTGTAAGACACTCAGACAGTGATGGAGAAGAGATTCTGTGGGTGGAGAATTTCAGGAAAAGCTTGGGCTAAAAACTGGAGTGGGGAGCAGTAACCACCTCTGAAGGGCAAGGGTAACCCATCACATTTTGGGTTGGCTTCAAAGCAAAACTCAAGCTTTGTAGAGAAATCAGGAGTTGGCCTGTGAGACACTGACTGAATTCACGCAGCTGAAGCAGCACCTCTGGTTCCTCCCTTGCCTTATTTCTGGGATTTACAAGTTCAAAAGATAAAGAAAAATAAGCTGTGTTTACAAATGAACCGCAGGTGGTTCATTTTGGTTTAATGGTTTTGACCATTAAAGGTGTGAAAAAGGGGACTGTGATGCTGCACCACTGCAAGGCAGAGAATGTTGTAGTGAGAGCAGAGTTTTCATATTTGCACAAGCTGGGAGTTTATTGGGAATATCACAAACCAATCCACACACCTTCACTCAGGCAAGGTGGTGGAACATGAAATCCATGCAGACAGGACAAGTAAACCTGCAAGGACTGTCAGAGCTGAAGAAGAGTTTCTTTTAATAGAAAAGCCTGGAAGAGCTTGGCTGGGGCCTGAAACTGAGTAGGCGTGGGCCTGGTCTGCAGACTCTGCCTCCAGACAGGCAGAAGGAAGGAAGGAGAATTATTTTAGCTGCAGGATGAAGCTGGCACCAGGACAAAGAGCTAAAAACTTGTCTCAAATGAATGTTGACTGGAAATGAAAATATTTCTTAGCATGAAAGGCAAAGAAGGTTTTGGAACAGCCTTCCAAACACCCACCAGGTTTGGGATAGGTTTGAGATCCACGTGTGAGCAGGACTACAGAAAAAACGTGGAGCTCAAGGAGCAGAAAACTCTGTCAAGTCATACATCAGTCTGAGAAAGACATCTGGGCAACTCAAACTAAAAGAGGAAAGTTTTAGATCAGATATTAAGAAGAAATCCCTCCCTGTGAGGGTGCTGAGGCACAGACTTCCCAGAGAAGCTGTGAAGTCTCCATCTCTGGAAGTGTCCAAGGCCAGGCTTGGAGCAACCTGGTCTGGTGGGAGTTGTCTCTGTCCATGGCAGGGGGTTTGGAACTGGCTGATCTTGAAGTTTCCTTTCAATCCAAACCACTCAAGTATCCAAGTCAAATCACACTGTAAATGCACTGGAGGAATCCTCAAGGATTTGGGAATTCTCTGTTGTGTCATTCCTGCTCTCTGGTCTTGTTCCACATGGATGTGAATCCTCCCCCAGAGCTGCCTCCATTCCAGTGCTGGGTGGGTACATGTGGAGATTAAGAATATTCATTTGAAAAATGTCCTGGACGTATGAAAATAAAAACAAGGTTTGCTTCAAATATATCAACATTCACTCAAAAAGTGGTTGAGTGGAACAGATGCTCAACAGTGGTTGAGCACTGGAACAGATTCCCAGGGGAAGGAGTGGAGCCACCATCCCTGGAAGTGTCTAAAAGTGGAATTTGTGGGTATGGTTTAGTGAATGTGGTGGTATAGGATGGAAGACTGGACTTGGAGGTCTTTTCCAGCCTTCATGGTTCTATAATTTAGAGGCCACAGTTTCCCCACTCACAACTTTAATGTGTTTACAGGAGATAAATACCAACATTGTTTCCACCATATTTGATTAGGGGTTTTATAATGCTGCCTTTTTTTTTTATTTCTTTAATGTAATCTAAATTCCATTTATAATTTTGAAGGATGCTATTATCTATGGCAGCCATAAAAAACTTTTATTTCTGTAGGGCCTGGGTAGGCATTTTTGTGGTGCTCAGGAGCACAGCAGGTTTGTCTCTTTGGGGAGCATCCAAATAAGTCTCAGCACAATCTTTAATGTCACTAAAAATCTTAAATTCCACAAACTGAATGATTTTAAAGTTTTTCCAAGGAAGGTAACAGTAAAAGTGGCTCTCATTTAAGTTGACTGCAGGCTGGGGGATACCCCCAGGAGCAAAATTCCAGTCTGGGGAAGCAGGAGAAGGTTAATGCACTGCCTTGTTCATTTGGTAAATTGGCTTTTCAATCGTGGTGGTTACAGGAAGAAAAGAAGTCTTTTGCAAACACTGAATTTTGAAATTATTTGGGTTGCAAGGGACCTTAAAAATCATCTCATTCCAAGCCCTGCCATGGGCCTGGACACCTTCCACTATCCCTGGTTGCTCCAAGCCCTGTCCAACCTGGGGCAGCCACAGCTTCTCTGGGACATCTGTGCCAGGGTCTCAGCACCCACACAGCCAAGAATTCCTTCCTAATAGCTAATCTAAACTCACCCTTTTTCAGTTCAAAACCATTCTCCCTTTTCCTGTCCCTCCATTCCCTTTTCCAAAGCCCCTCTCCAACTCTCCTGGAGCCCCTTTAAGGCTCCAGGAAGGAGCTCTGAAGTCTCCCTGGAAGTTTCCCTTCTCCAGGCTGAACAGTCCCAGATCTCTCAGTATGTATGCAGAGGTTTGGTTGGTTAAGACAATGCAAAAGCCAAAAAAAGTAAAATCTGGATTATAAAAAGGAGGAGCAAGAGTCACTCCTCGTGTGATAAACCCGAGTGATTTGGTTGTCATTTTCTCCTGTGCGAAGATTCCATCCACCACTGTGACTCGAAAATGTGTTTGTGGGGAGATGAGAATTTACATTCCTGTATTTATCTGTTATTTCCTGAGGGGGAAAAATCCCAGTTGTGGATGGGTTGGTTTTTTTTTTCACTGCTCAAAGTTCATCATCATGAAATAGGGGAAGAAGGAGGCCAAAGGGAGGCTTTCCCTGTTTGTTTCAGGTTTTTGCTTGGGGCTGGATGAATAACTCCAGAGTGTGGGTTAAAATATCGGGTTATGAGGAGCCTTTTGTTCTCATACACCCTGCAGGAAGTCACACAATATTCCCTATTTGCAAACAAGGAGTAACAACTTGATGAAACTCCCTAAAAAACGTGTTTGCTTTTGCACACTACCGAGGAAAAGGGATTTTGGCCATGACTCCAAACAAACTGTAAGAAATAATATTTTTTCAGGGACAGAAAAGGCCTTTTTCCATCCAGGTTTTCATGCAAAGAGTTTATATTTGTCAGAAATCTTCAAGTTTTAATTAAAACCAGGAAAACCTTAGAATTGGATTTTAAAGATTTTGAAAAGAGAGAGTTTTCACATTTTAAAGGTGAGCAGTTTTTATTTTTCAGCAGAATTATCCAAGAAAACTACTTTGTTTTTCCAACATCTGAAGACATTCTGGGTGAAAAATGTAAAGTGTTATGGAACGAGGGTTTTTTGATGGAAAGCCAGGAATCATATGTAAAGAAACACTAAAGAAGGATTGAGTTATTTCCAAATAAGATTAATTCAGATTTTTTTTTTCTTTTAATTCCGAATCCTTTTGCTATGGGGTGAATCTCCAGAAATATAAACTGGATTTACATATTCCCTCTTTTGTGTGTTTTCAAAAGTGAAATCTAGCTGACAAGCATTAAAAGTGACAAATTAGTAAAGAAAATGAACCAATGTTCTTTCCACCCTCTATAAATAAATCCCTGGGACATGGAACAGAAACCTGTGAAATCATTTGCTGTAAATACAAGTTCAAGGCAGCGAACATAAAGGAAAAATTAGATATCATCCAGCATACGCACAAAGAGAGATCTCCATGGTAAAATATCCATGCTAAGCAAAACCAGCTGGAGCTGGAACTCACCTTTAATGTGGTGACAGCCCAACAAATAGAAATAGAAACAGAATGAACAGCAGAAATAGAAACAAAACAAATCCCCGGAACACCAGGTTGTCCCAAATCCTCTTCTCTTACAGATTAATATATTAATTATGTCATGAAAAGTGCGACAGCAGTGATTTATGTTTTCTATAAGGAATGTGCTCTGACAGCCAAGTCATGATTCCCCACCTCTGGAAGAGTCCAAGGCCAGGTTGGATGCAGCTTGGAGCAACCTGGAGGGTGTCCCTGCCCGTGGCAGAGGGATGGAACAAGAAGATCTTGAAGGTCCCTCCCAAACCCGAACTGTTCTATGATTTTCCCATTTATCAATTGCTAATTCCACCAAATTTATGGAAGAGAGTTGAATTCAGAGCTCCATGACTCTCCAGGATGCACAAAACCCAAGAGTTGGTTCTTCCCTGTGTGGTACAAATGAGGAACGACATTGAGAAAGCGGATGCTGCTACACAGAGAACTGTTCGTCCAACTGGAGTGGGGAATTCAGGAAAAAATTCTGCATGGAAAGGGTGGCCAAGTATTGGAAGGGACTGCCCAGGGAGGTGCTGGAGTCCCCATACCTGGAGGTGTCCAGGGAATGATTGGATTTGGCACCCAGTGCTCTGGGCTGGTGACAATGTGGGGATCAGTCAAGTTGGACTTGATGACCTTGGAGGTCTTTTTCCAACCTCAGTGGTTCTGGGATGCTCTGAATTTGGCTCCTAATGGCCACAGCATCAAAATTCCCTAGAGCCAGCTCCAAGAAAAACTCACGGATTTGATTGAGACAGAGCCCAGAGGAAAACAAGACCATGTGGGAAACGGCCAAAGGTTTTATTTTTCTCATGGAAATTTTCGGTGCTGACACTTTTCCCAGATGAGACATAAAACTTTGAGAGACTTTGTAGAGGACTGAAAAATGTCAAGTGATGGTTTGGGATTGGATTGAAAGGGAAGGAGGGGATATTTGGTTTGTTCATTAAAAAAAGACAAATCCCCTGAAAGGAGACATTTCTCGTGGAAATATCACTCCTTTGAAAGCAGACAAAAAACCTTTTTTGTCTGAGACAGAGACTGAGATCTGTCTGAAACTGGGGTTGAACTGTGAATCCAAGACCTGCCTGAGCCACTGGAGGTTCACTGACTCACCTGGCACCCAGGAGAAATCCCATAATATCTGGATAGGGCTCTGAACAGCCTGATTTTGTTGAACTGGATGATTTTTAAGTTCCCTTCCAACCCTTCTATAATTCCATAATTCCCTGTTTCTACGTGATGTTTATCACACAAGGCTGTGGTTGAGAGGAGCTGCAGTTACACTCCTCATGTGTCCAGAGTGGAGTTTACCCAGCTTTGCTGGCCAAGAACACACAAAAAAAGGACATTATCCTCTTTTCTCATCCCAGAAAAGACCCGTTTTCCAGATGGTTACAATATCATCCCTGAATTTTTGTCCATGCCCCATAAGCTCTGAAAATGCAAAGGATCTTCAGGAAAGCCACCCTGGTGAAGTTGTGTGGGATGAAAAGGCAGAGGAAAAGGTATTTAAAAATTACAGCAGACGCTGTGGGGGAAGGGAGGTCTCAAAAGGACAAGAACCGATTCCTCTTCTTGGTCCTAATTAGGATTTGAGAAATCTCTGTGGGTTAATGAAGAGCAGACATGTTGAAATGTCACTCATGTACATGGCAATTTAAGGGCCTCCCTTTCTGGAGAGAGTTTTTATGGGATATTAATGGCCAGTGTCTCAAAACCACAACGGAAAATTAATCCTCGCATTGAAACTGAAGAGCGAGAAGGAGTGTTCTGGATGGATTTAAAAATGTGTTTAATACCTAAACAAGGCAAAAAGACAAAAATTAAGGAAGAAACAATTGGAAGAGAGTGAATAATTAACAGTAACCACAAACTGTCATCCCAGAAACCACCAGAGCACCTGTTTGACCTGCAACATCCTTTTCTCTAATGCATTTTCTCTAATAACATTTCTCCCTTTTCTTTTCAAAGTTCAGTTAATTGAACTTAGACCTTAATTTAGTTGTTTTTGACCCTTTAATTGCCTCCTTCCATGTCCTGAAAGTGCAGCTTTGCTTTCTGTAAGGGTTCCCTTCAAGGTGATATGTTTAATACTCTGAAATGCTCTGGTTTGGACCATGTTTTCTATTCTATCAGGGTTATTTTATCTGTTCCTTAGACAGCAAAAAAATCTTTGCTGTGAGGGCGGTGAGGCCCTGGCACAGGCTGTCCAGAGAAGCTGTGGCTGCTCCATCCCTGGAAGTGTCCAAGGCCAGCTTTGAAAGGGCTTGGAACAACCTGGGATAGAGGAAGGTGTCTCTGCTCAATGGTCTTTAAGGTTTATTTCAAACCAAGCTTTTCTGTGATTCTGTGATATCTGGAAAATTAGAGGTAAGTAGAGGCAACTAAAAAAAGCTGTCAAGTTCCCAAACAACAATCATTTTGCTTTTCTCATTTTCTTAAAATCTGGCAGCTGGGGAAGCAACATTCCCTCTATGTCGTCCTCAAAGATTTAAGAATAAATTCTTTTATGGTTTGCGGTTCTTTTTTTTATCAACAGGGAAAAAAAAATCCATTCAAGGACTATAATTCCTTGTGCACTGAGTTTATTCCAAAGGACAATTTAACTGAATTCCTCAGTTTGGATGCTCCTCTCTTCATATCCTTCTGTTCCACTTTGGACTCTGCTGGAGGATACCTGTGCCAACATTCCTTGCACCACGGCAATTTCCTGCTCTGGGAATTCCTTGAAATGACTTAGAACAGTGTGACATTACTAAGCCCATTGTTCTTGTCCCACAAAACGAGAGAGACCCCTGCAAGCAGGTGGGATTCCCTGTTTATTGTAGTGTTTATTAGCTGGAACCATTCACAGGCTGTCTATATTTAATTCAGCACATTCTGCTTCAATTCACTGGCATAAAATAAAGATCATAAAGCATCAAGGCTCTGTGAGAAACAGAGAGCGTCGTTTTCTGCAAAAAAGTCACCCTCATGTGTGGATTTTTGGGTGCACTGGGTGCTGTGAAAGCATCAAAATGATGTGGAGTTGGAAAAGCAAGATATTTTGGGGTGCAACAATTGCCACGGTCATGTTTGAAGATGCTGAGCAGGCAGCCAAAAGTGTCATCAGTGACAGTACCCCAGCAGTGCCAATGACACACAAAGAAGAGGAAACAGAATTGGGATCACTAAAAATAGAGCTCTCCTGCCAAAAAATGCCAGATTTATGTCTTTGGTAGGAAGGACAGAGCAAGGCTCTGGAGGTGCCGTCCCTCTTGATCTTCTGTGCAAAGCAACTGGGAGGGGGGGGATATTTTTGTTTGGTTTGATGTTTACTTTGAATAAAAATAAACTGGAATAGGAGCACTGCTGCTGGCTCTGACAGTGGGCATGGTTAGAGAGATACAGGAAGATAAGAGCACAAGAAACAGCTCCTTCTTTGGGGATCTTAAATCCTGCTGTCTGTTGTGGGAATTGTTCTTGGAAATGGTCTTTGCTGGTCAAAATAAAGTAGTTTGGCTTCAGAAAGAAGCCCTCATTGAGACCAATTTCCACAGAACACGGCAGGTGAGGCCCAGGCTCAGGTTGCCCAGAGAAGCTGTGGATGCCCCATCCCTGGGAGTGTCCAAGGTCAAGGTGGATGAGGTTTGGAGCAATCTGAATTTTGGAGAAGGTTCTGAAAGGCGTCCCAGCCCACAGCAAAGGGTTACAACACAACGATCTTTAAAGTCCCTCCCAACCTAAATAAATTCTTTGTTTTTAACACTTCTCAAGATTCTTTTTCAATTCTCACAGCCCTGACACAAGCTCTGACTTTTGCTTGTTTGCTGAGTATTTTTGAAGATGAGATACTGAGGATTCAGGGGAGGCTTCTCCAAGCCAACAGATTCTCCAAGTGGCAGATTCCCAAAATAAAGAGACACAGCTCAGTGAACTCCAGGCTGTTGGAGTCATCTGATCTTGGAGGGTTTGGTCTTGAATTCCCCTGCCCAGCCAGATGCTGCTTTTTAAAGATTTCCATTTGGGGATTTAAAATGAAATGTGTGAGAAGCTGAGAAGCAAAATCAGTTTTTAGAACCAGAAATCTGCAAAAATAGTGTTTAGAAGTTGCTAGAGCTTTCAAAAATCTCAGAGCGTAGGAAGAAAAAAGGAAGAGAGAAAGGAAGGCAGGGAGGGAGGAAGAGAGGGAGGGAGGGAGAGAGGCATGAAGGAAGGAAGGAAGGAAGGAAGGAAGGAAGGAAGGAAGGAAGGAAGGAAGGAAGGAAGGAAGGAATCTAAGTCTGCCTCTGAAATACTGCAGAAACCAAAGCAGTTTCTCCAGTGAATCATTATTTTTGCGCGAGACCAAAGGACAGATTTCACCTCCTGGTGTCTCACAGGGGCTGGAGCATGGAACAGATGAGCCTCTACTGCAGCACAAAAGAAACTAAAATAGAAAACAAAGCTCACAAAATCTACCAATTAAGAGTGAGCACAAATGTAGCAAGTTATTCAAATGGTGGGGGATCCCTGGGGATATTTATATAAATAAACTCACCGATACTTTTTTCCTTGAGCAAACAGGTTTAATGGAAGGTGGTCCTGGGGCTGTAATGAGATCTTTCATTTCCTCTCCTACCCAAACTGTTCTGTGATTCCATGGACTTTCAGGATCTCTATCAACACCATCTATTCCTCAGTCTTCCCCACTCCCTAATTCTAAGAATTATTACTGGGATACAAAAATTGGAGTCTTATCCTGCCACTTATTAAAAACCTTAAAGAGCTCCTGTTTTCCCCTTTGGCTCACAGTGATAAGGAACAGACTTGACACATTTGGTTTAAATAGGAATAAACAGATATCACTCACTCTAATGATATCTCAGAGCATGAGACTGGTCCAGCTGAGCAAGGAACTGGTGACAAGGTGTCTGGAATGGTTTGGAGAGGCCCTTCAGTGACAATGTGATGAGTCCTGGAGTCAGGGAGACCTTTGAAGTGGATTTTCCCAGATTTTGAGTTAAAGCGAGCACAAAAAAAAAATCTTTGTTGAGTTCTCTTTGTTTCTCTAAAGGTTTGCATTGCTGAACTCCAGCTTGATGAATGTGTTGTTTAAAGAAAGGTCTTTGGATTTGCTGCAGAAAATGAGAAAAAAACCAAATTGGATTTGAAAACAAAGATGTCCTTTGATCATTTTCTTATAAAACAGATCCATTTCTCCCATCATTAGTCCAGCAGCTTCCAGTATTTTCTGGGTTGCAACAAAACTGAATTTTTGGCATCCCCAGGGAAAAGCCTCCTATCTTCTATATTTCATGAGGCTTTGTCACACATTTGCTGTGAGTTTCCTCATCTCTGCTTATTCTTGCCTTTCCCACTTGGCCAGGTCCCCCCTGTTTTATCTCTGTCTCCAATGCACAGTTGGAAGTGGAAAGTTCCCTTGTCAGAGTGTTCTGCAGAAAATTACTCAGACAAATTGCTTTTCTCCCAACTTCTCTGCCCAAAACTTCCTAAGAAACATAAACACTGTGAAAAAAAAAGAACACAAGAATTGCACTTTCACACCAGGGAATCATAACCTTTTTTACAAAACTCAAATTATTTTTTCCAGTACCATTTTTGCTGTTGTTTTTGTAGCCTTGCTGCAGCGGCTTTTGGTTTTAGACACCTAAAAAATGAGCATAACTTTTAACTATCCATTCACTGGTTTGTATTTTGGCTGATTCACTGTCAAGTAGAATTTTGGGCCATTCCTCTTCTCCACTGATGGCTTTCCCTCATGTTTTTGCAGAATACCTCATGTTTGACACACTGATTTTGGACAACATGTTTGGACAACACTGATTTTCCAAACATCCAGTCTTTCAAACTATTATTACATTCATAACCTGCGCATTACCCTCGATGTAAGTTATGTTTCTACCAGAACTTCCAAAACTTGTCTTTTTCTCAGGATAAAGATTTTCTATCAAAGCAAATACGATTTTAGTCATGCATTGACTAGAACAGCGTTAGTGGGCAGAGATTTTCTCTTCTATGCTTTGCCTGGCAGCATGTAAAATAATATTTGCTTTCTTTATTTGAAGAGGAAAATTATCTTATTCACCTTTTTGTAAGTTAATAAAGAGAGTAAAACAATGGTACCATGAGTATTGGAGTTAATGAAATTTATTTCCCTTCAGACTCGTGTCTTGTTAATTTTGAATCTTGTGGAAATATAACCCCTGAGAAACTTTGAGATCTCTGATCCTTTGCCAGAGGGGTTTTGATTCAGATGAATTTAAAAACTGCAAGGAAAACACACAGAAAAGGCAACAGCCACACACACAGGGCAGCCAGGTCATCCCATCTAAATTCAGCTCAAAAATGCTTTGGGAAAAATCAGATCCTCAGAAACAGGCAGGAAGAATATCCTTGGGGCAGGCATCGAGCAAAAACGACCTCCTGCTCTGCCTGCCTGTCTCCCACCAGGATCTCTGGGCTGTGGTTTGAGAGGGGAACGTGGGAATACGAGACTGCAGGGATTGGGGTCCAGATCCAAACACCTCTGTCCTGATGTCCCCACCCATGTACCAGCTGGAGACCTGCCAGGACAATCAGCAATGCCTTCAGAATTCACAGGATCACCAAATCATGGAATATCCTGAGTTGGAAGGGGCCCAGAAGGAATACTGAGTCCAGCTCTTGGTCCTGCACAGAAGAACTCCAAGAATTACCACGTTCCTGAGAACATTGTCCAAGATTTACATGGGGCTGTCCAAGATCCTCATCCAAAGGGCCTCTTCAGTGGGTCATTCCACCCTTTTAAACTCAATTCTTCCAGCCCTTGGTGCCAACAATCCATCCAAATGATCCTGGTGTGGAATGTTTAACATTTTAGTTGTGGTGGGACCCAGACCCAGAGCAAAATCCCATGGCAGTTAAGGACTGAAGGAAGAGATTGTTTCTGCTCAGAGCAGTTTGCAAACAGCCTGAAGAGACTCAGACAAGCAGACAGTCCAAACCCAGGTGTAGGAATGCATTTCCCGACACCCAGCAAGTGTTTTCCATATAGGGAAAAGTTTAAGAATCTCCCCACCCCTTAAGGAAAAGAACCTAGAAACTTCAATACTCTCCTGGCAGGGATTGTCTCAGTGCCAAGAGAGAAGCATCTATTGAACCTTTTCACTGTCCTTCAAATCCTGTACCTCTCCCTATTGGCAGCAAGCCAGGTTGTCCCTCCTAAAACATTCAGTATTTAGGAAGGAGCATGTAGGAGCATCTGTGAACGGCAGGGAGAGGGAATTGTGCAGACCTGAGATATTTTAGAAACACGTGGTTTTATTGGAAGGGTCGTGGGTAAAAAGGGCTTTGCCTTCAGCCACCAGCCT
>VWZU01011307.1:72312-84895 GCA_013397095.1 Sterrhoptilus dennistouni | reverse complement strand
ACCATATCATCCTATATTCTAAACTCTAAAGACTACTTTTCTTATCTACTTTTTCCCTGATGCCTTGGCAGGGTGGAGAGGGGCTACATCCTTGGGTCCTTTTGTTTTCTATCCCTCAACCTCTCTCCAGCTAATCCCTGCCCTCCTGCCTGTCATGATCACATCTCAAAGCTGCCCTTCATTTCTATTTCACTCACAGGTTTTACATCTCTAGTATTTCTTACCAGGTAATCATACCCACAAGCCCTTCCTGTCCCATCTTTCCCAACAGAGCACAACGCAATTAAGAGGCTTTTTGGAGTGTTTCTATCAGGGTGTCAGAGGTTTTCTCAGACACGTGTACACGGCTTTTCTTTCGTTTTCTGTAACGTTTGTTATTTTGTTATTTTTCATTTATTAAACCTTTTGCTTTACAAAACACCTCTGAAGAGCAATCTCGCTGCAATTATTTTAAACCAGTCTGCAAGGGCTGGACCGTCAGATACATTTACACCTGGTTCATTACACTCTGACCACGTGCTAACCTGTATCACCCAGAGATCTCAGCACACCATCAGTTCCAGTTTCCCACAGCCATTACCCACGATGACCATTGAGTTCCCTCTCTGAAATTCAAAGAACTGAATGTGTGTTCCAAAACAATTTCCAAGACCAGCTGCTCCATCAGCTTCCCAAGGAACTCCCTGTCCCAAGTTCCCTTTCTGCCCTTCTTGGAGACAGGAGTGGAATTTGCCTCCTTCTGCTCCTGGGAACTTCCATGGTCACCATGACCTTTCAAAGATAAGCGAGGGTAGCTTTGCAATGACATCAGGTCCTGTGGATCCATCCTGTCCTCATCCATGCGTTCCCTAAGTCTATTTTGTCTTAGAGTTCCTGACTGGATCCTTCTTCCCTGAGGATAAATCTTTCTTGCTCTGGTCCAGGAAAATGGGATTTCTGAAGGCTGATTTTACCAGCAAAGACTTAAATGAAGAGTGCTTGGGCAATTTCCATGTTCTTTGCCACCAGAACTCCCACCCTGCTGAGCAGCAGCCCCACATTTTTCTCACTCTCCCTTTTGCTGCTGATATTCTTGCAGAAAATTTGTTGCCCTTCATGTCCCTCACCAGATTTAATTCCAGATGGGCTTCAATTCCCCCCTCCAGTTGTATCCATCAACTCTTTTATTCTTTTTTTTTTTTTTTTCTGCAGAGGGAATTACATGGAGATCTGCAACACAGGGAACACAATCCCAGCTCCAGAACCCATATTTGTTGATNGTTTTCTGCCCCCCCCCCTGTTTATTCCCTAACTCTTTTTTTTTTTTTTTTTTTTTTTTTTTCTGCAGAGGGAATTACATGGAGATCTGCAACACAGGGAACACAATCCCAGCTCCAGAACCCATATTTGTTGATCCATCTCACCAGGATTTTTGCAGCTTTGCCAGCTTACACCACATATGGAGTCTTTTTCCAAGGGAAAACATGGAAATGTTTTGTCCAAATAAAGACAGGGAAACCTCACTGCCTGGGGTTTGGAGACAGACTTGGTTTTGATGTATCCCACAAAGAGGTCACAGAAAAAAAAGGAAAGACACAGAATAAGGGCTGGAATTGATTTTTTCCCTATGGGATGGAATGATTGGAGTGGTTTCTTCTGTGTGAATGTTTATCTAAAGACCTGCTGGGGTTTCTGCCAGGTCACATGGAACAATAAAGATGCCTGTGCTACCCTACATCCCAAAAATGGGGGGCTCAGGAAGAGGAAAGGCTGGGAAGTTGAAGGACCTGGATATTCCCTTTGGTTTTCTTTTTAAATGTCTTGTTAAAAAGAAGCTCTGATTATACTTTTTCATGGGGAAAGATTTCTGTACCAGGACTACAAGGCTCAGTCAGACTCTTGGGCTCTGTCTGGGGCTTCTCAGAGTCCACCTGATGGGTCACCCTTGGAAATCACATTCCCTTCAGCAGTGACATCACTTGTCTTCCTCTTTTCTCTGTAATAATCTGCATTTCCAAATCAGTGACCTTTATTCTTTCCAAAATTCAGCTCCCCAACAACATGAGGAGGCAAAAGGGTCTTTCCTTTGCCACTCCCCTTTCATCAGGTTGTAAATTTTCTGTTTTCCCGGGATATCATTCCCCAATATAACTTTTATCAAGGCCCATTAACACCTCAGGTTTGGAAAATCACTGAATTTAAGATTTTTGAACACTGATTCTGTGTTACTCATTTTTTTTCCCCCCATGTCTTATATTTCTCCTGGTTATCTTCAGTATCTCATTGGATCCTGGAGACACGAAGCTGTTCCCAGAACACTCAGGACAACAAATCCTCTGTTTTAAAGTACCCAGACCATGGAAAACATGTTTGATAACAGGTTTGAAAGCCGTAACACCGATGACACACGGCACATATATAAAATTCCACTGCACACATCCAGGCACTTTCAACTCAGAGAGATTTCCCACAGGAGAACTCAGTTTCTCCTGTTCTGATTTATTCTGATGCCTTATTCCTTTCCATCTCCATTCATCAAGGCTTGAATGGAATAACAGCCTTAATAGATGCTAATTGACAATATAAACCATCCACTGTGCAGTAACAGCAAAATCAGACTGAAAAAAGCCCTGTCAAAATAATGGTTGAGCCCGATGATTGAAAGGGGGAAAATGCAGTTGGATTCTCAATACTGGAGTGCAACTGAGAAAGAAAAGAGAAATTATTGCTTTTCCCATGGAAATTCTAAGCAGTTAAGAAGGGTGGTTAATAAGCATTGGGACTGGAACCCCTTTGACTTTCCTGTATCATCTCCTCCCTGTGTTTCAGGGTGCTGCAGGAGCTGAAACACAATTTTTGTGTGTTTATTGTCAGCTCTGGTTTGACTTTGTGCTCAAGCAGGGAAGAACAGCGCCACACAGCACAGATCTCCTGCTGGAAAGAGGAGACACATTCTGGACTCAGCTCAGGCCCTTCCTTTCAGTGAGTGCAGATGTTTTTCTTTCCCTTGGAGGATTGGTATGTGCTAATTGGGCAAAGAACAATAATTAGTCAGAGTGTGTGGGAGGTGATTTGTCTGGATACCACCACGGGGCCTCCCATAAGGCTCTGAGGCTGGAGCTGCCCTTGTGAACTCCCCTTAATTGCCTGGACAACTGGCTCACTGCAAACACCTGGAATCTGGGGTGTCCTCCTCCCTCTCCCCAGATCCTTCCCGCTCAAACATGGAACTATTGTGATCCATTTGGAATTTCCAGGGAAAAAGGAGAATCACTTCTGGCCATGCTATGAGATTACATCAGATCATAGATGGGATTGCAATAGCAATGAATTTATGAACAATGATAATATTATTTCATCCACACATTTCCCAGGTTGTACAGAGAAAACTGTTCTATCTCATGTGAACTTTACTAGATTTTAAAATATATTTTATATAGTCAAACCCCACAGAAATTCATTGGTTGAGAGTTCATTGGTCCCAAGTAGCTCAGTTCTTAGCTTTTGGGTTCCTATTGGATACGGATTTCTTTGCCTCTGATGTTAATTAGGTTCTCATTCTCTGTTCTTTTGTCTCTCTTTTCCCAGACCTCAGATCATGCCAGGGGTGATGGTTGGAACTGATGTCCATTAATGGTTGCTAATGGTCATTGTCTTTTGTGTATTTTCTGTGCTACTCCCAGTCTGCTGAGATGTTCAGCTCATCAACAATCTGGTAAAACAATCTCTTCCGAAGAAACTTCAATTCCCTTCCCGTGGGGCAAAGGCGAACAAAACCCCTGACTAAAGTTCTATAAAAATTTTTGAACTTGGTATCATTTCCAACAGTAGGACCCAAGGGAATGGTCTGAAGTCGTGCCAGGGGTTGGAAATGAGGAGGAGTTTTTCACTCAAAACTGGTTGAACACTGGAACAGCTCCCCAGAGAATGGTCACAGCCCCAAGGCTGCTCAGGAAATGTTTGGAGAAGGCTCCAGGTATGGGTGGGATTGTTGGGATGTCCAGGACCAGAAGTTGGACTCGATGATACTTGTGAATCCCTCCCAGATCAGGATATTCATCCCGGGAAAGACATTCTCAAGTAGTATCCCAATGCCCGATGTTTGAAAGCTGAACATGTTCTTGCCACATTCTACTGGGTCATTTTAAAGGAGAAAATCAGGCCATTAACTGAATTTCAGTTGTCAGCAGGTGACACATGCTGCCAGCGTGTTTTTAGCCCCATGAAGGTGTATCAAGCTCTGAGCGTTGACCAGCAACCTCACAGGAATGGCTTAAAAATAATTAACAAGGCAGCTTTTGTAAAAGCAAAAAGGTTTAATTAAAGAAGAAAATAACAAACTATACAGAACAAAAGAGTAAAAGCCATGCACAGTGCAGGGAGGTCCCTTGCACCTGCTAAGACACCCTGAAAAAGCCCCGAGAGACTTTGTGCTCTCTCTTAAGTATTTAATAATCTAGAAGAGATTTTTGTCTTGCTGCCCAACAGAAAACAGGGACATTCCTTGAGGAACAGTTAAAGGGTCCAACTGGTGCCTTTGTCCTGGCACTGGGCCAATTATGGTGAGAGGAGCATGAAAGTTTCTGGTTCTTCTATGTTGGGAATGATAAAAGTTTACAGGAAAGTTTTACAGATATGAATGCTCAGCAGAAGGCTCTCTGAATGTAGAACCTGAAAAGGGGAATAGAGATAGAAGCAAGTTTTCATATAGAACAATAAAAGATGTCTAAATTAAGGATTGCTGGGCCAGATGTTACTGGACAATTAAGGAGGCAAAGATTAAGTCGAGTTGGAAAAAAGGTTAGAGCAAAGGATATGTTGACCACAAACAAAATAGCTGTTTTTAGCAAGCAAAAAGAGGTCTCAAGAAAAGCAAGAGATACTATAGGCAAACATAAATATGTTTTTTACCAAGTAGAAAAAAGGTCTAAGAATTTTCCACTGCAAGGAAATAGAAAAACAACTTTAAGCTCAAACTGTAACATAATATGGTAATGACAGTAGTTATGATGGGCTAGAAGAAATGGTAAGAGTAATGTGTGTGATACTGATTGGTTTTTATGTATTGAGATGCTCAGTAAAGAAAACTATATAATGCATTGTAACTAAAGCTAAAGTGGCTTCAGGTTTTGCCTATAAGCTGATGCTGACAGCTCCAGGCTTGGCTCTGTTACCCCCCACTGCTGTGACTTCAATCTCTGAAATAAACAGCACCTTTGAAGGGCGGCCTGGAGTCCTGTATCTCTCCTTCAGGCTCTTACACTTCTTAAAAGATCAGGGGTGAAACTGAAACTCTTTTCCTAATATAGGAACATGTGCTTGGGTGTAGGGGAGCTGCAACAACCAGGCTGTCCTGAAGTCCCCTGGCCAAGAGTTGAATCCCTGCTCCAGAATATTTGGATGCCAAACAAAGTGCTGGCCATGTTGCAAGGCTCAGCTGCTGAGATGATTCTGAGTTCAGGGAAACCGCAAAATTCCTGCAAATTCGAATGTTAAAGCTCATCAGAAAAGGAGCAACTTTTTCCAAGTTGGTGTCCACTTTAAAAGTTGTTCGACCGAGCAAATTCCATGTTCCTGTCTCTCTATTTATCTGCCTACCTGCCTATTTATGCAGCTATTTTCCCCCAAGAGCTTCAGAGCTCATTCTGGGTTGCATAATTTTGTGGGGAAGGATCTGACACCTCATAGGATCAAAAAAGAAATATCTCCCCCACCATCCAGCTTCTGCAGGCCAGATTTGGGGAGTAGGATATTAATTTCCTATAGAACTCAGTGTGAAAAGCACAGGTTCCCTATGTACATGTCTAAATATATAAAANNNTTTATTAATAAATATAAATATATTAATATATTAATACATATAATATATATTATATAAATATATGTATGTGCATCTGTGTATATGAACATAAACACACACACATATAAATAAAAATATATAAAGTCTGGAAAGCACTGGAGAAATTTTGAGGGAGAAGTCTTCTGCAGTGAATGTTTTCCTGGGGAAGTCAACCAATTTTTTTCTCTGCCATCAAATTCCTGTGTTTCTCTCATGGTGTCTCTAAATTGGACTCAATGTGTCCAGAGGAGATTTTGGTGTCTTTCTGCCTTTCCAAGAACCCAGGAATCAGAGTAAATTCCAAACAAAAGTCTTTTATTATATAATCCTGTTTATTAAAAATTAGTCTACAGATGGTGTTTCTTTTCAAGCCCATCACTGAAAGCCAGATATTTTTTTTTATTGTTTCTATTTACAAACAACAACAATAACAATAAAAGATGATTAATTATCATCAGTTATTCTGTGAAACCCCAGATATTTCTGGAAAGATGAAGTTTTAAATACAAATATTACATAATAGGAATGTCTACAGCAGATTGCATTAAATTTCAAGCGCTTCAGGCTGCATTTTATTTCGCTTCCCACTGCTCCTAATAACACTCTTTGTTCCTCTCTAAGCCAATCTTTCTCATTCTTTGTTGGTTTTACATTCTGCAAACGCCTGTGGACAGTTCTGGTCCCCTCGGTCAGGGATTGGACAAACTGCACACATTGTTTCCTTTTAATCTTATCTCTCTCCTGACTTCTGAAATACTTGGAGTTTTTCTCCGCCATCCTCAGCAGTTTACCAGCTCCTTCTTGATATTTTGATGTGCTGAACCAGCACCATTCCACAGTGGGAGCCAGATGATCCCAAAACATTCAATCCTTTCTGTTCAGCAGCAGTTTGGGGGAAGCACCTCATTGCTGATTGCACCAGAACATCTGATTTTCAGGAAGCTCTTGCACTCGGATCTTCTAATTAGAGGCAAGCCTTGGGCTCTTCTCCAACACAATTAATGACAGGACAAGGGGAGATTGCCTCAAGTTGCACCATGGGAGGTTCAGGTTGGATAGCAGGAAAAAAAGAAATTCACTGGAAGAGGGGTCAAACATCAAAACAGGGTGCCCAGGGCAGTGGTGAGGTCACCAACTCTGACCATGACATTAAAACATTCCCATTTTTATATTCTCAGCTGGACTTGGGCTCTTGCAGCAGCCAAGTCTTTCCTTCCACAATTTCTGCCTCAAAGGAAGACTTTATTCTTTTAAGTTAAAACTTGAAATTCATCGCTGCCCTGACATCAGCTCTGCACTTTTTTTTTTCCCCCTTGCCCGTAGCAGAAAAGGTCCTTTGGCAATGATATTTAAAGGAAGGTGCACACCTGAGAATGCAGAAAGTGCTGCTGTGTTGTTTTTGTTAAGAAAGCCAAATTGGGATGATCCATTTGGTCCCATTTCTTTGCCTTTCAAGGCAAACCAGTTTTCTTGCTCTTTTTATGCACCTTTGTTTGCTGGACTCCTCTCTTTGCCTGGCAGGCACAGAGGGATCTCAAGGATTTCCTGCTAGTTTTGAAAATGAAGGATGGAAGAAATCCAGGATCTGGGATTTGATTGCAATAGCAATGAGCTATGACCAAAAAAATTCTTGTGAAAGAGGAGTGGAACAGTTATTGCTGAGAGTTCCTGCTCTGACAGATGAGGATATTTCCACTACCAGCAGTACCCAAACACTGCAGGGCTGGATAAAACACTCTCAATAAAAGACATCATCTCAAGGAATTTGCAGCATAAAAGTTATGAAGCCTCACATGCATTAGAGAAAAAATAGTGCAATAAAAAGATTGTTATGGGTTTAACTGCTACAGCTGCTGCTTTTTATTTTCTTTTTTTTCCCCTTGTTGTCTTGTTTAGGTTTGAAGACGATTTCTGAGTTTGAGAAGCACAGAATTGATGGATTTGGCAAAGACCTCCAAGATCATCACATCCAATCTTTGACTGAATGCCACCACGGCCACTGAATTGTGTCACAAAGTGCCACATTTATTCATTTTGTGAACTTAGCCCATTGATCCAGCCTGTCCAGGGCCCTCTGTAGAGCCTTCCATGCCACAAACAGATGGATTTCAATCCAAACACTGGCATGGTGCCCCTGGCCTCACCTAGGTTTTATCCCCTTCCCCTTCAAACCTCGTTTAAAACCCTCTATCAGCCCCAAAACTCATGGCTCAGAACCCTCTTCCCCCTTGAGACAAGTGAGACCCATTTGTCACCAGCAGCCCCAGTGCCTGTAAAACACCAGAAAAGCCAAAATTCCACCTGAGCTGGGTTGATCCTGTGGAAAAAAATTAACTGCAGCTGAGCCAGGTGTTGATAAGTGGGAGAGGCGCTCTCCAACCTCATCACTGCCAACATGAATAACCAATTGTGGAGTGTTAATCTTGGGGCAGGACCAGGCCAGGGAGATCCCCAGGAACGCCTCTGTTGGAGTCCAGGGCATCCCTCTGGGCGCCCTGGGAAGTCACAGACCTCGGTTAGAGAGGCCTGGGGCCCGAAAAAGAGGGTCTGGGGTCTGTGCAGGGGGGTTTGCCTGGCACAGAGCCCAGGAAGACACAGTCTTTGATTTTGGTCCATGAGAAGAACATCTAACAGAGAGAAGAATTGCAAGTCACAAAGGTGTTACTGAGAGTAGTGTAGTTATCACTGTGCAGAAGATTTTGTAGTTTTGGGTTTTTAGAATGTAGATGCAAAGGGACAAGATGGTGGTTTTAGGGCGGTGCCCTGAGATCATCTTCTTCTCCCTTGGCATCCATCTTCTGCAGTGACGTGGGCACAAAGTAGTTTCAGTGGATTGGATCAGAGTAGAAATGACCCTGTCAGTACAGGTGATAGACATTGGCATAGAATTGTAAACAATGGGTACGTAGTTATCTGTATAAGAGGTAGCGACCTCCCATCACGGAGCGGAGTTGCCTCGTGTCCGAGCTGCTGAGAACACCTTGGCCCATCACAGGAGGGAGTCACCTCGTGTCCAGGCTGCTGAGAACACCATGGCCGGACACAGGAGGGGAGTCACCTTGTGTCCAGGCTGCTGTGAACATCTTGGCTGAACACACAAAATTGTAAGATAAGAACTAATAAACAACGCGAGAAACCAAAAAAACCAAGACCTTGAGACTCCTCATCATTCTCTTGCGCCGAACACCGAGCACCGAGCTCAGCACAGAACACAGAGACACAGTCAGACAGCAGACCCTAAATCCTTCAGAGGTCAAGAGGGAGAATAACTCCCTTGAACCAGCAGCCAGCTTTGGAATCTCGGGTGAGAGAAACAACCGACTAAAACCCGAGACGCCTCCTGCACAGGGAAGGCAGCAGAATTCCCTGTGGGATGGCTCTGGCCAGCAAAGAAGTTGTCAGGAGTGGGATTCGAACCCACGCCTCCAGGGGAGACTGCGACCTGAACGCAGCGCCTTAGACCGCTCGGCCATCCTGACCCTGACACTTGTATTCCCACATCCTAAAATTCCCGGGAAATAATTTTCCATCAAGTGTGTCCTTTCAGTGTGTGGGGCATTTCCTTGGGCATCCAGGATTCTCCTCTGGGAAGCAAAGAAGAGCCTGAACTCCGGAACTGACGGGAGAGCACAGCCAGGTAGGGGTCGATCTCTTCTCCTGAGTAACAAAGGATAGGGGAAGAGTAAATGGCCTAAAATTGCACCAGGAATGGTTCAGATGGGATATTAGGACAAATTTCTTTAGTAAAGGCGTAGAAATGGGCTGTCCAGGGAAGTGCTGGAGCCACCAGTGCCTGGAAGTCTTCAGAGCTGTGTGGATGTGGCTCAGGGATACGGCGTAGCATTGAACACAGTGCTGGGTTAGTGGTGGGCCTCGGTGATCTCAGAGGTCTTTTCCAAGTTTAACAGTTCCATGATAAGGCTCGGAGTTCTCTCTACCCTCACTTACAACTTAGTTAACAATTCATTAAGCGGTTAACAATTAGCTTAGGGTGGGCCTAACCAGTGCAAATACAAAAAAAACCAGCTTAATGAAGGAGGTAAAAACCCCAAAGAACCTCGAGAATCAGAATAAAAAAAAAAAAAAAAAGAGATACAATAATTTCTTGCATATCCCTTTACCTCTGCCAGCTCCTTTTTTTTTTTTTCTTTCTTTCTTTTTGATTTTTTTTCCTTCCCTGCAGAGTGCTGGAATTTGTCCAACAGACTTTAGATGAATTGACAGTGGCATATGCATGAGCTGATGGCTGTGAACAGCAACGAGGTTTCCCAATCCTGCAAAGCTCGGTGCAACTCCCCAGAGAGGATCTGAGCAAGGTCATCTCTTCCCTTTGAAGGTGGAAACAGCAGGACCTTGCAGTGTCCAGAAACAGGGCTGAGGAAATTCAGTTTCAATTGAAAAGAGAGGAGATTTTATTCCAAGAGAAAGGGAAATTGAGGTAAGCGACAAATCCTCCAGAGTGGCTCACGAAATACATCTGAGAAAAGAGAAAGCCACGCAAAATAAATTTCACCCTTTATGCAACGTGTGCTGGGGGGTTGGAAGTGGATCATTAGGGCTTCTTCCAACCCAAGCCAGTTTGGATTCTGTGATATTTTGAGGAGGTTTTGTGGTAACAATCTATGGTCCTGGACAGTGGTGAGGGTCTTCATGAGGGTCTTCACAGGAGAGGAGAAGTGACATTTACAGAGACAGAAGAGGGCTCAGAGCATTCAAGGTCCCTTCCAGCTCAAACCATCCTATGATTATAATTCTCTATAACCCCCCATTTTAGAGGATTTTACATGAAACTCTTATAACTGTATCATTACAGATGAAAACTTCAGCATCCCTTTTAACTTTATCCTGCGGAAGAATTTCTTGAGCTTGTGAGGGAAAGAGTTGCAGGATGTTCATAATTATCAGCTGCTTCTGCCCACATTCCTGGCTGATAGGAAGTCGTTAGTCTTGAGCCCCGGCTAATGGGCCATGCTAGAGACACTGAGCAGATTTTGGCACTACAAATTGTGCTCTGGATGGATGCAAAGCCCTGTGTCACCACTGCCCATCACAATGACACTGCCCTAATGACAATGACCCTTTGCCCTGGGAGGCATCACTAGCACAGAAGGGAATCAAACTCCTGGGAATTGAGCATCAACCTGCTGCCAAAGCAATGTACCTAGTTTGATTTATAAATTAAATAAATTATATAATTATAATTCTCTCTATATTATATTTTTATACATAACGATATGATTTTATATAATTATAGAATTAATTTATAATTTTAAACCTCTGTAAATTTTATAAATTTTAAGGCAGAAATGGAGAAAAGGGGCAGGAGGGCAAGTCAGGGGCTTCTGAGTTGGCCTCCTGGTCAACCCCTGTTCCTCGAGCTCCTTCGGGCCTGGTGGCATCTGGATGTGGGTGGCCACGGGCGAGTAAGGAGAGTGTTTTGCAGAGCCCCAGCTGGTGAGGCATGAGCTGTGCCAGGCTCGGAGTGGGAAACACAATGCCAAGGTGTTTCCATTGGGGAAACATTCCGCATTTGGGTTGCTTTGTATGAGAATAAACAGACGGCACAAAGGAATCTGCCAACTCCCCATCAACACCAAGTCCTTTTAAGGCTTTTTTTTTTCCTTTTTTTTTTTTTTTTTTCTTTAACAGCTTCACAGACTCCCAGGCAGGATCGTGTAGCAGCTTTGAAACCAGTGAGGCATTTGCCATTTCCCTCTCACCTTGCCTGCCTTTGGATTGGCACAGCTCCACGGCCCAGCTTTTATGCCTGTGGATCTCTCTTGCTCTGTCATTAAAACAAATGTTTCTTTGACTCATTTTGGCTTGGGAAAGGAGAAGGGGCAGGAGAGTCTCCTTTGCTCATCTTGGCAGAGGAGTCACGGACTCGGAGATTTTGGAGGACTGGGGCAGCCACCACCTGCTAAGAACGAGGGCAGAGCCTCACTCCAAGGGCAGGCACCTTGAGGAGAGCTCCTTCACTAAAGGTCACTCCTCCAGGGGGACACCTCCAGGATTTTATGTCCCCATCCCGTGTCCAGCAAGTGGGATCTTTAAGCAGAAGAGGCCATAGCTCTCATTTCCCTTGTGAGAAGGGATCCGTGATGAGGTTGTCTGACACTTTGTCCAATTCCATTTTTGTGGATTCACAGCATGGTTTGCTTCAGAAGGGACCTTCAAGATTATCTGTAAGATTATCTTTCTACCTCCTGCCATGGGCAGGGACACCTTCCACTGGACCAGGTTGCTCAGAACCCCTTCCAGCCTGGCCTTGGACACTTCCAGAGATGGGGCTTGAAACCCTTCAGGACTGGAGACTCCTCCACATCCCTGGTCAGGTTGTTCCAGTGTTTTCTCAAAAAAAAAAAAAAAAAAAAATAAAAAAAAAAAAAAAATTATCTCAGGATGGAACCTTTTTTATGTGCCCACATTCAATGCGGGCTCCCACTGCTTGTCAGAGATTTGTGACTCTCATAAATGCTTATTAAGGGAAACTTTATTTCAAAAATCTCTTATTTTTCATTTATTACTGGAGGCTGGGTGGTGAAAGGGTGTTCATTTCTTTAATTTTCTAAGCAGTGGAGGACTTTAAGTGCTCACCAAAAAGTGCAATTAAATCAAAACCACTTGCTTAAAAGTATCCAGAGTCTTATCTGTGTGAGAAGAAAGGGAGAAGCTGCTTGGCCACAGCTTGGGATGTTGGACAGGGTTTTAAATCACAGCCTGTGCAAACCAAGCTGCAGAGGAGAAGTTTCCTTTTGCAATTAA
>VWZU01011307.1:51949-68213 GCA_013397095.1 Sterrhoptilus dennistouni | reverse complement strand
AAAAAAAGGTGAATGCAAGAGGGATTTGCAGGTCTGTGGTTTTCCAGTGTTTTGCAGTTGAGTCTGAGGGGACACATTAACCCTGAAGCTGCCAGAGAGGCTTCTGAAGCCACAGAGGATGAAATCAGAGTTGAGGTAATGCCAGTTTTTGAGGTAATACCAGTTTCGTTCTTTAAGGACCACACTGTGTGTTCATCACATCCCGGTCTTTCTATTTTCTGCCTTTTTTTTATCTCTGTGAGTGTCTCTAAACACCCTCACCCCTCTTTCCAGTGGCTCTAATACACATCCACCCTTTTCCTTTCCTACTGAATCACTTACCCCATTCTCCATCCTTCTGTAAGGAGCAAAGAGAATTTACTCAATTGCAAAATGCATTTTCTTTTTTTTCCCTTGCCCCAAGATTTTTCCCAAACCACCTACTTGGGAGAATCCCAGGAGCTCCTGTTTGCTTTCAGTGATCACCTCAGTGATTGCTGCTGTGTTGTCTTGCTTTGCTTTCCTGGCTGTTCCTTCCCAGAGCTGTTTCTGTTCCACGTTTTCTGAGTCGTAGAGGAAAGGGAAAAAAAAAATTAACAAAATAACTTCTTCCTTTGAGCCAAACACGAATTAGGCAACTGAGCAGACAGAAATGCTCACTGGTCCAGGAGAGAGTGGATTTGTAATCTAAATTACCATGGAATAAAAGCATCATCCTCCTTCTGTTCTCTAATTTAAACATTGTCTCCTGTTCTTCTTCCCTTTTTGTTTGACTAATTTAGTTGCCTTTGGTTTAAGGGCAAGGAAATCTCATTTGCATACTGTAGAGGACATTAATTACGAGTCCTTTTACCTCAAGCCCTGCTCCTCCTGCACTGACTGGAAGCCTCAGTGTGACTGCAGCCCTGGTTCCTACGAGGGTCGTTAATTATTGAGCCTGTTGAGCTATCCCTGAACATAACGAGCTCAGGGATGAGCTGTGTCTCCCTGGGGGCCTGGCTGGAAGGAGAGGGCAGGCAGTGGGAAGGGGATGAGCCACAGCAATCCCAGTTTGGGAGAAGGTGTAACTGTGAGAGGGACAGAGTGGGTGTCGACAGAGTCACAGAACCATGGAATGGTTTGGGTTGGAATGGACCCTAAAAATCATTCAGTTCCGACCTGCTGCCATGGCCAGGGACACCTTCTACTGGACTAGGTTCCACAATCTAAATTCCAGATCTACAGCTTCTCTGGACAACTTGTTCCACCCTCACAGTAAAGAATTTTTTCCTAATAAAGGATTTTTTCCTAATGGCTCACCTGAAGGTACCAAAATTTGAAATAATTTCCCCTTGTCCTTGGTTATTGGGATTTATTGGGTGGTGAGGCACAGGTTGGCCAGAAAAGTTGCGGATGCCCCATTCCTTGAAGTGTCCAAGGCCAGGCTGGACAGGGCTTGGAGCAAACTGGGATAGTGGAAGGTGTCCCTGCCTTTGCCATGGGGGTTGGAACAAGATAGTTTTCCAAACCCTTCCAAGCCAAACCATTTTATGGTTCTGAGACTGGAAATGCCCTAATTCTGACCGAGATTCCTCATCCCACAAAGCCTGGAGTCACTAGATCCAGGACTCCAGCCAAGATCTCCTTTTGGCTCTGCCATGCCAGGAGGCTGATGAGGCTCCAGCATAAAACACTCAGAGAAGGTGTTGCTCTGGTTAAAAATTAACAGCTCTGGTCTCTCTTGATGCAGAACTGGCTTTATGATAAATTTACTTTTCTAGAATAGGGTAATCCTGTATGAATTTCCTTCACCTATCTCATCCCCTGGAATTGTCTAAGACTGGGTGAGCTTATCAAGGCACTAAATCCAACCGAAAAACCAAGAAAGGTATCACTCCAAAAGTATAATATCCCAAGCCTTGGGGAACTTCACTTGAACTCTTCCTCCAAAGCTTGGGATGAACTGCAGCCTGCTTGGCTCCCCTTGGACTGACCAGACCAGATGGATCACCTAAAGTTTATTTTGTAGGACTGGAGAATATTCAAGCTCTTCCCTTTCTGGAGAACACCTGGGCTCTGATTGTTAAATCACTTCAATGCTGGTGCAGAGTGGGTGAGTCTGGACTTTAGGCTGAACCTTGAACCCAGCCTGACCCAGAGTGTGGATTTCTATTTTCTTGCTGCAGGTCATGACAGATTTTAGCTCCTTAGGAAAACCCCCTTATGTAAAAAATTCCCTCTTGGATGGACCCTTACTCAAAGCCATTTGCAAGACAGCTGGAGATAGATGGAATTGTCTTTAGAGGTCATGTGGCAGCCCCCAAATATAAGAGGATCTGCTCTTCCTATGCTCCACTCTCCTCATTAGGAAGTTCCTCCTGGAGGTGCGGAGCTGCATTTTTGGTGTCCATGACTCTTGCCAATTCTCCTCCAGAAGATGGCAGGACGCTGGATTTGCTCTGTGATGTCTTTTGGCACTGACAGCAAGCTGGGGATGTTATTTACAGAAGTTTGTTGTGACAGTGCAGGGAGGGCTGAGGGACATTTGCCTGTGAATAGCAGTGAAATTTAGGACTCTGCTGTGTTTTATTTATGGCGTGTTTCCAGATGCTGGGCACAGAAATAATTTGCTTAATAAATAATACAAATAAAAAGACATCCAATGCCTTGTGCTCGCAGCCCAGACAGCCACACACGGAGTGACAGCCTGCCAGGGAGCTGGAGGTTTTGGAGTAGCTCTGTTTCCACGGAATCCTTCAGGTTGGAAAAGTCCTTCAAGCTCATCGGGTCCAATTTTTGACCGAATACCAGCACGTCCACCAAACCACATCCCCAAGTGCAATGCCTGCTCATTTTTGAACACTTGATGGGGGGAGATAACTCCACCATTTCCCTGGGCAGTCCATTCCAATGCTTATCCTTTCAGTGAAGAAATTGTTCAAAATATCCAACCTGGATCTCCTCTGTCACATCTTGAGGGGTTTTCCCCTTGTTTTGTTCCTTCCTGCGAGAAGAATTCAACCCTCACCTCACTCAGCCTCCTCTCAGTGGTTGTAGAGACCAATCAGGTCTCCCCTGAGCCTCATTTTGTCCTTTTTAGGGTCTTCCTCAAGCCATTACTGTAATGAGTGATCAAGGGTTGGACAATTCCTTTCTTCAGGTGTTTTCCTCTCTTTCCAGAGCCCCATCAAATGTCACAGGGGACAGTGAAGAGCGCATTACGCACAGTGCTGGGCGATGTGATTTCAGGCACCAGAGCCAACCTTGGGAAAATTGTTCAGGGCACTAAAATCTGGGAATTCGAATTTATACATTGTCAAGGACTGGAACAGGCTTCCCAGAGAAGTGGTGGAGTCACCATCCCTGGAAGTGTTCAAATGGAGTGTAGTGGTGTTGACACTTGGACTGGATGAACTTAGAGCTCTTTTCCAACCTTAGCAATTCTGTAATTCCATGATTTGGGTGTAGGAGGGAGTGGGGCTCCTCTTGTCTCTCTGTCCTGTTGACCAGCAATCTGCAAATGTACAGCTTGGTTGACTAAAGTTTCAATAAATTCAGGGCCAAGGCAGCTGAATCACACTCAGGTTGTAGACAACTGGATGACCTCGAAGGTTTTTTTTCCAACCCACTCTGTCATTTATCTCATCCTAAACCAGACATGCACTTCGTTGGGTGATTCACACTCTAAACTCCCTTCAGTTTGTTGACTGGATTGTCTTTAACTGTAATGAGAACAAAGGTAATTAAATTAAGATCACTAAGTTACAGATACCCCAAATGATGCAGATGTATCCCAGTCTTCTCCTGTGCCTCAGTTTCTCCACAGGAGGAATTTAATTAATGGCACTTTCTTATCTTGTAAGGCTAAATAAAAATATCACCATATTCAACAGTAGAGAAAATGAAGCCAGTATTCCTCTTTTATGTCTTCGTGGATTGAAATGGCTGGTTCAGAGAACACACCAGGTCTGGCTAAGATTAGACAGATAAAAAACATATTTAAGGCATGTTTTCCTCCTCACATGGGCATTCTGGATGGAGTCCCAGAGCAGAGTTTTTATTCCTTTCTTTCCCCTCAGAAAGAACACATTTTCTCCGTCCATAAGGATGAAGAAAGAGTCGTGTCAAGAGCAGAGTGACAGTGGTAAATGGATAAAAAATGTTTCTACATGAACTGTTCTAGCTATGGCTGGGGTCAAATCATTCCAGGAGACAGCAGGAACAGCACAAAGTAATTTGTAATCTTCAGCTGTGCATGTCCTGGGACACCCAAACCCAAAACACATGTTAACACCGGGACAGGGAGACTCTAAACGCTGCTGTTTAAAGTCTTTAAAGTTTAAAGCAGTGTCAGACAGAAAGAAGAGATGGAAGGTGCTGGGAAATTCCTAGGAAAATGAAGGATAGTAGGGAGGAAGTATGGAGGCTGGAGAAACAGAAAAAAAATTATAATTATTTATTTTTTTTAAACATTTAGTGTCTATTCTGGAGCCTTCCTTCTTCTGTTTGAGGTAAATATTTAAAGTTCCAACAAATGGAGGAGTATTCAGCGCAGCTATTGGATTTTACACCCCAAATTCCACATCCACTGGCTCTGGAGGAAGACTTTGGTGGCCCAGTTCAGATGGAACCCTTTACATAAAAACTTCAGAATAATTTAGGTTGGATGTCCCCTTTTGAAGTAACCAGTCTAAAAACCTGTTCCAAATAGGGCCAAGCAGTTCAGGTCACCCAATTTCCAGTCAAAAATTTTAGTATCTCCAAGAGCTGGGATCCATCTTCTCTACATCCTTCCCTTAAGGAGTTTCATGCAATAACAAGATTTTCCTTCACCTTGAGTGTGAGCATATTTTCTACTCCCAGCTTCCCATTGTAAATCCTTGTATATCCACCTTTTTCCAACCTCCAGTGTCTCTTTTGAACTGGAGAACCCAAAAAAGGACAAATTATCTGTACTTCTTTTTCTTTCCTTAGGCAGCAGGAGGTCAGTAACGTGCCTGAGCCTTTCCAGGTTTAATCCTATTCTGTGAATCAAGGCTGTGACAGGAGAAAATGTGACCAATTCCTGATGTCTTCCCTGCCCCTCTGGCCTTTCTCTGGTGCTTGGTACTGAACAGCAGCTTCTGTTGACAGCAGCATCAGAAAGGCCAAACACCTTTTGAAATCTGTTTATAATTAATTGAAAGCTGATATTGCGAGTCACTTTAATACATGTTCATTATCACTTGGCCCCTCTGATATAGGTTACAACCTGAAGGAATTGAAATTAGTGGATGGCCTGAGTAGCTCTCATCAGTGATCAGCAGAAGCCATGGGATGAAGCAGTTTCCTTCACAGTATGAAAGAGAGGGAAGGGAAAGTTCACGCTTTAAACTTCCATTTCAATACACTTAAAAGCCAGATTAGAATGAAAGAGGTGTTTTTTTTCCCTCTCAGCTTGAAAGCTGAATGCAGAACAAAATAACTTGATTCCATATTTGAAGGCGAGTCCCACTGAGTTATTCAGTAATGACAACACATTTGCTGTTTTCCCTTTGCTTTCGTAGATACACGTGTGGAAGGAAGGGTGTGGGCACTGCCTGAAATCAGCCTGGGCATTGAAGGAGCTGGCAAAGCTTGACCCATCCTCTGCTCCACAACCAGCCCATCCAGGTTGGACTCCGCTGAGCCTTCTGCAGTGGCTTCAAAGGGTCAGGCATCTGCTCCAGTGTGCACGGGGAGAAGGAGAAATGTTCATTTTTCCCCCAGGGGGATGGAAACAGGCACGTTCATGTTGCTCTTTCCACCATTCTGAAGTATCCAGGCTGTTTGTTTATCCCAGGCTCGGCTAATTCCCAACAATAACTTGTCCAGGAGGACTGAGAGGGTTTTTTACAGAGCCCCTCTGCCAAACTCTTCCTCTCTGAGTGAGCAGTGAAGGGTGAACGTCTTCTTCTCTGGGTGGCTAAAAGCCAGAGGGAGAGAAGAGAAAATTAGTGGCGAGTGGAATGCTCAAGATGATGGAAGAAATTCCTGTGGGGTGAAATCCCTCTACAATGAAATGTTGGTATGCTGCAGACTTCTGTCTTGAGGGGGAAAAGAGTCAGGTCAGACCGTGGACTTGTGCTACCTGGATTTAGAAATCAGAGCATCTCAGGGGAGAAGAAAAAATTCCTTTCCCCAATCCAGAGCCAGTGTCCAGGAGACCAAGGCACATCAGCAACCATCCTGGCAAATGTCCATGCCTGCCTCCATCTACTCCTGCCTCTGCTTTAGGCAGACTGTGATTAAAGATCAGCATGAAACAGCTCACAGATCATCCAGATAAGCCTAAACAAGCTGATAAAATCACCTCAGGCCCTGAGAAATGTGTTTCAAGGGTGCTGCTGCCATCAGATCTTCACCCATGGCATGGATGTGCCAGGGTGGGAGGTTTGGTCACTTTGAATGCAGCTCCAGCTTGGTGGGACTGGGCAGCTGCCAGTGCCAGACCAGTAACAAACCCAAGATCACAAAGTCATTCATTAAAGTTGGAAAAGAGCTCTGAGGCCATCCAGGCCCACTGAACCACATTGTGAAATGTCATTTCTATTCATTTTTTGAGCAATTCCAAAGATGCTGACCCCAGAACTTCCCTGGGCAGCCGGTTCCAAGGCTTGACCACTCTTCCAGTGCAGATTTTTTTTCTAATATTCCACCTAATTTTTCCTGTTATCCACCTCATCACTGGACTGGTGCTATGGACAGCTCACACAGCACAAAGCACAAACCACTGCGTTTCTGTTTTCTGTTTTTCCTTCTTGAGAAGACCAAAATTTCTTCTGTCAACAGTTTAAGGGATGTTTTAGGGAACATCCAGGCTCCAAGGGCTGAGTTTTGGGTGAAAATCAGAATCTGAGAAGGCAGAAGATGCTGTGCAGTGAGGAGCTGACCACTTTGCTCCTATGATGTGGAAATAGCTGTTCTTTGTTGCTGCTCTCTCCATTGGCCTGAGCAGAAGTGCTGGAAATACAGCTGGAATTATTTGTGCTTATATAATCAAGCCACATCTATGCAAAATTGCTTCTTAATGACTCATCACAGCGCACTGTTTGTCTTCTCCTGCCAGCCAGCTGACTGAGAGGAGTTGTTGGACCTCAGATTCCTCCCAGGCAGCCTCTATAAACATTTGAGTTTTATTAGCTGTTTATAAATTATATCAAAATACATCAGGCACCCGTGGCAGGGACGGAACATGCAATAAATAAGGCAAACATGGGATGAAAACAGATATATACATTTTAAAGTGCACCTGAGGCACATTAGAGTCATTGCATAATATGCTTTGACTTAATAAGAAGATGCACTTTGCGTAAAGACAGCGCTTAAAGTGGCTCTCCCTGACTGATTTATGAAATGTAAATGTTTACACATCCGCTGTGTATCCTGGGGCTTGCAGGAGTAAAGTCAAAGCAACCTTGGGGGTGGGAATACATTTCACCGGGTACAGGGAAACCCTCCTCCCACTTCCACTGGCACATCTCTCTTGACCAAGCTGGAATTGTGGTGAGATCAAAATGGGGCTTGAAAGAGGCAAAATAGATGCATACAAACTCCAAATGCACATTTCTTCTCGCATGACAGACAAAATAATGAGATGTTTGAGCAGCTTCTACGGGGAAATGATTTTTCAATTCCATTGAGATGCAAAGACCTACCCCCCACCCCCCACAAAAAAANAAAAAAAAAAAAAAAAAAAAAAAAAAAGGTTTGTTGCTGTAAAATCAGACATTATGTACAGGATTATGTGTATAAATTATACAGATATAAAAATATGTGTATCCCCAGGGAGGTGGTGGAGTCACCATTCCCTAAAAATGTTGACAAAATAAGTAGACCTGGCACTGGGAATAAGTTTTAGAGGGAATGGTGGTATTTGGTTAAAAGTTACACTTGATCTTCGAGGTCTTTTCCAAATTAAGGATTCTCTGACTCTCTATATCCTAAGTCAGAAAGACAATTCTCAAAGGACCAAAGGAGAACAAACCAATAATTTTCGCTAAACCTGAAATCTTTAAGGCTGAACAAAGGACTTAAAACTTTCCCTCCTTCCTGGAAAACTCTTTCTCTGAATTTTGTTCTTCCGCAAACTTTTGAATGAATGGAATCCAAACCTCTCTGGGGAGATTCCCACTGGCTGTGGCAGGGTTTAGATCCAATTCAGTATCCCTAAATGGGAATTCAGGATAGACTCACCTTTATTTAATACTGACATTTAAAAAATTGTGGGCTTGCCTATGTATTTTGAACGAACACTTGTAGTTAACTACTTATATGTTGTCACCCACTTCTGGATCTCAGATTATTTTCCACTTACGGATTCATGTGCTCTCTGAGGTGTATTCAGTGTTGTCAGCTGGGCAGAATCCTCCATCCTTATTCAATAACAAATCTGGGAATTGGGCTTTCCAAACTTGTAGTGGTTGTAGCGCAAGACAAACATTGTAAATAATGAACATTAATCTTTCCTTGTCCTTTTTGTTCTAGTTTTTGTTGCTGAGCAGATGTGCCGTGAGGAGAATTAACTCCATCCCAGCCAGACCCAACACAAAGGCTACACCTTGAGTTCTGTTTTTCGTTCTGGACCCCTCATTTCAAGAAAGTTGTTGAGGTGCTGGAGAGTGTTCAGAGAAGGGCAGCAAAGATGAAGGTGAAGATCCTAGAGAGTGAGTCCCATGAGGAGCAGCTAAAGGAGCTGGGGAGAGCTTAACCTGGGGAAAAGGAGGCTCAAGGGAGACCTTATTGCTCTTTACAATCACCTGACAGGAGAATGAAGCCAGGTGGGGGCTGGCCTTCTCCCCCTGGGAACAAGGGACAGGACAAGAGAAAACAGCCTCCAGTTGCACTGGGGGAGGTTCAGGTTGGACGTCAGGAGGAATTTCTTCATGGAAAGGGTGGTCAAGGCTTGGAAAAGGCTGCCCAGGGAGGTGGTGGGTCCCCATCCCTGGAGGTAGCCAAGTGGCACCCAGTGCTCTGGTCTGGGTGACAACAGGGTAATCATAGGTTGGACTCAGTATCTTGGAGGTCTTTTCCAACTTAAATGACTGGGATTTGGTGAAAGAGGCAGACAAGCCCTGGGTGGAGCAATAGCTGAAAGCTGCAGCTCTGTCACAGAGCACAAAGATATCAGAGCTAACTCAAACCCAGCCATGCAGCACAAAGCAAAGAGGAGCTGCAAAATCCCACTAGAAGGATAAATTAGCTCATGCTTCATTCCATCCTGGCTCAGTTAATACACTGATACTCGAGTTAATGAATTTAAAATCAACTTGAATGCATCTCAAATGCTCTGGGGTTTGTAGACCTGGTTCCACTTTTTAACTCTCTGAAAGATACTCTGTGTAACCAAGCACCTGCCTGAGTCCTGATTTTCCCTCTGCAAAAGGAGAGGGAAATCCTTCTCAACGCTGTGAGAACAAACCCCGGCATCCTTGAGTGCTCAGGAAAGGGAGCAAATGTTTTGTTCTGTTTTTCAGACCTCACTCTGCCTCTGTCACTGTCTCATGTTTTGTTGAGAGGCACTGCAATCTCTTCAGCTTTTCAATGATTGGGTCCACACCTGTTTGCATGGCCACGCCTTCAAAAAGGTTTTAATTTTCCAAAAGGAGGGGCAGGAGACAGCATCACCGGGGCTGGTTGGTGTGGAGAAGAGCTGTGCCACTGCTGTCACCCACAGCCAGCCATCCTTCACTGAGTTCTGACTCTGTGAATTACTGCGGAAGCTCTGGCATCATCGCCCTGCTCTCTCTTTTTTCCTCTCAGGCTTGAATAAGTTGTGAATTGTTTGGGTTTTTTCACCCACTTCTCCTTGCTTATCTGCAAAACTGCTCGAAGACAAAAAATCTTGGGCTTGTATGCAAAGTGAATTGTGCTTCTCAAAGAAATAGAGTGATAAGATAAAAGCAGGGAAAAGCACATTCTGAACAGATGGGGCTTTTTTCTGTGGTTTATAAGCAAAACTAATATGCAGACTCAATTTTCTGATACCCAGGCTGTGTCAGGCTATTCATGTGCTGCCAGTGAACAATAAAAGGAGGGAAGAAGGTGAGGTGGATTGAACCCAAACACAGTGGATTTCTCTAGGCTTCAGGGCTAATCAGGGTCTGTTTGAGACCAGAAAAGATTCCCGACTACATTCCCTGAACACAAAGCCACCAAACATCCCCTGGTTTCTGCCTGGTGCCATCACCCACAGCTCAGGGTTAAGCAAAAGAGAGAGAAACCAGAGAGGAAGCAGGTGCTGGTGGGTTCAGGGGATGCTTCTGATCTCCTCCCAGTGGTGGAATGGAATCAGGATGGCCTGGGGACAATTTCATCGGGAACAGGCTGCCCAGGGAAGTGGTGGAGTCACCTTCCCTGGAAGTGTTCAATCAACGAGCTGATGTGGCATTTTGTGATGTGGTGTATTGGGGACGGTGGTGTCTGGTTGAAGGCTGGACTTGATGAGCTTGGAGGCCTTTCCCACCCTTAATGACTCAATGATTCCATGATTTTGTGGCCTGCCAGCAGTCAATTCTTGGCTGCCATTCCCCTCCAGAGACTGCTCCTTCCCTGTTCTTGTGGTAATTGAGCCCTGCACAAGTATCCCACTGCCAGTGTGTTATTTGTTCATTTAGCACTGCCTGTCTATCTCCTTTCATTCTTCCTCACCCATTTCCCACTGTATCTCTTCCCCTTGTTTGTCCTCAGCAGCTTTTGTTTGAATTAAATCTCTTTTATTTGCTCTCTGGGGGAGGGAGGCTGCTCAAGCTCCGTTTGCCTCAGAGCAGAGGCGTAACAAGATGGGATATTCTCAGCCAGTGGCATTTCATCCATCAGCACTATTAACACAGGAGCAGAGTCCTTACATTTTCATTCTTTCCATGTTTCCTCCACTTCACATAACCAATTCTTCACTTTTCCCTACACCACTAACTCAATTTTTACATATTACCACCCCCCTCTCCCACCAATACTTTGCAGCCTCTATTAAACATATTTATATTCTAATTATTGCTTTGGCCCTGGTATAACTTCTAAGAAGGAGATTAAACCTCAAACATATTTTACATAGTGCTGCTCCCTGCTAGCAAAGGTCTGTAGGAAACTTCAGTGGAAGTTTTGTTTAATCCCAAATCCTGCAGCCTATTCCATGGACACAGCGGTCAAAGCATCCCCAGCTTGGCCTGTACCTGGATCCACAAAACACATGCGAGGAGAAATGGCCTCAAGCTGTGCCAGGGGAGGTCCAGGCTGGATATTTGATAGAGATTAACACCTGGCCAGATTTTATAAGACACCTGTAAACGTATCAATCTTTGAGGGTCCAGCCCTTGCAGACTGGCTTAAAATAATTTTAGCAAGACTGCTCTTCAGAGGTGTTTTGTAAAGCAAAATGTTTAATAAATGAAAAATATCAAAATAACAAATGTTGCAGAAAACAAAAGAAAAGCCGTGCATAGGTGTCCGAGAAAACCTCTGACACCCTGCTAGAAACACTCCAAAAAACCCTTTACTTCCTTTGTGCTCCTTCCTAAATACAGAATATTTTAGGAGGGACAACATGGCCTGCTGCCAATAGGGAGAGGTACAGGATTTGAAGGACAGTGAAAAGATGCTTCAATAGATGCTTCTCTCTTGGCGCTGAGCCAATCCCTGTCAGAAGGGTATGGAAGTTTCTGGGTCCTTTTCCTTCTAAGAAATGCAAGGGGCGAACCTTAAACTTTTCCCTATATGGAAAACACTTGCTGGGTGTAGGAGATGCATTCTGACAGATATTGGGAAAAATTTCTGCACTGAAAAAGTGGTTGAGCATTGGAATAGACTGTACAGGGAAATGGTGGAGTCACCACCTCTGGAAGTTAAAAACCCACTTCACAATGTGCTTTATGAGCACAGTGGTGTTTGGTCAACGTTTGGACTTGATGATCCTGGAGGTCTTTGCCATCCTCAATGATTCCATGAATCCACAAAAGCCAAGACCTCTTCATGAGGCTTTCTGGAGGAGCCTTGGAGGTGAGAAGTGGGAAAAACTGCACCATGCTCTGGTAAACTGTGACCTTGGAGGTCTTTCCCACCCTTAATGATTCTCTGTGAAACAGCATTTCTACCAGGATGATAATCCTGAAAATCCTTTCCTTATACCTCTTCCTTTCCACTAGAGGGCTGGAAAAGCAAAGATTGTGCAAAGTGCAGTACATACACACACAGAAACTCATTTATTCCTTGTGCTTCTGCAGTTATGCAAACTAATTCTTTTCGGAAAAAAAAAAAAAAAAAAACAGAAAAAAAAACTATTTTAGGTATTTCCTTATTTCATCTCCTAAAATGTCAGCCAAGAACCTTTGCTGTGTGAATCCAGGGAGGCACCACAGGCAGAATTTATATGAAATAAAGCAGAAGCTGTGGCACGCTGGAAAAAAACCAACATTTGTGTGACTTGGAATCTCCTGGGTCAGAAACAAGGTGACATCTTTCTTATTTTAGACACATCTCTCATTCCTGTCCATCCATGCAAACATCCATGTCCTCTGATGCTTTTATTCTGTCAACTTACCTATTAATTTCCCTAATTATTTAAAAAAAATTAGTTCCTGCCATCTGGTTGTCTGCCTGTTCATTCCACTGGGATTTGACTCCAAAGCTGGTGTGGCTGTTGTTCTCCTACTGAGATTTCTGCATTAAAAAACAGCTTTGGGATACGTCTGAAGTAGTTTTTCTTTAAGGAATGCTGCAAATAAACAATTCCTCTTCCTGACTAGCCATGACCATCTCTTTGGATATAAATGATAAAATTTTCTATGGATATAAATTATTAAAAAAATAAAAATACGTAAATATTTTGCTGCGGGCTGGTGTCTAAGGCTTAATTTGAGGATAAGTTTAGCTGTAGATCCAATACGACATTTGCGTTGGATATTGGGAAAGAATTCTTCCCTGGGAGGGTGGTGAGGCCCTGGCTGTGCAGGGGTTCTGTGGCTGCCCCATCCCTGGAAGTGTCCAAGGCCAGGCTGGATGGGGCTTGGAGCAACCTGGGATAGTGGAAGGTGTCCCTGCCCATGGCAGGGGTGGAACCAGATGTTCTTTAAGATCCAACACAAACCATTCCATGATTCCATTAATTTTGAGGGCTTCTGGAGTATCAGTCACTGGGAACTACTCACAGACTCAATCTCTGTGAGGCCCGGGGAAGGCACAGTGCTCTTATCCCATATTTCTTCAGTTTTAGGGTAAAAGGAGCATCTTTACAAGGGCCACTCTCTTCAGAGCTGCACGGAGACAAACCCTGTTTACCAGAAAGAAATAAAGGAGCTTCACTAATGAATTGCTGCTCTCTGATTCCTATTCCCTCAAGCCTCCCAGTTAATGATGATATGAACTGTTGCTGTTCTATTAGGCTGACATTTAGTGTACTCCCAAATTGGCACGGTGTGCAAAATTGGAGAATTAAACATGGAGAAGGCAGGGAGTGATGGTTGGGCAAGGAGGGGGGGGATCAGCCTTTGCTGACAGCAGAGACTGGCTGAACTTTTTCCTCTCTTTGTGATGTGCAGCTTGGCAGAGCTGGCTGGGCTTAAGCAGAAACGCTGCCACAGTCAGAGAAAAAGGCAGAGAAGGAGGGGATGCCATTTACACAAAAAACCCCAAAGTTGTTACTGAATAAACCCACAAACAAGCAATAAATATTCCTGTTTAGGAATCACACAGCTCAGACTGAGCTAGAAGAAATTCAGATTTTTTTTTTTTTTCATTGAATTGTGGAATAATTTGGATTGGAAAGGGCTTTTAGGATCATTTATTACCAAACCCCTGCCATGGGGCTGGATAAGAGCGGGCTTCTCTTCCAAGTAATTAATTGGATGAACAAGGAAGAAAGTAGCAGAGAAAAAGTTTAACAACAGCAAACAATAATTAAATTTTAAAAAGCCTCCTGAAGGTTTTGAAATGTTCTGATTTGTACACTTGCTCATGGTGTCCCTGTAGCTGATGCCTTCTGACTTACCAGGGAAATTGGGTTTGCACAGCAAATTTTTGGTAGTGAAAGGCTTCTAGGATGTTTTTATGTGAGGAGCTGCCAGAAGCTTTCCCAAAGTCCAACAGGGACAATGACTGTTGGCTCCAGGATGGATCTGCAACTGGCCAAGGTTGAGCCCATCAGGAATAGCAGCAACACCTCTGAGATAACAAATTTTAAAAGCAGAAAAAAAGACCTGCAGGAGTGTTGGCTAAGAGAAGAGTGAGAGAAACAGCCCTGCAGACAACAAGGGATGGAGAAGGAGGGAGGGAGGGAGGTGCTCCAGGCACCAGAGCAGAGATTCCTGCAGTCTGTGTTTAGGATCTTCCTGCTCTCTAACACTTTTCAGCCCATTTTTCATCCATCATGTCTTCCAGTTGCTCCCTGGGGAAAATATAACAAAAGCCTTGTGGGTCAAGTTAAAGGACAGGGAGAGATCATTCAGCAATTCCATGATGGGCAAACAGGTCCCACTTGGGGAAATTAATTTTATTATCAATCAAAATCAGATAAGAACCTTTCTGTCATGCCTCCCCTCGGAAGGAAGGAGGNTGATTTTATGATCTATCTGATTAATTTTATTCACCAGAAAGGAGCGGAAGGAAGGAAGGAAGGAAGGAAGGAAGGAAGGAAGGAAGGAAGGAAGGAAGGAAGGAAGGAAGGAAACATTCCATGCTTCCTTGCAAGCTTCTCTCCCTTGTCTCAGCCTCCTGCAGGCTGTGGAGCATCAGGCTGACGTGGAAATCCATTGGAATCTCCATCCTTGGTTTCCATCTGCAGTTACTCTGCTTTCAGGTCCTCTTCTTCTCCTGGTTGAGATGTCACTGAAGCTCCTGTCAGGACAAATAAAGATCAGACCTGTTCATTAAATCCTGCCCTCTGTAATTTCCAGGAAGGTTGGGTAGTAGGAAGAAATTCTTTGCTGAGAGGGTGGAAAATGTTGCCCAGAGAATCTGTGGATTGCCCTGGAAGTGTTCAAGGCCAGACTGGGGTTTGGAGCAAGCTGGTCAGTGGAAGGTGATCCTGACCATGGCAGGAGTTTGAAACTGGATGATCTTGAATTACCAGAGAAGTATTTAGATGGGTTTAGTGCAATACTGTTATGTCTAATATATTCCAGCACTGCTGTTGCCTTCAGCTCCTTATTCCAGTGGTTTCCAGCTTCCTCCCTTCTCTGATGACTTCTGTTCAACCTTCATTTTGTTCTCCTTGCCTCCCTGTCCTTGCTTCAGTGGAAATGCAATTCGATGTCCCATTAAATTTAACAAAATTTGATGCAACTTAATTCCGGCCTGTTTTCAGTGGTTTTTCATTCAACGTACCCTAATTCAATCTATTTCGACTAACTGCAACACACTTAAATGCAATTCCAGGAATTCCATTAAAAATAATTTGCTGCAGAGGAAATAAATAGTATTTGCTCCAACCAACCACCAATCGATGGGATGTGATTTGCTTAAATGCAATTGCATCCAACAGAAGGAAATTAAATCAAAGCTATGCAGTGTGTTGCAATTAAAATTCATCCCTGAGAATCAGGTCAAAGTTTAATTACTGCCAGAGAGGTTTTATTTAGCTTTCTTGAATATATTTATGCCTGGGACAAATTAGTAGCCCTTGATATCCTTGTGTGTAACACTGCCACTGATGGAAGGGTTTTGCTGTGATTTTACACAGGTGGACCCATGAGGTTCCTTTCAGCTCCACTTTCTTGTGTTTTATGATGTTCTATGTCACAACAGCCTGCAAATGTTTCCCTGAGCTGCTGTGGGATGAAATCCTGTGATTCCCAAATGCTCAGGAACTTCCCGTTTTGCTGCCAAACAGAGTCACCTCTCTCTGCTCCCTCCATTTGAAGAGCAGAACAAGGATTGAAGGGAAGCTGTTTGAGCTTTTTGGAAATGAATTTGGCTTGATATTGGTCTCCTGCCAGTAGCTCATCCTGCCTCAGAGATTTCCAGAAAAAATGCCTTTCTCTGTTGTCTTGGTTTGGGAAGACAGGTATCTGCAAGGGAAAGCTTGAGCTCCCCTTGGAATGGAGAATGTAAACCCTCTCCCTCCAAATTATTATAATTTTGCAATTAGGGGCTTTCAGGCAAAAATATGGGAATAGGAATAACAGTTCTTTACTAGAAATGCTAAAAATACAAATATAGTAGTACAAATTCACCCCTCCCTCCAAAAAAATCAACCCAAAAGAAAAACAAACAAACAAACAAACAAACAAACAAAACAAAACAAAAACAAAACAAAACAAAACAAAACAAAACACAAAACAAAAAAAAACAACAAAAA
>VWZU01011307.1:26279-51716 GCA_013397095.1 Sterrhoptilus dennistouni | reverse complement strand
TCAAGTTTTGCTCTGGGAATCCAGAGCAAACAGGCTGTGCTGGTATTCTCAATCTCAGGTTTTATCCAGGTAGGAATGCTGGGCTCCTCCCCCTGGGTGGAGCATCTCCCCATGGGATGATGGAATTGTATCAGCCCTGCAGTGAGCCTGGATGGCCCATGAACAGCAGAGATCCCCTGGAGGGAGGATGGGTGTGGAAGAGATAAAGAACACTGCCCCACCCTGTTTTAACAGCTGGACCATTGACAGAAGACACCCGGCCCCTTCCCCCTGGAGTTACAAGACATAAAGAAAACACCTCCCCAACCAATTTCTACAGATAACAAACAGAATAAACATTTTTAGTTACACATTGCAACCCAAGACACCTGTGCATGAGAGTTCATTTACAGAACCCAAACTCTCTTTGCTTGCGAGGGAGTACAATGGGTCTGGTGTCCACTTTCACCACTTGTGGACCCAGCTGGAGCAGCTCCAGAGAGATGTGCCTGGAATTTGTTCATCAGCGGATTTTGGAAAGGGGTTCATCACCTTAGGATGACACGGCAGCCTCTTTGCTAATGATTTGTCTTAAATTAGATAGAGAAAATAACCCTAGAAAGTGGATTTCTCTCCTCTGACTCAGAGGGCTGGTTGAGATTTAAGTTGCACAAAACTAAGTGCCTTTGAAAGAATATCTTTATTTTTGCTCCCATTCACTGTTTGATGAAAGGTGAAGCATCTCTACCTCCCAAAATTTATATCAATGCATTATTTTCTTCTCTAACTGAACCAGACCTTGAAAACTTAAATCAGAAATGCATTAAAGGCCTGAAAGAAACATTATATACTTATAATCTATACACTGTGATATGATTAATATAATGCACAACTAAAATGGAAAGGAAACATCTGAATGCACTAAAAAAAAATAAATTCCATCTGAAATTCATTAAAAATCATTGCAAAAGACTCCTGAAAAACATTTCAGTGTTGTCTTGACCAGAGACAAGTTTAGTTTGTGGTTTAGTGGGAGATGGGTTTTGTCATGACTCACAAGGAAAGGAAAATCACAAATGTTGTCTGTAGTTTGTCCCCTTTAGTTTTACTTCCTTTTTGCAATGATTTGTTCTTTCTTCCTCTTTTTTCTTCTCTTGATCAACAGCTTACAAAGCAAGGACTTGGCTTAGATCCCACAGAATATCTTTGAGGAAAAGGAGAAAAAAAGGGGTTTGAAACTTCATAATACTTTTGCAGAATTCTGGAATCTTTTTGCGTTGCAGGATTTTAATTGGGGCGTCTGTTCAACACACCCAAATCAAATACTGGAAAAAAAAAATAAAAAAAAGAAAAATAAAAAGCCCCAGCTTTCCAGACTTCCTGGGTAAATTGACACTGTAAAAAGCAACTCTGGGTCAGACTGCACTCATTAGTTTTGCAAATTAGTGAGCTCAACTTTACAGCAGCCCCAATGAAATGAGGTTAAAATGAGTTGGTTTAATTAGATTCTCTTCTGCTATTTTTCATGGAAAGTATCAAAATATTAACAAAATCAGATAACCTCAGATTTCCCCCAACCAAACTGCACAAATTAACAGGGTTTTGAAGGTCTCTGTAAAATCATTGAGCACCACAGGGATGTGAAGGTTGGGAGAAATGTTCTCCCACTTCCTGGGATCAGATCAGGTTTGTGCATCACATTCATTTCTCCTCAGGCCCGAATCTCACATTTCTGGAGGTCTGACACTCATTATCATTTTCTGTTAGCATTCGTCTCCCTATAATGAGGTCTGCTGTTCTGAGGGAGATGTGGTAGGCACAGGAATGATTAATATGGAAAAAAGGCAGATTTACACTCCTTATTTCCAGCTGGTTGGCCTCAGTTCTACCTCAGATGAGATTTCTGTTGTGCAAAGTTCTGTAAAAACATGGGACCAGAAGTGAGGTCCGACCACAGAGCTGAAAGAGGGATAGGCTGGGAAAACTGAACTGTATCAGGGATTGCAGCCTGGTTGGGTGAAATACTCCCTTTGATTCAGGGATTTGTGGGCTTTCCCTACTCATCCAGGTTCTGTTCTTGTCTTTGAAGAGGTCTGGGTGGGCACAGATTAAAAAAAAAAAACAGCGGAAAATTCACTTTCTTGGTGCTGTGATGCTATGAGAGATGGGTGGTTTAAAGCCTATTCTGCATCAGGGGAGAAAAAAAATTGGCATTGAATAATCTAATCCCCTTTTCCAGCTGCTGCCACCCCTGTCAGGATAGACAATCCCAAATCCCCTGTGCCAAAATGCAAGAAATAATAGATTCATAGGATCATGGAAACACAGTGTGGTTTGGGTTAAAAGGGACTTTAAAGATGATCCAATTCCAACCCCTCTTCCATAGGCAGGGACACCTTCCACTAGAGCAGGTTATTCCTGATTTTATGAGGTTCTGTCTTCACCCATGGGTAATGAAAGTCCCATGGTGATTTTTTCCAAAATCCCTTTCATTATTTCCCTTTAATCTCACCTGACACAACAGCAAGGATTGTGTATTTCTCATTTTAGCTCCTCTTAGATTAGAGCCACGAGGCTCAGAACCACAAAAGTATTTACAAGACAAAGGATTTCAAAAAGGGATTTAGCTCCTTAAACAGGAATTAGGCGTACAAATATTTCTCTGGATTTCTGAGACTCAGATGTGGCAGCACAAAGTGATTCATGAAGACAACAGAGGCTGGTTAATCAAGGAGACAGCTGCTCCTTTGTATTATTATTTTATTTATTTATTTATTTTTGCATGGAACTTCTTGGCAGAGATTCATCCACATCCATTCATTCCTTCTTCTGTCCTGATCTTCTTTTCCTTGTTTTTAGGATCATTCCGGCACACCACTGAGCAGTGACAGTCTTTGCTAACACCCACCAACGTCAACCAGAGAGGAAATAGGAGTTTGTGTATTTATTACAATGTCAGTGCTCGGAGATCTCCCGGTTTATGCAAAACCAGCCAGAATTTGCTGTCTTTTGGGGACTGAAGTTCATGAAAAGGAGGTAAAACCTTGAGGAGACCCTTCTGTAGGAGGCTCCAGGTGCACCTCATCCATGGAGTACGTGCCTCATCCTTGCTCTGGGGTCTGGGGGTTGGCAGGTCCCAGAATATTTCTCTTGCAGTCCTCTTTTCCAATCGATGTGCACATGGAAAACACCTGGATCAGTCCTAAAATGGCACAACCCAAGTGCACATCCATAGCCTGGTGTATTTTCAGCAGCTTTAACAAATTAACAAATTAAAGGCTACTGCTGAGGGCTGGATGTTGTTAAAAAGGAACTGAATAGTGGGAGAGAAAACCAACCCAGGTTTTGTGTCAAGCCTTGCAAAGCCCTTCTGAGAACCTCATCTGGCCTACACAGCTCAGAGCATGAAATGTTGTCTCAGCAATATCCACAAACTCTCCCATTCATTTTTAATTTCTCTTAAACTGCATAGCAAACTTTTTTATTCTTTTCTCCTTTTTTTTTAATAGAGGAATTCATAATCTTCCCCCAAAGAGACTAATTGATGAGAGAACTTATCACATCCACTGCCTGTCTGCTCCGAAGGTTGATTTAACCTCATGATTTAAGATGTACACCTTGAATTCAGTTCTAATTTCGCTGACTTGAATTTCCAGCCACTGGAACTTGTTATGCCCTTTCTTTTTTCCTCTTTGCTTGACTGAAGAGCAGCATCTGATAAGTAATTAGAAACTGTAATCGAGTCATCTGCTAAGCTCTGTTTCACTCCACTGAAGAAATCATGTTCCTGATTATCACTGAAGGGCTCATCTTTCAATTTCAGATCAATCTCCCATCATATGTCCAAGCTATTCCCAACAGCTTCACAATTATTTTTTTTTTTTGCCTTTTGAAGAACCCAAAATAAAAAAATAGAAAAGAGGTATCTATATATCTTTTCTCTGACCATGTTTTCTATTTCACAAGCTGTCCTGAATTTATGTTTTTTAAAAGCAGGAACAACAACAACAAAAAAATAAATCACACACCTTTGGTGAAAAAAAAGAGAGCAGGAAGGTAGGATATGCTAAGCAGTGACAGTCTTTGACCTAAAATAAAGGTGCCTAAACACAATGTACTAAAGAATGAGTGATGGGAGATGTCCTTTGAGAAGGAGGACATTTTTTCCCAATTTCCAGCTTTTTTTCTGAGCAGGATGTATCCTGGTTTTTCTGGCTGGCCTGATGGACAACCTCTTTACTCCGTTTGACCACCTGAATATCTGAGTCGATTCCTGTGCTGTGCAGAAAAGTGTCCGTTCAGATCCCTGAGAAAATGTGAATGTGTAAATCACAGGAATCCAACTAAATAACTCTTTCCCCACATTAATCATATCCTAATTTCACATTATAATGTCAGAATCCTTCAGCTTTTATGTATGTACCAAACCCCCAGTGATTAAATAGAGTTCAGTCCTAAATTGCATCTGCATAATTACTTTGTTCTTCTTTCTGCCTGGTTCCATGATGCACTCCACCATTGTCAATTTTCTTCCCCAAGAAGATGTTGTCACAGTGCTGGAGGATGTAAAAATGTGTTTATCAATAATTCAGATTTGTTCGATTATTTGATACCTCCTGTAGCTCAGCTGTTTCTTGAGGCTGGGTTATCAGCCTGCATGACCCATAAGAATGCCCTAAAGATTTGTTAGATCTGCACCTTGCCCTTCCCATCACCAAAGATGATTTTGACACCAAACTGCGCTGTTTTTACAAGTCAAGGTGGCACAATTCCCTCCCACCTCATTCTTCTTTTCACTTGACCCTTCTTGCTCTTCTGGTGGACATAGGGAACTCATGTGGGGAAGGAGCTTTTTTTCCCATCCTTTTTTTCCCTTCCTTTTTTCCTTTTTAATTGTCATTTCTAGAACATAATTCAATTTACACATCCTCTCTGCTTGATTGGCTTCTACCTTTGCAGCTCTCTGACAACACATTGATAAAACTTGACCTTAATAACATGAGAAATATTAGCAACACTCAGAGCTTTGCAGCATTTCTCTTTCTAAAGCTGGTTTTAAAACAGCTTTAGAAAACCCTTCCACACTCCAGAGAGTATGAGAAACCTCAACTTCTACCATAGAAAAATTCAGGCTTGATTTTTTTGGGGGGCAGAAGGAATATTTTTTTCTTAGCTGGATAAAGCAGAGGTGCAACCAAAGCCACCAAGGATCTTATGAAATCTCATTCCTCAGAGGTCTTAAGTATTTGATTGAACAAATGCTTGGAGGCTGGATGAGGAACTTCCAGACATCTTGTCCAGCTTGTAATTTTGGGATGGGGAGCTCTAAACGTAATTCAGAGTCAAGGTAGAGTCTTTGCCTGGAAATTCAATCATTTCTGTCTTATGAAGCCACAGTTTATCACTCCATGAATCCCATTCCGTGTTTTCCCACGTTTTCTTCTGTTTGACTGTTCCTTGAGGTTCAGATCTGGTTCGCACCAACTCAGATCTGCCCTGCACCCTCCCAAATCCTTTTTAAATTCCACTGGCATTTTACCAGCACTCTCTAAAGGTGGCTGAGAGGAATGCCAGACTTGTCTTTACAAACAAGCAGTGGGTCTGCTGGTAGATAAAACCAGCACCGAGAGATGAAAGAAACCATGGGAAGGATTCCACTGATTGATGAATGGAAAAGAAGATATTTGCCTTTACAAACAAACTGTAGGTTGGCTGATAAATGAAATTGACTATTGGGAGATGAAAGAAACAATGGGGAAAACCCATAAATTCTGTAAGAATTAAAAATCAAAAAGGGGGGTTATACATTAAAGAGGAATTTTAGGTATTGGGCACTCTGGGAAGTCTGTACCTCTCAAGTACCTCAGCCAATGGGGAAAGAGAGGGAAATGCAGCCAGGAAATCAGGATAAATAGGAGGCTGTGTCCTCCAAAATATGAGAGACCTCAGGGGAAATGCCCCATGGCCTCTCCCTTTATTCTAATGAAGTAAAAGGAGTCCTCTGTCTCCTTTTTGGACATAAACCCCTGGCTTTTGTGGATTAATTTTCCTAACAGTGGCTAAGGGAAAAATCTCCTGTCTGGATAGTGAAGAGATCCAGAACCCTCCCACTGTTAAGGCCAAGAGACAACAATGCCTGGGGGGATTCAGAGCTGCTTTAGGCATTGGAAGCTTCTCCAAGATCTCTCTGAAATATTTTCTTCTCCAATTCCTTCCATGCTTCTGACGTGAGAGATTTGGCAAAGGAAAAATGAATGATTCCTGCACCCCACCCTGGTGTAGGTTTGAACCTGAATTATCCTCCCTGACCACAACGTGTAACTGCATCATCATTCCCAGCCACAAAGATCTTAACAGACACAGCTCAGCCCAATAATAGATAGGAGAGTTTAGGGCTAATTATAACAGGCCTTTTAATTTCCATCTGGAGTCACAAAATCAATGGAAGCTCCTTGCTTCATTAAATACTTGCAGTTGCCAATAGCTGGAGCTGTTCCATTTGCAGGTGTGCTAAAAACCTGTTTATTTAGTGGTTATCTTGCTCCAAAGCCTTTTTTTTAATGCCAAGGAATGAAGCCACAAACCTGCAGAGAAGGGGAGGACAGAAGAGGAAGGAAACATCTTGGGCTGATGTGAGAGAAATGGGGTTTGAGCTTGGGCTGAGCTGGGTTGTCCTCCAAATTCAAATGTGACGGATTCCTCCTCCCTCCACCTCCAAATCTCCAGTACTGCATGGAGAGATGGGGGCAAAGCAGTCTTGGTTTAAACGGGACACAAATTTGGTTCCCTTGGCCAAATTCATCATATGGGTAAGAGCAACATTTGAAAATGAAATCACAGAGGTTATTCTGGTAGCTATGAACTAAATAAGATTCTGGAGGTGAAGAAATGGAGCATAACCCACTTAAAACCCACTTTTTTTTTCCTTTCCAAATCCATTTTGTGTACTGGGAAGAAAAAATACATGGACCAGTAGCATGTCTTGAAAGCCCTCAATTCCTCCTCTCTACACAAATCTGTCTCATCATTTGTTATCTTTCTCCTACTGACTTGATGTGCTCAAAATCCATTTAATCTTCTCCAAAAATCCAATTGGATTTGTATGTTTATGGAAATTTCACCTTTCCAGAACAGGAGGAGACTGTAAAACAAGACCTTCAGCCAAGTTGGACTTCTGGTTGCAGATTGGACTCGATGATCTTGGAGATCTTTTCCAACCTTGATGAGTCCATGATTCTAATTATGAGCCTTGGATTTAAGGATATATCCTACAAACATCTGGAGTTTGCTCTGACAAAAAAACCTCAAGTCTGCAGACTGATAATTCATGGATAAATTTGATTTTTTTACCCGTAACTCCCAGGAAACAGGAGCTGTGGAGATGAGCACCACCAAGGGGAATGGCCTTCAGCGAAACTGAGGATGAAATTTAGTTCCAACATTAAAACAAAAATGGAGCTGTCCCAGACTCTGGGATATTCTGCTGGCTAGAAACACTCACTGGTGGCTTGTGCTCATTCTCTGCTCTCATGAAACCCAAATTCTTCATAAAAACAACTAGTTATGGATCTTCTTCAAGAATCTCCCTTCGCTAATCAACAGCCTGATGCCTCCCTAAACCAATCCAAGCTGCAATCTGTTCTCCTGCTGAGCTTTGAGCAAGTCATCAGGGTTTCTCAAGGTGTTTACACTGAATTGTAACAAAAAATCTATTAGGGTTAAGTGACAGCTGTGACAAGCTCAACTGCCTGGCAAAACGGACAGCAGAGTCTATCAGCTTTTCCATCTTCCATCTAAATATTTATGAATCTGGTTTTTAGCAGCACCAGCTGGCTGAGAGCTGCCTGAATATGTGGTTGTCTAAAAATCTTAGGTTCATTCCTTAAGGCTGGGATCAAGGCAGACCCATTGTTAGCTATAAGAAGAAATCTTTATTTTTGGGAATAAAGTCTGGCAAAGCACTGGGCGTAAACAACTCGAGCACTTTAATCAAATTTTGACTCGCGTATCTTCAACAAAAGAGAATACCTGACATTTTCAGGGAGTAGCCAGGATGTGAGGGTGGAACCAAGGAAAGCCAAGGAGTGCCATGTCGGAACAAAACAGACAAGTGTCACCTTAGCATCAACAGCTTGGAACACCCAGGAAATATTCCCTGGTTTGCAGCTTAAAATGAGCATTTCAGTTGTTTCATTCACAGTGTGCCTAAGGCAGTCTGTGGTAAAGGGTATTAAAGCATCTTTTAAAACACATTTCCCCCAAAATTGCTTGGCTTTGAGGGGACCTTGAACAAAAAGTGATTTGGAAACAAGGAGAATTATACAGCTGAATTCAGCTTCTGTCTGAGCTGTTTCAAGAATTTGAAAATGAAAGAGGAGACTTCATTCTACCCCATGGGGAAGGGAATTTGCCAGCAGTGCTTGCAGCTGACGTTTGGAAGAGTGGTTCAGGACTGAGCAGTGTTCTTGAGTTTTGTGTTTGTTCTCCATGCATCTACCAGAATCTGTCATTTTTTTCTGTCATGGTCGTGCTTTGAAAGGTTTTTTTTGGTAGAGGCTTTTGATTGATTCTACACGAGTTCACCGGATCATAAATTCATACAATAGTTAAGGTTGGAAGGGACCTTAAAAATCATCTCATTCCAACCCCCTGCCATGGGCAGGGACATCTTCCCCTATTCCAGGTTGTTCCAAGCCCCATCCAACCTGGCCTTGAACATTTCCAGAGATGGGGCATCCACAACATCAGCAGATAAAGGGCACATAGTGAGAGCTGCTGAGGGAAGTTGGAAATGAAGCTGCAAATATCCACCATGTGGAATATTGCACTCAAGAAGGAAGCAGACTGTGAGGACTGGGGTTGATCATGATACCTAAAACAGGGAGAAATCCAAGTGTATCTCAGACCTTAAAGAGCAGAAACAAAATTGGGAGGATCTAGGGCCTGATATTAACTTCCTTTATTTCTGTGTGCAAGTGACCAAGACTAAGCTGGATGAGGGTCTGGGCAACCTGATTTGATGGAAGGTTCCCTGTCCATGGGAGAGGCTTGGAACTTGATGATCTGCCAATCCAAATCATTCCATGATTCTATGATTCTATGACTCTGTGGCTCTGTGCCTCTATGATTCTGTGACTCTCATGTGCTCTGAGGCCTGGGTAGTTCCAGGTCATTTCAGTCTTGGCCTGGTGAAGTTGCCTCTCTTCTCCAAACAATTTTTCCCGCTAAAACAAGGAGCTTTTCTATCCCCTCACAATGCACAAGAGGCCACAGGAGCCTGGGAGATGAATTGTGTCAGTCCCAGGCTTTCCACCCATCCAATCCTTGTGCTCCCAGCCTTGTCAGTCTCACAGGTGTGTCTGGACCAGATTAACTCGAGCTGCCCAAGCAGAGCTTGAAAATTGACCCTGTTCAGTAAGCAAGGGCACTCAGCCTTGCAAGGACAGATGGTGCAATTAAGGAGAGCAGCTCTGCTGCCACATTCAACATGGTCACCCTCACTTCCATATGTGTCCTGTCATCTGAAGAGGGCTGGAGGCCAGCCAGACATCCCTGTGTTTGTGGTTCCTTGGCAGATGCCACAGGAATAAGATTGAACAGCTCTGCTGGACCCAAAGGGCTGGGTCACCTGCGAGGCTGGGGATGAGACGGTGACCGTCACCTCCTGCAGACCAAACAGCCTGAATTTGTGTTCACTTTGGGCTGGATTCCTCATCTTTATTGCTCTATGGGAACTGAGGATCAGTGTAGATGAAGATGGTGTGTTCCTCTTTTTGATAACTGAGTGGAAAACTCCCTTGTGCCAGAGGAATAATCAAGGAATGACAGCACATAACAAGTGTACTGCAACAGCCAGGTCAAGGATAAGGGTGATGGACAGCTGTGGAGAAGGATGAAGATTTTTGAGGAAATCCCACAGGGATCCTGGGGGTGCATTGGGATGATCATGGCCAGCAGGTCAGGGAGGAGATCCTGCCTCTCTGCTCAGCCCTCGGGAGGCACACCTGGAGTACTGGGTCCAGTTCTGGGCTCCTCAGAGCAGGAGGGACATGGAGCTCCTGCAGTGGGCCCAGTGGAGGGCTGTGAAGGTGAGTTGGGATCGGAGCATCTCTGCCAAGGAAAGGCTGAGGGAGCTGGGGATGTTCAGCCTCAAGAGGAGACACAGCTGAGAGGGGACCCCATCCCTGTCTGTCCCTGTCTGCAGGAGGGATCTGAGCACAGCCCAGGCTATGCTCTGTGGGGCCCAGCAACGGCACAGGAGGGACAGGCAGGAACTGATCCCAGGAAGTTCCACCTGACATGAGGCAGAACTTCTTCCCTGTGCAGTGACCAAGCACTGAACAGAGACCAGAGAGGGTGTGGAGTCTCCCTCACTGGAGACATTCCAGAACCCTCTGGACACAATCCTGTTCCATGTGCTCTGGGATGGACCTGCTGGAACAGGGAGCTTGGACCAGACGATCCCACTGTGGTCTCTTCCAGCCTGACCTTTTCTGTGACTCCATGACTTGGTGATTTTGGAAAACTCTCCTGCTTCTCTTATTTTGGCCCAAATGAGAATGAATGAATGGACACAACCCACAGACACAGACCTGTGCCAGTGGTTGATCACGCCCACATTTCTCCACCAGAAGATGGAGAAAAGCTCAGGAATAAGTTTCAGCTGTTTTTTGTGCTGGGAAAGAAATCTGAAAATCCAATCTGGCAGACGAAGCTGCAGGAGTGTAAACAAGGGATAGAACAGTCTGATGAAGATTGAAATGGATCAAACATATCAAACAGACCAAACAATTATCTTGCCTGTGGGAAAATGACACTTTGAGGGGTCAAACGTTGATTCAAAGCTATTTAGAACTTGTGTTCTGTATTTCAATGCCACAGGGACAACTACAGTGAAGATCAACAGAGAAACTGGGCATTAAAAGCATGTCTTGGTTTGGGAAGACAGGAAAACTGGAGCTTCCCTTGGAATGGAGAATGTAAAATCCCTTCCTCCAAATTATTATAATTTTGCAATTAGGGGCTTTCAGGCAAAGATATGGGAATAGGAATAGCAGTTCTTTACTAGGAATATTAAAAATACAAATGTAATAGTAGAAAAAGTACCCCAAGCAAACAAACAAAAATCCTAGAGACCCTGACAGAGTCAGAATAGGACCTGACACCCTGTTGGTCAGGGTGTTGGAAACAGTCCAAATAAATCCTCCTGGAGTGACACGTGTGGTTCTTTTGGAGCCGAGATGTTCCTGTAGAAAGGGTCCAGTGATGGTGAGATGGGTCTGGTTTTCCTCTGGGAATCCAGTGCAAAACAGGCTGTCCTGCTGTGCTGAATTTCAGCTTTTATCCAGGTAGGAATGCTTGGCTCCTCATACTGGGTTGATGTAATTGTGTCAGCCCTGCAGTGAGCCTGGATGGCCCATTAACAGCAGATATTCCCCTGGAGAGAGGATGGGTTGTGGAAGGGATAAGGAATACTCCCCACCTGGTTTTAACAGCTGGACCATTGACAGAAGACACCTGCCCCCTCAACCCCTGGAATTAAAAGAAAAAAATACCTCTTCAACTGGTTTCAACAGATTGTGAATAGAATACATGCTTTTGGTTATATATTGCAACCCAAGACAAAGCATCTCATATCATAATATTCCATTAAATTCTCCCTTAAGCTGGCTGGTTTGTCCATTTGTTCTGGTATGTTTTGGAAGGGAAAGGTGTTATTTGAGGATCCCAAAGGCTTCCATGCTGGGAAGGGAAGTTTTCCATTATCATTAGGGGAAGGATGATAGTGATTGCTCAAGAGCACATGCAAGGGCAAGCAGGATGATTCAGGGAACTCAGGGCCTTGCTTACGAGAAAATATTATCCAGACATGACCTTTAGTTAGTTCACCTAAGATGAATAAAAGCACATCCTGCCTCCAGAAGATCCTGGAGGCAAAGCCATGGGGAGATCTTTTCATGGCAGTAACTAATTCAGAAATAAGACCTAATAGGTGAAAGAGGAAGGAGATCTTTAGGATAAATCACAGTGAATTATTTTGCAGCAAATGCCACCAAGGCTCTCATAGCACCTACCTCAGACAAGAAATGAGCTCATTGGAGGCCACCTCGGCCCAGAATGTGACTGCCTGGAACTTGTAAGGCATTAATGATCAGTTAGAAAACTTGATTTAGTTGTCCTAAGGTTCAGGACTTGGTGGAATCAAAGGTTGGCCTTAAAGCTCATCTGGTTCCAACCTTCATGTTCCCGCCATGGGCAGGGACACTTCCCACTATCCCAGGCTGCTCCAAGCCCCATCCAACCTGGCCTTGGACACTTCTAGGGATGAGGCAGCCACAGTTTCTCTGGGAAAACTAAGCCAGGGGCGCAACACATTCATAGGAAGAATTTCCTCCCAATATCCAATCTAAACCCACTCCGCTTCCATTTAAGGCTATTCCCCCTCGTCCCCTAGGTGAACAGTTCTGATGAAAATCTTTCAAACAGAAATCAGTTTTTGTTCTGGCAATATTCATGAAAGAATTTTAATGTTTTTTTTCCAGAAATTGTTTTGGGAGAAATTGGAGATTTTGCCGTCTCAGTTGTGGTTTTTTTGTTTGTTTGTTTGTTTTTTTTTTTTTTTTTTTTTTTTTTTTTTTTTTTTTTTTTGTTGTTGTTGTTTTTGTTTTTGTTTTGTTTTGTTTTGTTTTGTTTTTGTTTTTTTTGTTCCTTGGGTTTTATTACCCAGCTGTCTAAAAGTTCAGAAGAGATGAGGAGAGTTACTGGTAAAAAAATGCATCTCTCCAAGATCTCCGTGTCTCTTGTTACGACTGGCACAGAGATTGAAACATTTATTGGTTTCCTGCAAGTTCGGATCCCACAATCCCCCATAACTCTTTTTCTGACTGCTTTACAGATGCAGCCCTCTTCAAAATTCAGCCTTGAGAGGGCATGTGTTGTTCCGTGAGATATTTAATGATTGCTGAGCCCAGGTAACTCTTCCTACCTGCTGTAAAGTTGGGTTTGAGCAGCCATCAGCAAGAATTTGCAATTTAATGCCTCGCCAAGGCATTGTTTAATTGACAGTAACTCACTGAACTCAACACTGCAATATTGAGGAATTAGACAGGAGAACAATTTGTGGACAACAAGTGAGTGCTGAAGGCTCTTCCTCTTCAGCTGTTTTGTCACTTCAAGCTGTCATTCAGAACAGTCTCTCATCTCACTTCTCCTCCACTGCCTCTGCTGGGTTCACCTTGGAAGGGCTAATTATCTCCTTGTCAACTACTGCCTCCTCCTGAGTCCTGGAAAAGAGAGATAAAATCAATTTGTCTTTCCAGCAACATCAGCCAGGAAGGAAGGAAGGAAGGAGAAGGCAGGCAAGGGAATGAGTGGCAGGGAATACCAAATACTCAAAATAATTATACTGAGAGCTTGGACGAGTTTCTATCAGTTTGATGAGGAGAGTCTACACTGAATTATTCTATTTAAAAGAGAGAAAGTGAGGCACAAAATGGATCTGCTTGTGGCCAACCATTAGCAGAAAGAGGAGTTCATGGAAGATTTTGTGGATAACTCCAATGGCACTTCAGTACCTTGGTCCCAGTATGTCCTTCCTGAGTTTGGGTGGGAGGCCAGAACTGCAAAGCCCACAAAGAAAAGGAATTTCTGCTACAGAATCATGGGATCAGGTAGTTGTTAAGATTGAAAAAAAACCTTCAAGCCCAACCTTTGATCAAATCCAACCGTGCCCACTAAACCGTATCACAAAGTGAATAATTTAGAGACCTGAGCATCCCAGAGATCCACTATGAAAGGCAGGATCCCCAGAGAAGCCAACTTCCAAAAAAAGGCCTATTAGTTAATTTGGTTTTATTCTTGAGGAAGTTTTAAGAGTTGCCACAACAGTAGAGTGTTTTGGGTTTTTGGATTCATCTTAGGGAACTCTCTGAGGTCTGAGAATCTTCCAGTTTTTTGGGGAAAGGATTTCCTAGGAGTCCCCAGACAGACTTTATTTTTTTAGGGAATACAAGCAATTTGCCACTCCAAGAAAAAAGGCAGTTGCGTTTCATGGAATGCCATATATATAACAATAAAGATTCATTTTTCTCTAGGTGTTTTGCCTCAGTTTTTTCCTTCATCCTACAAGTCCTTTGAGAAAGTCACTTCATGAAAAAAAAAATAGCTTTGAGGAAATTGCTAATACTGTTTAATACCTGGCTCACCACATCCAGGAAACCTGCTGTGCTATTGCCAGTGGATTTGAAATGGGTATTAAGTCCAATTTTTGAGATTTCTGCTACTGGAAGTTATTATTCTTAAGCATAAATATTTTCAAAATGGATGATTATTTTGTGCAAATTAATTACTTATTCCCATGTTGCTTACCACTGGCCCATTTTCCTCAAAGGAAAACAAAAGCAACTCTTTCCAAGGCTTCTAAACAATGATAATACATATATGGCTTTTCTGGGGCTCAGTTTATTGCTGGGTTCAGTTAAATCTCAGGGTAACAGAACCAGCTTCAAAAAGCAAAATCCTTGTAGACACTCCCAGGGAAGGCTCCAAAGCCAAATGGGAATTTTGAACTGCTCTGCTCTGTCTGGCCCTTGAGGCGAGGCTGCAGGCAGGATTTTCTCCCAGTTCTGACCTTACTTGGTCACAGATCTTGAGGTGCTCTTCTCCTTCCAGAGGATTTGGCTGCAGCACCACAGTCAGTGCAAGGAAACTACAAAGGGTCACATCCATCCACCCCTTTCCCAGGCAAAACTTTTCTCTATGCCTTATTTAGATTCTTTCATGCCCTATTTAGGTACTTCCACAATAACTTGCAAAGTTGGAAAGAAAGAGACAGGGACATTGAGCTCATGCAAGATGCATGGTTGAGTTTGTGAACAGGAATGGAGATTGCCCCACTTATTTCCTCTGGAGAGGTTGAAAGTGCCTCACACCCATTTAATCTTATTTTTAACTCTAAATGGGTGCCTGAATTGCATCACTTTCAATGGGAAATGAAAAGGGTTTCAGTTTCCTTGCTGCATAGGAAGGACTCAAGCCCCAAATCTGGGCATTAAATCTGAAGGCGCTGACAAATAAAGGATGGGATTCATTGTTTTCTTTTTCGATCATTTTGCTTATTCCCTGGATGTCACTCACTGAGTGCGATACAATAGGATAGTATTATTATCATATTTAAGGTCTCAAACTGGGCAGCCTCCAAAGGCTGCTGGTTCTGTTTGCATTTTCTGAAGTGCCTGAGGAGCCTCTATAATTTAGGCAGAATATCTGGTACAAACTTGGTGCACTTTCAGTCTCCACCACTCCATCTTCTCTGGGACAAGAATTCCTGAGTGTATCCAGAGTTCTGCCCTGAATTCAGACACTCTGTGCACCTGCCCTCAGATATCCCCAGTCTGTCCTTCTCCCTTTTAGGTCCCACACACTCTCCTAGGCAGAGGCCACCTCAGCTTGTGTAAGTCCAGAGACCTTCCAGGAAGTCCTGAGACCTTTCAGGGTGAGATCCCCCATGTAGATCCTAAATTTCAGGTATCCACAAAAGGTGTTTCTTCATCTGAGCCAGCTGATGGCGTTCCCACTGTGGGCAGAGGAGGTGCAGTCAAGAGAATTAGAGAATTCACCCCATGCTTCCTCTGGCCAACCCAAGGAGCCTCATCTATTTCAGGATAAGATGAATCACAGAATCACGGAATGGTTGGGGTTGGAAGGGACCTTGAAGACTGCATAGTTCCAACGCCCCTGTCATGGGCAGCTTGTTCCAAGCTCTGTTCAACCTGTCTTTGAACATTTCCAGGGATGGGGCAGCCACAGCTTTTGTGGGAAACTTCTGCCAGGGCCTCACCACCCACAGAGGGAAGATTTTCTTCCCAAAAATCTCATCTAACCCTGCTCTTTCTCAGTTTAAAGCCATGCCACCTTGTCCTATCATCCCTTTTAAGAAGGAAATTACAAAACCTTTTCTTCTGACATCTGTTCATCACTTTTGTGAAATCCATGACTTCCTTCCTTGTTTCCTTCACGTGAGAGATGTGGACATTGCCTTTTAAGAAAGCCTGCCCATATCCCTGCAAAAAGCAGGACTTTCCAGGCTCCTGGAGACAGGTCCCACTCTTTTGAGCATGATGAGAATCCCTTCAAGGAGGTATTTTTAAGGCTTCCAGGGATGGGGGCTACACTACTTTCCTGAGACCCTGTTCCAAAGCTTATCCACTCTTTCAGGAGACATGGAAAGCTGTGAGACATCAGGGCCAGTCCAGGTTAGTCATAAACCAACCTCTGACAGCTGTGGCTCAGCTCATCGTTCATTCCCAGGGCTGCAGCTGGATGGAGCAGGAGGCTCAGTCCTGGACAATTGTAATTTATGCCTTGACACGTGGGGAAATCTGTGCAATTTATGATTCTTCTACTGCAGATGTGACCTGTTCGAGCAGGACCCCACTTTTCTGGAAACTGAATTTCATGAATGGCTTTGTAGATTATGTAGATTTCTCCGAACCTTGTGTTTGGTGTCTAAACTAGAAAGAGTATTTTGATTTCTCTTTGCTTTATTTAAGATATGCTAAAATATTCATTTTGCATGGAGAAGGAAAAGTAAATGAACGAGGCAGCACTTTCCAGGAATATTCCCTGGCTGCAGCAGCTACTTCAGTGCTAGAGTAACTGGAATATTAGAATTTCCCTCAATTTCTCTCAAAATCTGGTCTCAGATGAGAATGGGTCTCAAAATGTCCAGATTGCTCCAGTTTCATGGTATTTCTAAACAATAAAATACTAAACCCATTGTGATTATTGTTTAATAAATAGATATTTGATAGCTGTAATATGGCAGCTTTGCCAGCTCCAGGACTTCACAATGCTTTGTATTCACAATGCAGAACATAAAAATACTCCTGGTCTAAACATGTGAACCCCAAACCTGCTCACAAAGCAAAGAAAACCCAAACCAATCCTGGCCAAATGGGTGAGCAGCCACTGCAAGATTTTATAGCCAGCTCCTTTGTAAGATCTTTGTTCCTTCAAGCCCTTTGTTACACATTTTAATCTCAAATTCCAGCTAATAATGGAAGATTATCCCTTCTTGGTTTTTCCCCGGAAAAACTCTTTCCACTCTTTCCCTCTCACCACTTGGTCCAACCAAGCAAACCCACTCTGATCTGAGAGATTCTTGCCAAGAGCAGCAGATGGAAGGTCACCAAATGTGCTATGTTTGCAATCTCTTTTTTCCCCCTCTTTCTTTCTCTCTTCTAACATTTGACAGAAACCAGTGTGATAAAGAGGACAGGAAAACATGATGGTGTTCAGGCCTCTTTGGTGCTGCAAATATGAAATTTTATGGTGCTGGGAAGACAAAGGTTAATCTCTCTTCGCCTCTCCCACCTCCATTTACATTATAAATCTTTCTCTCGTGTATAAATTGAGCAGTGTTGCTTACCAGTAACCTCCTTCCTTCAGAAAGGTTTTCAGCTGCCTTGTTTAAAACTGGATATTCACAAACTACCAGGAGGTTTTGGCTTATTTTCTAAAGGTGTGTGAATAAATTACCATGACTGAGGTGGAGCAGGCAGCACACAGGGACCTGTGAGTGGGAGGTGTAAGCACCCTCTCCTGCTGCGCTCTGATGTTGGTGCCTCCCAGCTCATCTCTTAGGCTTCCATTCCAATAAAAGCTGGGATTTGTTGTTATTATTGTTATTATTATCTTTTTTTTTTTTTTCCCTGTTTTGTAAGTCACAGCAGCAACAGGATAACAGCGAGCTCAGCCTGTTCAACAATATGTAAATATTTTCCTGTGGGAAATGAGATAGAAGATTCATGTCCACGGATTTCAAAAGGTCACTTAGGCAGCAGTGTTTGAGCACCAGCAATCTGCATCCCAGCTGCCTCTGGCAATAATTCCTGTTTAGGTGCTTACCAGGCATGGAGAACATAGGAAGTGAGGTGTGTAATGGGGATGTCAGAGGGATGGGGATGGAGGACAGGAGACCAAGGCACCAAACAGGAGAGCTGAGAAAGAGGCACAGCAAGGAGGGTCCTTCAGACACAGAATTTGGTGGTCTGAAGTTATGCTAAAGGCATTTCCCAAAATACTCATCTACAAATGTCGCTGTTGGTTTGTTTCAGGGCATTTTTGTGTCTGTTGGAAAAATCAAAGAATCATGGAATAGTTTGGGTGGAAGGGACTTTCAAAAGGCACACAGTGGCATTCTTGGGGTGTCCCATGCAGGGCCAGGAGTTGGACCCAATGATCCTGATAGGTCCATTCCAACTCAGCATAATTCTCTAATTTTGTGATTCTGTGATCATCCAGTTCCAACCCCTGCCATGGGCAGGGACAACCTGGGAGTGCTGAAGGCTGGGTTGGGTGGGATTTGGAGCAACCTGGTCTAGTGGCAGGGGGTTGGAACTGGATGATCTTTAAGGTCCTATCCAACTCAAACCATTCCATGGCTGTATGATCTTTTTTCGGGGTTTCCCACGGAAGAGGAGGATTTGCACACTACGTCCTGTGCCTGATTTATTTTAAAAATGCTTTGCTTTGCCAGGTTTCTTTCAGCTGACACATTTTATTTTCTTCATTGACTCTGATTTACATTTCCTACTCAGGCAATGACTCAAGCACTTCTTTATGTTATTCATCCTTTGTCTTTAAGGCTGTTTATTTCTGATCGACTGCCATCGGCCCTTCTGAAGCAGATTGAAATGATTAAGAGGTCTGAGATGACAAAAAAGAAGAGCTTATCAGAGAGGAAAACCTTTAACCTTCTTTAGCAGGGTGCAGAATTTTGCCTTGAAGGAGGTAAAATGAAAGTGGGTTGGTGTTAGATCCTCTCCTCTGTGTTTCTGAACGCTGGGGAATTGGAAATAATTCCTCCTGAATTTGCAGGGATCAATGCACAAAGAGACACAGACCATTGAGTGGTGGTCCTGGGCCACAAGAGTCAAGATGGGTGGAAGGTGATGACACACGGACTCAAATATCTCTGTAAAAAAAACTTTAAAACATCTCTGTAAGATTCATTTTAAGGTTTTCTTTAAGCAAGTCCTGGACTTGAAGCACCTAAGAGAGTGTGTTTGAACAGTGTGAAAATGTCACAGCATTTTGGGGGATACAAATCTCTGTTTTTCATCAGGCCTTCTGGCAAAGCAAAGCACAAAGGACAGAAATCCCACATCACTGAAATGAGTCATTATTGCAACCACTTTTGGGCTGGAAAGTGGAAGCTCAGACTTGTTCAAAGTGAGGAGCCTAAAGATCATTCCAGTAACCAGGATGAGTTTGATAAAACTTGATTCTCCCTTCCTAAAGTCCTGACAAAGAGCTTTTACCTCCCTCCACGTAAGTTTTTAAATAATGTCAATATTGAAATAACATCCAGGTTTTCTCTCAGGCTTTTCTTCCTCTCTTTCTCCTTTTCTCTCTTGACAAAAGCTCATTTGGTTTATTAAAATAATGTAATTGAACTTCTAGTTTGTTTGGGTTTTTTTAACTGAGGTAAGGAGAGGAAAAGAAATCTCAAATTTATGACTTTTGCCTTTTGGAGGGAAGTATAGGAAGTGTCAAGTCACCTACGCTGGAGTCAGGACTTCATCTTTTGTCACACAGACAAAGTATCACAGACTGGTCTCAAATATTTTCCTGTACATGGTCAATTCCAGGTATCAGCCTTTTGCAGCACTTTTTTTCCTGATAATCACTCTGCACTGAACATTCTCCAAGTCTCTCTAGCATGGAAAATGGCAGTGTAAGGAAAAGATGTTCAGCATAGCTCAGAATTCTTAATTTTTCCCTGATAAAAAAATAAGAGCTGTCTCCATTGGAATGTAGTGGCTCCATACGAAATCATGGATGACTTAAGTGTTCCATGTTATGTCCCAAAGTCCTTCCAAGCTTTAATTTTCCATTTATAAAGAACACAATAACTGAGATTAGGTTTCTTCCCAAAACCAAAAGATTTTTGCCATCAAACACAGCATTTTTCTGCAGAAAGGAATTATTGACAGACACGACAAATCCTGAAATAACAGTGGTTGCAGGGCCATCCCTCCATGGGTGCACATTACAGCCTGGCCTCAGTGTGACATCCATAATTCCCTTCCTGCCTCTCGTCCTGGTGTCATCCCCAGGCGGGTTCTGAGTGCAGCTCCAGGGGTTGGTGTTCCATAGGCAGAGAGCCCAGCACATCCCTTTGTTCTGGACTGGGAAAATCCTGGTTTGCCTAACGATGTCCCAAGCACACATAGCCTGATTTGCTCTCCTGACAGAGTGGGAATGCAGCGAGAGAGATTCATTTGAATTTGAAAAGAAGGGCTCATTCGGTGCTAATCCAGACTCCCCGATTCTGAAATGAGATATTTGGATTTCAGTGCCAGGTGCCCATCCTGGCTGGCTGCCTCCTGCTGACTCGCTGGGAATGGAAATCCCTCTTTGCTTCAGTCCCGAAACAGGCATGGAAATGTTTCTCTCTGGAAAGCCAGGGGTGATCTAGGAGCTAGAAAATCTTTTACCTTTTATTCCATGGGAGATTTATACCTAGCCTGGATCCAGCCTGTGATGACAGTGCAAACCTTCTTAAGAGCATTAGTCAGAATGCCAGCATTTATCCACTCAGCAATGACTCCTAATTCCCATTTCAGGCAAATCCCCATCTCTTGCTGCAGCTTGATTACAACGGTGATTAATTTGAAAGTCAACATATTTACCCAAAATACAACATCATTAAAAAGACTAAACAGAAACCTGCATATTTACAAATATCTTAACCCGACGTGATTAAAGCAAACAGCCTCCTCTCTGCTTGTTTGGATCCAGGCAGATGAGCTTCTTTTCCACCTTTTATATTTTTGTGTCAATAGATGGCACTAGTATTTTCTCAATTTTTCAGTACAATATTAGATTTCCTTATGATACCTCGTGCCCTCACTCGGATTTTCAAAGGATGGAATCGCTCATTTCCAAGGGGATATTTTACCCTTAGTAAATATATATCACTCCAGTTTGGCTCTCAGCAAGTAAATCTTCCCATGTTTCATAAAGCCTCAATGCCACGAGACTGATTTTTTTTCCCATTGTGAAAACAAAATGAATTTAAAGTTTTCATTTCCATACTGATGGGAGAATTCACCAGGAAAACCCTGTAGGATCTCTGTATAGGGTCCTTAAAAATCCTGTGGCTTTTACTCCATCATCACAGTGAAAATAGAAAGTCATTGCTCCTTTTCAATTATATTTTCATTTGAAGAATGAGCAGTGGGTTGCATGAAAAGCAGAGATATTAAAAATTGTGCATAAGATTCTCAGTTTGCTTTACTCTACCCTCACAAATACAGGAACTGGTGAAGCTTCACTTTTTATACCAGCTCAGCTTTTCTAATTAAACCTACACTTTAGGAAAACATAGTTTAAAGTCCTAGCAGATGTTCTTGTCTCTGTCAGTGCAGAGTCCCCTTGAATTAAAACAAAAATTCAGTGGGTCATCATCATCCCAAAAAATTTTTAGTTTCATTTTCCTGTTCTTAGAGAGGATGTTGCTGTGAAAAACTCCTTCATGATGGGAGAACCAATGGATTTGGATATCAGAGGTAACAAGGGTAAACAAGGCACAGATTCAGTTTATTGTCTCGCCAGAGAGACTTTGTAGGAACTGTGCCAAGACAAAATGAAAAGTTTGCTGTCCCACTTCCCCAGATAGTCACAAAAGCGATTTCTTCAACTTGTGAGGTTATGGTGAGAATAAAGATAATTGCAGGAATTCTTTTCCTAGTTCATAGAATCACAGAAGGATTTGGGTTGGAAAGGACCTTAAAGACCACCTCAATTCCAACTCTTCTACTAGATCAGGTTTCTCCAAGCCTCATCCAACCTGGCCTTGGACACTTCTAGGGATGAAGCAGCCACGGAACTCCTGCACGACCTGTGCCAAGGCCTCAGACCCTCACGGGGAAGAATTTCTTCCCATTATACCATCTAAACCCACCCTTCTTCCTCTTCAAGCCCTTGCCCCTTGTCCTGTTCCTGGGGTCCTTTGCCACGTGTGCCACACATTGATCAGGATTCAAAGGGAACTTTGGTGAATCCATCAGCCGTGGAGTCTAATTAATAAATATTAAAATCTCCTGATATCCAACACATTGCTCTTGCTCCCAGTCCATGCAGATTTAGGAAACAGCCACAGGTTAAATCGATGGCAGGTCAGTGATGGGAACATTCTCCTCATGTTGTTCTGAGATAACATCAGGTCACGACTAAGGAATTATGATGGGAACCCAACAGAACAAGTGAGCCCTGGACCCCACAAGGTTTATTCTCCTCAGAGCTCTGCATTACAGACAGATCTGTTTAGCTCTGACAGGTAATTGTCAGCTGGCCCAGGGCAGCAGCATTTTGCTGTTGCAATTTTATGCCTCTAACAATCATGGTGCCTCCATTTAGGAACACAAAACTAATTAACATGCCAGTTAAAGCACCTGGGTTTTGACACAGGGGCAAGGAGAAAGTGCAGAAATCAAACTACTACAATTAATTATGTTTGTTTCTCAGAGCAAGGCACTGGTGTCCTGGGATTTTCTGCTTGTCTTCATTCCCTTTGTTCATCTCCCTCCTTGGTAATAATGCAACACTTGTAGAAATTAATTTGGTGGAAATTGATTAAAGGTGGACATTGTTTGCCCAGGAAGGTAATTGTCTCTGACACCTGGTGCTGGGAAAGATGTGCACATAGAGGTGCACGTTAATCTTCTCCTCTCAAGCTGGAAATGTAAAGAGGTGAATCAAGGGGGTGATCCCAGCCAGAAGACATAGAAAGGAAGAGGAATAAAATTAAGGTTGTGTGGAAGAAAAGTGAGTTCAGCAGCAGAACCCAGCAAGAGACAGGATTATCACAGAACCACAGGATCAGAGAATGGTTTGGGTTGGAAGGGAACTTCAAGACTGTCCAGTTCCAGCTCTCTTGGGCAGGGACACCTTCCACTAGACCAGGTTGCTCAGAGCCTTTATCTCTTCCAGGGATAGGGCAGTCAGAGCTTCTCTGGAAAATATCTTCAACTGTCTCTTCCACAGGACAGAATTTTTTTCCTAATATCTGAATTAATTCTACCCTCTTTCAGTTAAAAGCATTGTCTTGTCACTAATTCCATAAATCTAAAGGATTATGCCTGCCTGAGCCAACTCAGTGAAAATCCTCTCACACTTGAATAGTTGGGTGTAATTTCTGGGCATTAGTATTTCCTGTAAGTAGAGTTTTGACTCTGGTCTTCATTCCTCCTCCAGTTTATGCAGGTAAGACTGTCCAGGGAGTAGGTCAAACCCATCTTGTGGTTCCTCCTGTAATAACTTGAATGGGAACAGGAATTTATTTAGTTATTTATTTTTCCAGCCAGTCTGGAAAGGGGGTCTTAGCAACCTGGTCTGGTGGAAGGTGTCCCTGCCCATGGAAAGGGTTTGGAATGGGATGATCTTTAAGGTCCTTTCCACCCCAAACCATCTGAGGATTCTATGATTTTTCCTTCTTATCTTACACCACCAGGTGGTCAGAGGGGAATCTCTCCAGCCAGATGGTTTCCCCATTGTCCCATCAAGGAATGAAGGAGAGTTCCATCCTCCTCCATCCATTTCTCTGCCAGTGGAAGTGGGAGTCCTGGATTTCAGCTGAGACCAAGGATTGCTCTGTGCCATTTGACATCTCACCAAGAGCTGACCCAAATGGTTTTATGCCTGGAAGTCAAGGATTACGTTACAGACAAATCACTGAGTCATGAACAAGAAAATGGGAAAGTAAGGAAAGATGATTATGGAAAAGCACAGACGGCAAAACCTAAGAGCAAAATTCCAGACAGGGAGTAAGAAAACCCTGTTCTGATAACCAAGATCCTAACTGCCTAATAAAACTCCAGCAATTTTTCCATTATTAGTGGAGTCTGAGATCATAAATGAAAAAATCGTAAATGAAAAAATTGCAAATTTAAAAGAAAGCAGAGCAAAAATCAGAATGAATAAGTTGGGAATGCTGCAGCTTCATGAGGGATTTAAGCAAATTTGCTCATCTCTCTTTAATATAATTTTATCTCTCTATTTCTTTAATATTGATTCTTTTTGTCAACCAGATAAATTATTCTGCAGTATTTTTAACACTTTTTCAGAGCACCATCTGTTTGCATGATAATTTCCCCCAAGTCCTTATAAGGGCTGTAATAATCCCTTCATGTTAACTTTTATTATTTGATTTCCAACTGCCTCAGCTCTGAAGGGGCAGCGCGGGGAAACGTGCGTGTTAACAAATAGCAGTTCCCCACAATTCCTGCAGAAATTATTCATAAAAAAAGGATTAAGTTTCAGCCACCTCCTCAGGGTACAGTATTCACACAGGTGTGGGTTGGAGTCATGAGGACGGAAGTGCAGGGAACAGAACAAGCTCAGCCTGGCTCCAAAATAAGTTCAACTTGAATGTTTGGGAAAGAGTAAGAACAGAGCAGGCAGAGATGATGCATCCTCAATATTCTTCCATTTTCCAATAAATTTTAGTTCCGTACCTGAGTTTGTTGTAACTTGCCAATTTATTGATCTGCGTAATCTTTTCTGAGTGTTCATTCAGCTTCAAAGGGTGGCTTGAACCCAAATTGCCATCTTGTAGCGTTTGCTCTACCTATTAAATTGCCTTTATTTCAACTTAAAATTTTCACAGTTTTCCCCTTTTGGTTCTCTTCTTCCTCTTAAGGAGGTGAGAGTGAGCATTTGGATGGGGCTGAGTTATTGGCTGAAGCTAAACCACAAGAAAATTTTTTAAAAGTCACATCCTTTTGTTTGCTTTATCTCTGCCTTCTAGTAATTTATTCACCAAGTTCTGGCAGAAGAGGCCAATCCTCACCCAACTTCTCTAAAGCTTCAAAAAAGGGGACACAGATCTCTCATGGAAAAGGCTGGAAAAATGAAATTAATTAAGCTGAAGAGTACATTTAAAGTTTTAGTGTATGTGCTTATATGGGCAATACTCAGATGGTTCAGGCAATTAACCACATTAACATCCCATAATATCCTATCAGAGCAAGGGGATATTTGGGGTTGCTACAATATTCAAAGGTGTTCTCAACCATCGAAACTACCAAAATCCCCTTCCAAATACTTCTCTCTCCTCTCTCAAGGAAGATAATCCTAAATATACATCAGACCTGTGCTGAGACCCACAAAATGCTCCCACAGGACACTGTTACAGCATTTCCCTCTGTCACACATGGAATTAGGACCATGTGCCCTTGGTGTTTCCTCATTGGGAGCCAAATTCCCCGTGTTCTGTGATTGTCCCCACACTTTGGTGGCAGAACCTTTGATGTTCACTTTCCAATATTGGATTAAACATTCCATGAAGACTTTGCCTTTCAGATTCCTTTTGCTGTACATTATAAATTTTGCCTGCTCTGCAGAACAGGGACTTTATTCTTTCATTCCAGCTGCGAGACAGTGTCAATAGAT
>VWZU01011307.1:11163-25860 GCA_013397095.1 Sterrhoptilus dennistouni | reverse complement strand
TTTTTTTTTTTTTTTTTTTTTTTTTTTTTTTTTTTTTTCCCTGCTTTTGTTGGCAGTCTTCTATTAAGGTCATTCAGTCGGAGTCATACTTAATAAGAAATAGCTGCAGAGTCTTGCTGCTTAATATAGAGGAGTGCTTCAGGTGCCAAAGTCCAAGGTGAGTCAAAGAGAACTGTTCAGGTAGATCCAGGACATGCCAGAAAACAACCAGCCCCAGCCAAGTCATTTCTGCCAACCCCAAACAAAGGTTCTTTTGTCACTTGCTTGTTTTATCTGTGTCTTCTCCTTACAGATGCCCTGCTCAGTCACAGAGAAGGGTGGGACTGCACTGAATTTGAGAAGTCTCAGTAGTGGAGGAAGGTCCCAAGAGCACTGAGAGTTTTCCAAGAGGCAAAATTCATCCCGAGTTTTAAGAACGGCAAATACATTTTGAATCTATGTGAAAATCATCATCATCAAACACTGTGGGAGGAAGGTTCTTTACAAGGACACAGAATGAGAGAATCACAGAATTATTTGAGTTGGAAAGGACCTTTAAAGGTCATCCAGTCCAACCCTCCTGCAATGAGCAGGGACACCTTCAACTAAACCAGGTTGCTCAAAGCCACATCCAACCTGGCCTTGAACACTGCCAGGGATGGGGCATTGACCACCTTTATGGGCAACCTTTTCCAGGGTTTCTACACTCTCACTGCAAAAAAAAATATTCCTTATTTCTAGTCTAAATTCCTTTTTGTTTAACTTTAAAACCATCACCCTTTGTCCTATCTCATCAGTATCTGCAACAACTTGTCCCCATTTTCCTTATAGGTCCCCTTGGAGCACTGAAAGGCTTTTAGAGCGTCTGATGCTCTCCCTCTCAGAGCCCACCTTCAATCAGATGTGAACAAGGCTAAAGAGTTTTGTGTTTTGGATGGGATCTAAACCCTGGAAAACACTACCTGGTCAGGAATGGCAAGGAAAATGAGGGTATGAGGTGTCCTTGAAGCTTAAACAGAGTTTGAAATAAAGCACAATCACCCAGAATCATGGAATTATTAAGGTTAGAAAAGAGCTTCAAGATCATCAGTTCAATCTTTGAGCAAACACCACTCCAGCCTCAGTTTTGGTAGGACCGTGTACTGAGGCTTAGAAATCCCTGAGATGTGGAACACATTGGAAAAGGTTTTACTGCAGCATCAGCAAAAACAGGAATCCTTGGCTGCTATCCCAGGTAAATTAACACTCATGCCAAGTGCTGACCTCTCTGCAACAAAGGCCTCTGAGCCTGCCACAAAGTGTAATTAATTGGATGGAAAGATCTCCCTGGATTTTCGTAGGATTTACTTCAAAACTCTCAGTGTGAAGGAGAGGTCACTTCTGAAGTGACGTATCAAGGCCAAAGCAGTGTCCTGCACACTCTTGGCTTTCACTTGTCTCAAGTCTGAAAGTGGAGCTGGCAATAAATATCTTCAGTTATTAGTGGAAATCTTCAGTTCAGTGATTTTGGGATGCTCCTGCCAATAGACATTTGCACTGTCTTGGTGGATGTCTCTGCAGAGGCATTTCCTGACTACTTGTGCAGATTTATATGCCTGAAAAGATCCTCTGTAGTGCTGTGAAACCAGGGATGCCAAGAGCTGTGCCAAAGAGCAAACTCCACAGATTCCATAGTCCAGACACTGACACGTTTCAGACATCTCCTCATTCTACTTTCTCGATATCTTATTTCTTCTTTTAAAATTGATTTCTCTTGAAAAGAACTCATTCTGTGACCTGAATGGAAAGCAGAAACCATAATAACTCACCAGTAGATGACTGCAGGCAGACGAAGCTCATGAATAAATAAATAATTTGGGTTTGGATAAATAAATAATTTGGCATTGTATGAGATCTCCCAATGTCAAAGCTCTTTCTATGCATGTGTTCACCATGGTGTTGCTGTCCTTTCAAGCTCCATTTATATCTCTCTTAATGAGTTTTAAAATGACCAGAGAGATGTTAAAATTGATGGAGAGATACTGTTCATACTAGAAAAATATTTTTTTAGTTTCATTTGTAAGAATAGACAAAAAAAAATTGCAAGGTGAATGCAGTTGTGTCCAGGATCAGCTCTGAGAAATCTTTTTGTCAACTCCTACACTGAATTATTTTTTTTTTCCAAAATATGTTCTTCTTCGGAGAATGAATAATAGCAAACAGAGGGTTTGCATGAAATCTTCTTTAAAGGAAATTATGGGACTTGGTGATCTTGGCCATCTCGTCCAAGTTTTATGATTCTAGGATTCTGTGAAAATGGGGTTAAAAGAAAGACTTCCTCGAAAATGTCAGATGTGTTTGTGGCCCTCCTGGTTCTGGAGTGGGTGAAGCAGAAGCTCTATCTCTATCACAGATTGTGTTAACGCTACTTTATAAATCTCTTTAATTAGATTATTTCTCTGCAAAGTGTTTAATTGCCATTGTAGCCAGACTAGCATATTCCTGAGATATTTAGGTAATTCATTACCATAGTGAAGACTGCATTTGCTGGAGTTTACATGGATTTTCTGTAATTGTATCATAGAATCATCACAGGAAGGACTGGGTTGAAAGGGATTCTAAAGTCCATCTGGTTCCAACCCCCCTGCCATGGGCAGGGACACCTCCCAGTATCCCAGGTTGCTCCAAGCCCCATCCAGCCTGGCCTTGGACACTTCCAGGGATGGGGCAGCCACAGCTTCTCTGGGCAACCTGTGCCAGGGCCTCAGCACCCTCAAAGGGAAGAATTTCTTCCCACTATCCAATCTAAATCTCTGCTTTTTCAGTTTAGTCTGCACATGTCATCACCCTAATTTCTGTGTGTGCCGTAGAGATGGAACTATGAGAAAGGAGCAGCTTCAAATTTCTGCAGTTTATTATCAAGATCTATATTGGCTCCTCTTGCCAGTTTAGCATCTTGAATGCCCCCACACATCAATGCCAAGAGAAAAGTTCCTACAGCAGGAAGGCCACCCTGTTTTACATTTCCAAGTTCATCTGTGAAATGCTGTTACACACAGATTGAAGCATGAGATGCAATTATTCTGGAGCCAGGGAAAGGTAATAGGATGGCTCTGCCTGACCTGACTTTGAAGTGTGGTTAAAACCACTTAAGAACAAGAAGAAATGTGGCTCCCTGATGCTGATTTTCAGGGGTAAAAAAAGTGAATCCCAGAGTACAGCAGAAAAATATTCTCTTATTACCAGAAGTTATTCAAGGATTTGATGGAGATGTGCAACAGGGATGTGAACTGCAAGATCAAGTGATAGATCCAGGGCACCACAGTTGAAAATCCCATTGTGAGCTTCTTAAAATGCTGGGTTTTTCTTACGTGCACAGAGCACTTTGGAAATCTAAAGATGGAAAAAGCACTCAGTGCTATTATGAAAGATTCCTCAATAATTGATTGACTATGCTAATCCTTCTCCGAAATCAACCTACATTCTTCTTTCAGCCTCTGCTGCTCAAATCCAGTCACAAAAATGGGGAAAATGAACTGCTTGCAACCAGTCTTGACAGGAAAAAAACCCCCAAAGTTCTCTTCCTGGTTGTTTTTCTTTGTTCATCCATTTGTTCTTAGTGTGTGGTTGCAATTATTTTTTTAATCTCCTTCTTTGATAATTTCCATTTTACACTAAATGAGATTGTCTTCTGATATTTCATATTTGAAAGCTGATCTTTTCATTTCTAAATTTCAAAGAGCAGGAATGACCTGGATGCAGGAATGTGGTATGTTTTGCAGCTCAGTCTACTGGTGAAGTCCATTTTCCTGCAGGCAATTTTTCAGAGTTTTTGTACCTGTTGACCACACCAGGATCACTGGATTTCCAGTGATAGAATTCCTGTAAAATTCCATCATGCAGAAACTTTGTAAGTGCAGCCAGCTTTCCTCCAGGGAGAAAATAAAACCAGAAAAAAAAATAAAACCCTTCTAACAAAGTTATGCTTTGCCATAGCAAATCAGACCTGTGGTCTTTCTGTCTCTAGATTAAAAAAAACAACCTTAGGGCAGGATATAAAATTTATTCTTGGAGAGATCAGAGGGAAAACTACATCCAGTGTGGAGATCTAGACAATAGACCACACTTTGGGTATCCTTGCTTGATCTTTTCTTTTCTCCCCAGATTTTCAAACGCAAAGAAAAGCCAATATTTCTCTTGCTGAGGAAGACCAGCCATGACAAAGGGAACACCTGACTCCAGAATTCAAGCTGGAGGCCGTGGGTATGTGAATTACAAAATCACTGAATGATTTGGGTTGGAAAGGACCGTGAAGATAATCTCATTCCACTCTTTGCCATGGTCAGGGACACTTTCCACTATCCCAGGTTGCTCCAAGCCCTGCCCAACCTGGCCTTGGACACTTCCAGGGATGGGGTGTCCACAACTAAAAAAGGCCACTTTTTTTTTTTTTTTCAGGGGAACAATGAGCACAGCCTGGAGAGATCCATAAAACACAGCATGGGGAAGGTTGGGCTGGCAGCCACAGCATCTAAAGGTTCTCTACAGCAGCTCCTGAGCACCTTCAAACTCCACGGAAATCGCTGTTTTGCAGAAAAACGAGTTCTAACCACCCTCAGATCCTCCACATCTTGATCCATTTGAATTCCTTGGTTTCTGCTGCGTGTTTTTTAACTCATATCTCATCTCTTCTTTAATTTATGAAGGAAAAATCACCTGCCATGTCACTCAGGGAAGGTTGTTTACCCCTGTGTCATCCCACGCTGCCTGGTCCACACCAGGAACACTGGAATGGCAGCTGAGGGAAGCATATTCCTGTTCACAGTGAGGGAAAACAGAATCCAAATACAATGATGGCAGGATGAGGTCTCCCTGTCTTGTAAGTTTGAAAGTCTTTGATTGGAAAAATAAAAAAACTGGCTGAGTTTAGTTTAATGTTTACCAAATAAAATCCAGTTGAGCTCTTGTTGCTTGGTTGGCAGAGCAATGGTTCAGGGACAGAGAACAGAAAAATCACCGAAGTGAGACCCCCTTCAGTGGCACTCTGAAGTCCTGTACATGAATTGTCACTGTTGTCATGTTTAAGGGCAGTGGTGTAGATCCCACTTCTCATAATTACTCTGCAATAAAGCAAGAGCAAAACCCCATTTTTCAATTGTTTCCTCTGCTGGTTGAAATACTCCCAGCATCTCCCACTTCCCTCAGCTCCTTCAAGTAATCATGTGAATTTCAAGGATTTAATTGCAACTTGGAGACCATTTTGTAAGACCAGAGGCCATAAAACAAACCTTATCAGCCTTGTTGGAGACACTACAAACATTATTGTGGGTTTTGTGCCTTCAGGGGGAGGGAGAAGGGGATGGTTTGGCAGGGAAGAAGAGAAGCGAAAGAGAGGCAGAGAGCAGGTAGAACATGAATAATTATGGAATAATTTAGGTTGGAAAAGACCCTTAAGATCATTATTGCACCCTGTAAAGATTCACAGAGCGTGGAAGCTGCTCATCATGAAAATGCAAATGACTCTCTCTGATCTGAAGAGAGAGCAAAAAATAGTCAAGGGTTGACAGGAGAAATGTTCAAGCAGATGAGCACCTCACACAACCAGTTTAAAACAGGCACTGATTTTTATATTCACTCAACTCGCATGTGAGGAAGAGAGAGATATTTTGATGGGAAAAGGGGAAGGAGGCATCAATTGAAAAAGGAAAAGGGAAGAAGTTTTAATCCCATTGCTACAGAAAGAAAGGGATGTAGCAGCTCCTTTTCCTGTGATGTTGAGCAAACCAGAGGGGCACTCCACAGTCATGACAGTCAAAAAAATTTCCAAAACTTATTTCTCAAGTGAATATTTGCTTTCAAACATGACCCCAACTGCTGTAGGATGAGTGGGACTTTGAAGAGACCTGTCTGAAAGGTCACCTTGACACAACGAATATCAGATGGCCATTGTGGGATGAAAATGAAAGCAGGAATATTATCCAGGTTTTATTTGGGAATTAATCTCTGAATTTCATGGCTCCCATGCTTTCTTGAGGTGAGGAAATTGTTCAGACAATGTGCACCGCCTTGCAAAGGGGCAGCCACAAAACTTGGCCACGACGCCGAGATTTTTGGGAAACCGTCCCCAGGTTCTTTTCATTATTCAGGAAAATAAATAAGACTTTCACTTCTGTACATTCAGGTTAAATTATAAGAGTTAGAAGTCCCCACTCCCCACACCCAATTCCTTTCATCCTTTGGGAATTGGCTATTTTATGGCTGAAATATCTCCATGGATTTTTGTATCTTTCTTTAACAGTCATAGTGACAACTGCCAAGGAGTTTTCCAATTACTGTGAGGCCATTTGCCTGACCCTGCTCTGGAGTATTAAAAGAAAATGAAGTTGAAGAGAGCTGATGAATGAAAGAAGAAATAAAAGGCCTCAGACATGGGAAATAAAGGAAAGAACTGCCCTCAAAATAAAACCCAGGTGAAGTTTTTTGTTTTGGGATGGGCTTTTTTGGGGGGCAGAGAACAATGCTATTGAGATTGCATTTTGCTAGAATGGACCAACCCTGATCATAGAATAGAGCCTTCATCTCAAAGAGACTGACAATCAGCAAATAAATCAAGGAGAGGCTGGCACTTAATTTCCTCATTGTTCCTTAAATCTTCCCTTGGCTGGGGGTGAGTTCAGCTGCTGCCCCAGTGAGATGTTTTTGGGCTGCAGGGCATGGAGGTGTGGAGCCTCGTGGTGAAAGGGAAGTCTGATTCCCACAAACACCTGATTTTGGTCTTCTAAGCCACTAATGTCTCTTCCAGCAGGGAAAAGAGGGTTGGGAATATCCTCTTCACAAGGAAGGCAGATTATTGCCCCAACCCATGGATGGATTAAATTAGGTTGCTTTTCCTGGCTGGAATCTTCCAGACAGCTTCACACTCGGTCCTTGGTTTCAGTAGAATTCCCGTAGTAAACCCAGAGCTACATTTAATTCCTTCCCTGTCAGCGAGATGCATTAGGTCTTGCAGCAGGGGCTGCTCTCTCATTTCTTCCAGAGAAACCCTGCAGGGCTATTTTGGGCAGCCTAAAAGGAGCAGGCAGCTTCATCAACTCGTTCATGATTGACTTGTCACTGAACAAACCTGTCAGGAGATGCAGTTTACTGCAATCAATACTTCCTGGGAGACTGCTGAGCTCTCCTCCAAAGGCTTGGAACTCCCCTAGTGTTGCCCATTTAGTGGCCTGGATGAGATAGGCAGAGGCTTTTGATGCATTTATGTGTTCCCTGAGTCAAACCTCCCACCAAGTGAGCATCCTGACTTCCACAATTTTCCTGTCCAAGTTTCCAATGGGATATCACCTCCTTGCAGGTTGTCCTAGGGATTTCACTGCTCCAGGCTCCTGGTTCAGTGTGGGGAGAAGAGGCAACAGCAGAACTGGAAAACCTCCAGATCCATATTGGCAACAGCTCAAGGTAATCAACCTTATATTTATCTTTATTATTATTATTATTAATATTATTATTATTATTCTAATCCTTTCCTAAAATGCAATCTCTTGCACTAGTTTATTCTACTACTCAACTGTGGGTTTGATGTCTTGAGACACCTCTGTGCAAATCTCATTTCGGATGGGTCATAATTAACTGTCTTATTCTTCAACTGTGATTTTTTTCCTCCTTCGATTCTGGCTTCAGGGACCTACGACAATCATCCAGTCCAACTACTTGACCAATTCAGCCCTTGTTGAAATTTAAAGTGCATTTTTCCAAATGAATCTTAAACACTGGTGGACATGAGGCATCAAATCACAGAATCATGGAGCCATTTAGGCTGGAAAAGACCTTCAGGATTTGACCAATCCCCACCTTGTCAGAGCCCAAGATAAGAGCCCAGATCACTGAGTGCCACATCCAGTTACTCCTTGAACCTCTCCAGGGATGGGGACTCCGTCACCTCCCTGGACAGCCCCTTCCAAGGTCCAACAACCCTTTCCATGAAGGAATTCTTCCTGATTCCCAACCTGAACCTCTCCAATGTTCTCCTCAATGTTCCCTCCTCACCCCCCTTCTCTCCATACTACACAAACGCAGGCATTTAGTTCAGCAGCCCACCCCACATCCTAAAAAAGGAAGCAATAAATCTGTCTTTTTAGACCTCAGTTTAGAGCCATGAAGAAATGTAGTCCTGGAAATCACTCGGTATCAAGATTTTATCCCAGCACCTCTCAGTCTTGACCAAGGAATTGTTTGGAGGATGTCCATACTCAACCCAACTCCACAGATTTTTGGGCTGTGAAAGCAGAAACTCCACAGGGCTGTGCTATTTCTCAGCCACTCTCAGTTGACTTCCTCTTGTAATTCACCGCACGTTCCTAATAAAGAAAATATTCTTGTCATGAATTAACAACGCTGGGCCCAATCTATGTCCAGGGGAACATCAGGAGTGTGAAAAATCCAAAGCATCTGGCATGTTTCAGCAGATTACTGAACTGTCTCAGTTTTTCTCTGGGTTTTTATTATTTTTTTCATTAGAAAAAAATGTTAATAACTAAGCAGAAAGAGAACACAGCGTGTGACTGCTCAGTCAGTTGAGGAGGTTTTGTGCTGAGAGAGCTCAAAAAAGGGATAAGTTTACTCAAAGCCAGAAATTTGAGTTCACTGGGCTTTAATCAGACAAAAAGCAAGTTTCAAACAGCTTTGGGTCTCACTTCAAAGAAACAAGCAACTTGCGTCTCATGTAACCTTTTCAGATTTGGGGTGGTGGTGACGGCTGTCCCCCACCCATGGGTGTGGCAACAAAAGGACATAGAACTGCTGGACTACCAAATCAGGTAAAGCAATTCAATGTCATCCCACAAATCCCACATCCGCTGCACGGGAATATAATTTTAAATTATTTTGGAATACATGAATATATTACTGGGGCCATAAGAGCCGAGATGGCTTTGAGAGGATTGCTGGCGTTCTGCTAATTATGATGTAAATCCTAATTTTTGTTGCAGCACAAAACTTTACACAGCTGGACACACCTGAACAGCACAGCCAGCTTTTGGTGGATGTGTGGTGCTTATGTTTTCTCTCCACACAGAATATTTATCCTTGTTTTCTGGGGATCTTTAGCCCTTCAGCTGAAATGATAAATTTTCATTCCATTTGCTTTACTGGTATTTCACTCAATCATGGCCCGTTGGCCTAAAGGACGTTCATTACACACCTGCAACAGAGGCAGAGAAATTTCTGGGGGAGGAATGAAATGTTTCAGAGCTTGGTTTTAAAGCTGTCACTTCCGAGCATAACGAAGTTGCTGGTCGTGGCAGAGTTTGGCCAGCTGAAAAGTTATTATGTGAGTTTGTGGGAGATTTTCCCATTTGTTGCATTTATTGTTTTTTCTTGACCTGCTTCCAACAAGACAAACTAGCATGAAGGGCTGTATTTTAAAAGGAAGGAATGAAATGAGCAGGAAAAGCAGCATAACCATCACTGACCTGCAAGGAATCTTTAGGCACCTTCACATGATGGAAGGACAGGAATAACAGCTGTAGAAACAGAAACCAAAAGGCCCAGAATAGTAGAAAGAAATAGAAGAAAGCACCCTATTTTTTCCTCCCTTGTCTGGAATAAGCAATGAATCAGTTAAAAATCTTCAAAAGGGTGACATTTTTGAAATGTTTTTGAAGCATTACTAGAAAGGTGCCATTTTCTAAGAAAATGGACTTCTTTTTCTTTTAGATACATATGAAATATACTGAGCATGATGCAGCCAAAATGCACCTGGTGGAGGAGAAAGAAAAGGAAAGAGGTAACAAATTTCGTGTTTTCTGTCAGACAAGGGGCAACACACACAGGATGAACAGCAGTAAAAGGGGATGGATGAAAGACTAACTGAGCTTCCACTCAGACTAACAGCTTCCAGTTTCCCTCTGGAAAATCTACCCTCACTGATACTTGGGAAAAGATTAAGATAACAGAATAATCATCACAAAAAAAAATCATAGAATCCCAGAATGGATTGGGTTGGAAGTGACCTTCAAGATAATTTATTTTCAACCCTCTTCCATGGACAGGGACACCTTCCACTACCCCAGGTTGCTCCAAGTCCTGTCCAACCTGGCCTTGGACACTTCCAGGGATGGGGTAACCACAGCTTCTCTGGGCAGCCTGTGCCAGAGCCTCACCATCCTCACAGGGAACAATTCCTTCCCAACATTCCACCTAAACCCACTCTCAGTTTGAATCCATCCTCCCTCGTCCCGTCACTTGCAAAAAAAATCCCTCCCCATTATATTTGCAGGTTCCCTTGAGGTCCTGGAAGGCCACAATTTGGTCACCCCAAGGCTTCTCTTCTCCAGGCTGAACAATCCCAAATCTCCCAACCTGTCCTGACAGCAGAGCTGGTCCATCCTTCTGATCATCTTGGTGTCTTCCTCTGGACTTGTTCCAACAGCTCCAGATCCTTCCTGTGCTGAGGACTGAACATTCTTGATGTACTTTTACCAATAATAATGATAAATAAATAAATTAAGCCAGCTGCTCTGCTCAAGATCTGCTTCACCCTCTGGAAAAGGTTGCCTTTTTTCCAGCATCTGTATCTATCCCCCTGTCCCATCCTAGCCTTAAATCTCTTCTAACTGCACCTCTGGACTCCAGGTTGGAAGTGTCCTGCTTTTTCCTCGCTCTGTAGGCAACTAGGCAAATCCACGTGCTCGTGACCAACCAACACACAGCAGGGCCCAGCTGCCCAGCAATCCAGAGGATTAAGCTCCACTTTTAGACCAGGATTCCTCCTCCTGCTGGCAATCTTTTGGTGTGTGCATTTCAGCCGGGTAATTACCTCGTCCACGCTCTGAGCATGCACAGAAACTCCATTACCAGTAGAGCCACACGTTCGCTGGCTCTTCTTCGCCTTCAAATCCCATTTTCAAACATTTCTCATCCTCTGCACCATCCCAGAGACGCCTCACGTCGTTTTTTTTGCTGCTCTTTGAAGGGCTGTGCACATCGTGCCTATCAGAGCATTATCTTCTGCTTATCCGTCACGCTCTCTAGTCCCTCGTTACTCCAGTTCTGGGCTGCTATAATTAGACTTCACATTTTTCAGACCTTTCTTGCAGTGTTTTTAGTTCACAAATTGAGGAGTTTGTTCATGCCAGAATGTTTTCTTTCCTTATAAATTTCTTTTTTATTTTTCATTTGCCCAGTGAACCAAAATATCAATTATTTGCAGAGCTTTAATTTAGAGAAGAAATTAAGGAATACATTTGCAAAACTTTGCTGTTAACTATTTAATCTGCTTAACTAATGATGTGATGGATTCTCCATCCTTGCAACTATTAAATCAAGAACTTTTTAAACTTATAGTGGATTTTTCTTCTTTAGACTTTAAGCTCCAGCATTAGCATGAGTATTAGATTTGAAGCACAAATTAGGACTGAAAAATCCTATTTCCTATTTCAACGGGCAGGAGGCCAGAGCAGGTAATCACAGCACTCCCTTCCAAGCAATTCACCTGAAATGCAAATTACACCATTTATGGTGATGTTATATCTTGGGCAAGTGCTCCAGCACCATTTGTGTATGACCAGCAAAGCCCAAAACTCAACTCCAGCCCTCTCTGACACCAATCCTAAGGGCAGGAGAGGCAGAAACCAGAATTTCCCCTGAGGAGCAACAAGACTCACATCGCCAAGGGCTGATCTCCACTGAGAGAGTTTCTCTAAGGAGCCTTTACTTTGGCTTTTAAAGCTTTCTCCTAAATTGAGAGTCCTAATGAGCCCTAATGCAGCAGCAATCCAGCTGCTACAGGTGATTTTTCAGATCAGCCTCCCTTTTAATTCAAGCTATCAGGGCAGGCAGGGCTGCAAAATTAAAAATTAGCTGCACTTGTTCGACGTTAACTTCTCTCAGAAGGTCTGGAGAGCTGCGGGGTTTTCAGAACTGCCACAAGCTCCTCTGAGACAAATTCAGAGTAGGATTGCAGATTTAGATTAGATATTAGATTAGGTTGCCCAGAGAAGCTTTGGCTGCCCCAACCCTGGAAGTGTTCAAGGCCAGGCTGGATGGGGCTTGGAGCGACCTGGGATGGAGGAAGGTGTCCCTGCCCATGGCAGGAGGTGGAAATGGATGGTCTTTAAGGTTCCTTCCAGCCCAAAACATTCCATAATTCCATATTAAATTACTGTACTTAGGATGGCTCTGACAACTATCCCACCCCATTGTGGGATTTTCAATTTGCAATTACAGCCCTCTCCAGTCTGCAGCATAAATATGGCCACTAAAAATTAACTTTTAAATAATTCACCCCTTAAAATTATCCTTTTTTCCCCCTTTTTAAGGGACTATGGGACAAGAAGAAACTAAAATTGGATGAAAATTATATTTCTTTTTGTTGACTCTTTCCCTCTACTCTGCTGAAAATAAAATGGAACAGGGAGACCCAGAAGAGACGATGTTTTATTTCATAGAGTGTGGAGAGTGAGGAGGTTTTGGCCAAATCTGGTGCCTCAGCCATTGCTATCATGTGTTTAATAAATGTTCCTCTCATATCCCTATAAGGCAGAGAGAGTTGTCCTTTCATTTTAGCCCAAATATAGCTCAAATTTTTATCCTGACATCAGTCAAAGCTTGACCCAAATTTCTTTGTAGGGCTCCCAGTTCACTCTGGAGTTTCCATTTAGCAAGAACTGAGTTTTAGGTCAGCAAAAAAACCCTTCAAATTTCATGTCTCCTCCTTCACTGTAATTCCCCTTGCCTTTGAAATGCTGGAATTCACTCATTGCTTGAGGCAAGAAATGTGAACAAATGGACCACAGTCTAATTGAGTCTAATAAATCCTGTGTTCCTCAATAAAATATCACATTTTTAGTCCCCTGTTGTTTCTCTGAGACCACGCTGTGCTTTTGAGCCCGCTGAGCACATTGTAAAGCACGAGTCCGAGATGTTCCTGTACACCACAGAAATGTCATGTTTGCCAAAATAAACCCCACAATTTTCACCTGCAAGCCACAATGCCTTACCTGCAATCCAGTATTGATTGACCTTCAATCCAATATCGAGAGTAAAATTAATAGAAGGAATTCCAGCAAATCACACAACATCAAAAACACGACATTGTTTCCACTGTGATTCAGATCTTCCCCTTTTGCCGTGTTTTGCTGCTCAAGGTGAGGAAGATTAAATGATGCCCTCTCCAGGGGAGTGTTTTTAATTACGTGCTGCTCCCACAGCAGCTCTGTAGCAGCGAGTTCCACAATGCCTTGATGGGTTTATCCCCATGGAACCTGCAGGAGCCCAGGGTTTGGAATCTGCACTCACCTTCCTCATTATCAGGAGGATTTATGCAAAGATAGTGACAGCGCCACAACTCATTAGGTAATTAGCTAATTAGTCCAATGGAAAATCACCCTACAATGCTTCTGGAGAAAAAAGCTCAGACAATGTCCCTCATTACAACCCAGAGAGGTATTGACACTGTGATTGGGACCATCCAGGTCTTTCCCAAATCACTACAATGCCACTGTCATCAAGAGAGGGAATATTCACCACATTTATGATTTATTTTTGGTCAGCACAGTAACATGGTACAGCTTTGGTGGGTGGTGAGCATTTTCACCTCTGTCAGGACACTGACAAAAGGGATGGAGCACAGGGTGCTGGCAGATCAGGGAAGATCCCTCTGAGGTGTTGTTACCCTGAGGTTTTGTCTTGGGTTGCGATATGAAACCAAAAATTTGTATTCTATTTGACGTTTTTTGAAACCAGTTGAGGAGGTGTTTTTCTTTATCTCTTGTATAACCCATTCCTTATAACTCCAGGGGAGAGGGGGCAGGTCCCTTCTGCTAATGGGCCAACTGATAAAACCAGGTGGGGCAGTGTTCTTTATTTCTTCCAAGACTCATCCTCCCTCCAGGGGATCTCTGCTGTTAATGGGCCATCCAGGCTCACTGCAGGGCTGATACAATTCCATCATCCCATGGGGAGATGCTCCACCCAGAGGGAGGAGCCCAGCATTCCCACCTGGATAAAACCTGAGATTCAGAACACCAGCACAGCCTGTTTGCACTGGATTCCCAGAGGAAGAGTGGACCCATCTCAGCACCACTGGACCCTTCTACAAGATCATCTCTACTCCAACAGAACCATATCTGTCACTCCAGGAGGATTTATTTGGACTGTTTCCAACACCCTGACCAACACGGGGTCAGGTGGTATTTCTGACTGTGTCAGTGCTTCTAGGATTATTTTGTTTGTTTGTTTGTTTGCTTGGTTTTTTTGTACTACTACATTTGTATTTTTAATATCCCCAGTAGAGAACTGTTATTCCTATTCCCATATCTTTGCCTGAAAGCCCCCTTAATTGCAAAATTATAATAATTTGGAGGAAGGGGTTTTACCTTCTCCATTCCAAGGGAAACTCCGGCTTTCCCTAGCAGACACCTATCTTTCCAAACCAAGACAGGTTGTTTTCAGCTTCTTGAAGGGGAAAAGGTCTCAAGTTGCACCAAAGGAGCTTTAGATTGGATATTAGGAAAAAAATTCTTCACTACAAAGGTGGTCAAGCATTGGAACAGGCTGCCTAAGGAAGGGTGGAATCGCCGTTCCTGGAAGTGTTCAAAACCCATGTAGATGTGACACTTGGGGACATGTCTTAGTGATGGACTTGGCAGTGCTGGGTCAATGGCTGGACTCAATGATCCAATTGTCCAAAGGTTTTTCCAAGGTCTAATTATCCATAAATGTTACAAATTGCTCTGTATCGCC
>VWZU01011307.1:0-11114 GCA_013397095.1 Sterrhoptilus dennistouni | reverse complement strand
AAAAAAAAGAAGGCCAGGACTTTTAGCAAGTCAAAAAACATTCAGGGCTGCTGAAGTTATCAAAGTGCCTCTCCTCAAGTACCTTGATCCATCAGCACTCTCACTAATGACTGTGGGTCACACTTCATGGCTTTTGTCATCTCTGCTAAAAACTTACCCAGGAGGTTCTTCATCCTCCAGATGCCTTGAATTCTGAGTCCTTGTAAGATGAAGCGATAGTTTGAAACTTCAACAAAATTGAATGAAGTCCCAGTTATCCGTGTTTAATATGGAAGTGTAAGAGACAGCTCAGGTGATAAGGACAGATGTTGTGTCCAGTGCCAGACCAGTTCTGTTCCCTCCACCTTTTACTGGACAGTCAGCATAGGATTGGTGAGGGCAGAAGGCTCCTCTGTTGTGCTCTAGAGAATAGCTATGGTCATGGAAAGTTTTATTGGACCTCAGGGATGATGGCACAACAATTCTGACCTCCTGCAGGAGTAAATGCGCTTCTTAACCCAGTCCTTGGTGCAAGGACAACCCAAATTCCTCAGCAGGACCATCTTGGCTTGCCCAAGTCTATCAATTTCTGTTCAGCTCCAGCCAAATCTCACCCCAAATCCAATTCTGCTATCAATGTTCTGCAAGAGTTGTTAGCATTTATTTTCAAATTCTGCTGCACCCGTTAATAGCCCTTCCTCTCCCTTGTCACCAAGGAGAACTTCTGGGTTTGCTTTAACCAAGAGAGGTAATTTTCACAATCAGATTTTAAAGAAAGTAGGAGAAAAAAAAAAAAAAAAAAAAAAAAAAAAAAAAAAAAAAAAAAAAAAAAAAAAAAGCCCTTGCTCACCTGCACCACCTCACTTTGAATTTCAGGCTGACATTATTAGTATATAACTAATGATGAAGTCTTCGGAATCTGAGCTGCCAAAAATAGTGTGTTTATACACTGAGACGGGAAAGAATGAAGTTAATGAACCTGAAGTAAAGTTTTGATCCATCACAGTAATAACAGCAGCATCATTCCTTACATTTGTCAAACGTCTCCATTACTGCAGCATCTTCCCCTTTTGTTGTGTTTTGCTGTTCAAGGTGAGGAAGATTAAATTAGTGCCTGAGCTCAGCTGCCTTAGGAAAAATAACCTCCATTTTATTTGTTAATATTTAAGGGACAAGGAAGTTACAAGGACTTGTCAAAATCCACCCAGGGCATTTGTGCTGTTGCTGGGAGCTAAATCCAGAAATCCTAACCAATTCTCAGGGTAGTAATTTAAATTTAAGCACCTGACAGAACTCTCTTCACTTTCAGTATTAACATACATACAAAAAAAAAAATTATAAAATATCAAGATGCTGTTGGCATTGTTCTCTCCTAGACCTAACTTGGATATTTAGAAAGCCAGACTGGAAATGCTTGTCCTTGGAAAAGTGTGCATATTTTAGTATTCTAAGAAATGCTGGGAGACAGGAATAAAGTTGTGCCTTGAATATTTTTCTATAACATTTTAAAGGCTACAGAAGAGAAAACACCAATGCTATTTTCACCAAATCAGAGAATGGTTGGGGTCAGAAGAACCTTAAAAAATGTCTCATTTCAGTATCCCAGGCTGCTCCAAGCCCCATCCAACCTGACCCTGAACACTTCCAGGGATGGGGCAGCCACAGCTTCTCTGGGCAACCTGTGCCAGGGCATCACCACCCTCACAGGGAAGGATTTCTTCCCAATATCCTGTATACCCCTGCCCTCTGGCAGTTTTAAGCCATCCCCCTTTGCCCTCTCACTCTATCCCCTTGTCTCAAGTCCCTCTCCAGCTATCTTGGAGCCCCCAATAGGAATAAAAAATTAAATAAATCGCTGAGTGATGACGACGGCCTTTCATGCATATCCAGACTGCCCCTTGTTTTTCAGGTTGTATAACTGAGCAGGTTTTCAGACAGTCCATCAAGATTAATAATGCTCCCCTGTAAAGGCAGCCTTATTCTCTTTCCAGGTTCTCCCTGGCAGGAGATTCCATCTTCAATCAGATGGTTTTAATTGCTGTGTAAAGGGCAAGCCAGGATTTGATGGACAGAGTGAAGCACTGCTCCTGTGGATAACCAGGGAGAACTTTTACCTGGAACTAAGCTCTCAAGTAAGAGATCGCTTTTCCCTCTCCTCCAAGATTTCCATTATGTCCCCTAGAAAAACTGAGGCCAGGAATGCGTTAGCAAATTGCTTTGTGGAACTATTTTTTTCTCTTTACAAAGGGGAAAGGAAATTCTGCCACAGTCTACATCAAACAGCCCCAGAGTCCACCTGCTGACCAGGCGACTCCTTGTCTTTATAGGGGTGAAGGTGACTTTTTTTCTGCCCAGTTTGCAATGGCAAATATCTGGCCATTTTTCAGTTTCTCACTCAGAGACTGAGAATTTTCACTTTTAGAACAAACCTGCAATGAAGCTTGATTTCATTCAGATAGATTGAAAGTAAGAAACAAAATACCATCTTTCCATCCAAGGCAGATAAATCATATTGAACTTCACACTTTCAAACTGGTCAGAAAATTCCAGACCTAAGTTGTGACCAGTTGTAGGAGGTCTCATGAGGTCTGGAATAAATAAAAAAAAAATTGCCCAAATTTATGTTTTGGTGGTTTATTTTCTGAAATTTCAGTCATATCCTGGCAGATTCATCAGTTACATGTTGGTCAAGATGTTGATTGACACAGTTGCACTTGTCCAGCCTGACCACCTCAGTCCTCCTGTGACACTTCCCTGCTGCTCCCTTCCCATCTTCCCATGTCTTTTCCACTGGCCACCTGCCACTGAATATCTTAGAGCTTCATTTTGCTGTGGAGGAGACTGAGTGTGAGCTGTGTTCTTGGAAACTTTTTAAAAGCAGGTTTTTAAAAATATCAGTTCAGGAGTGTAGGGCAGCTTCATTCAGATTCTACCACTTGGAAATGTTGGCAGCTGCTTAAACTTCACTCATGAGAGCTAAAACACTTCCTTAGTCTCACTGCATTTTAATTCTCCCAAAATATCTTTTAATACTGCTCAAATATCACATCAAGGAAGACACTTCTGCCTGCACTCCACCCTGACAGGGTAAACTTTAAGGAGCAAGACCAAAGTGAAAGAGATTAATTTCTACGTCAGCATAATTTGGAATGCTAAATGAAAATGAACCATGTTTGCAGTTTGCCTTTTGGCCTTTTGACAGCAGAATGAGGGAGAGCAGAATCTCTGCCACGCAGGGTTTGAATCCAGCTGTTCACATGAGAGATTTCTTCAGAAGAGCTTTGCCTGAAGCAGGAGTACAAAACCATTTCCCATTTGGATACTCCAGCTCAAGAGAGAGATATGTACGTGGAGATCATTAACTTCACTCACTGCGAGCTATTTCTGCTGCTTTGCAGCAGCAGAACTCCAACCTGGTCACTCATTTCCCTTCCACAGGATTAATCCCCGAAGGAGGATCACTTGTGGGAATTCCAGGCACAGAAAATTCTCAAAACCTTGTGCATGCAGGCCCAAACACGGAAATGAATACAGGGTTCAACCTGAGGCCTTGGAAAAGGCTGCCTGTTTTAGAGACCATAAGCAAAAATGTGGATTTGTATTTTAGACAGAAATACATTAAGCTAGGTAGTGGAAAGTTTTAGAGTCTAAAGTTTAGATATAGAACTAGTTACAGAAATAGTAAAGCGTTTTGAGGTGTAGCAAGTAAGTTTGTGTAATTTTATGTTTGGTTAAAAAGGTCTGCATTGTGGCAAAGATGTGTGAGGCAAATTAATTAGGAATTGGTGTGGAAGTAGAAACATTTTTTGTGGTAGGAGTTCATTGGCTAATTAACCTTTAAGAGACCCTGTAACCTGTGGTCTTGTGACCATTGACCACACACTTCTGGCATATGGGGTGAAGACGTTGTCACTCCTTCATGAGACCGTAGAAGAAGAGTAACGAATCATGTTTATCTCAACATCACACTGAAATGTTGGAATGCACATTTCCTGTCATATGAGGGCCCCCAACACAAGAAATACATTGGCCTGTTGGAACAGGTCCAGAGGAGGCCACTACGTTGATCACAGGGCTGTCCTTTGAAAACAGGCTCAGAGAGGTGGGATTGCTCAGCCTGGGGAAGAGGAGGCTCCAGGGAGATTTTAGAATCCTAAAAGGGACCCGCAGGAAGGATGGTAGGGACTTATAAAGATGTGTAGAGATAGGACAAGGGGAAATGGATTTATGTTGAAGTAGGATAAATTTAGATGGGGTGTTAGGAAGAAATGCTTCCCTGTGAGGAGGGCAAGGCCCTGGCACAGGTTTCCCAGTGGCTGCTCCATCTCTGGAAGTGTTCAAGGCCAGACTGAATGGGGTTTGGATCAGTCAGGGATAGTGGAAATTGTCCCTGCCCTTGGCAGGGGGTGGAATGAGATAATCTTGAAAGTCCCTTCTAACCCAAACCTTTCCAGGATTCTGTAATTCTATAAATATTCAAAGCAATGTTGTTTATGCAGCACTGGCAGCTTGGTCTCAGGTTTATTCCAACACCAGACTCAACAGTGCCAGGCACTGAGGAGGAATCTAAATTTTGGCTCTTGTCTTCAGGACATTTCCAGTCCGTTTAGAGGAGGATCCCACTTGAGAGGCAGAAGGAGTAAAAGAAAAAGTGGGCATTGTTTTGTGTGTTGGTGAGTTCAGTGGTCTGTTTTCAGACTCCTGCCATGGTAAATATCTATTATTCACTCACTAATTACTGTGTGCCTTCCTAATTCCCCTGCCTCCAACAGAACTGAATTAAATTGGAAGAGACACAGGAAAAGGTGATGGGGATTATCAGGGAAGGGGAAAAAAAATCTCTTTGCAAAGAAGGAGTAAATAAATTAGGCTTCATCATTCCAGAAAATGAGAGCTGGGAAGTGACAGAGGTCTGCAGGGTCCTGAGTGGCCTCAGAAAGGGACTGACTGTTCATTCAGCACCTTCTTTTTCATGCAAAACAGGACAAGCAGAACACGAGCTCTGACACGGCCATAGCAGGTGGCAGCCTCAAAATGAGCAAAATAATTCACACAGAAAAAAACCCAACAAAACAAAAACAAAAAACAACAACAACACAACAAAAAAAGCACAAACAAACAAACAAAACCCAAACCAAACCAAAACAAAAACAAACAAACAAAAAAAAAAAACCCCAAAAAACCCACACACACAAAAAAAACAAAAAAAACCAAAAAAACCAAAAAAAAACAAAAAAACAAAACAAAAAAAAACACACACACAAAAAAACCCCCCCACAAGATTTCTCTCAGTGTAGGACATAATAATTGCTAAATATTTACACATCTTCATAAATTGATGAGACAAATTAATGGAAAAAAATGTCAGTCAGCTAAATACAGTGGCACCTTTTCCAATTCCAGAGGTGTCTGTAGGGTAGAGCAGCACCTCTCTGTCTTTTCCTCTCATCCTGTCACTGGAGACTTGGGAGAAGAGATGATGCCCACCTTTCCTTCATCCTTTTTCATTGTGTTCCACCCCTCATCCAAGAAAAGATGGAGACTCCTTATCTCTTCTTTTGTTGTTGATGTACTTATAGAAACAGCACTTTTGTGTGCCAAGTCACTACCAGAAAAATGGGATTGGTGTCTGTTGAGCGCAAAAAGCAAAGCCAAGTTGTCTCATTTTGTACTACTGTGTACACAGGTAGGTACAAAATGAGCCCAAATCAGGTTTGCTCCTGAAAACCTGTCTAGAAACAGCTGGAAAATCCATGGTGATTCTCACCACAGCAATGCCTTGCAATCCATGAGGGATCAAGCACATCAGAAAAAAAAAAGGGGAGAGAATCTTCCCAGACAAAAGTCTGTGAGTCACTTTATGCCTAAACAAAAAATTAGGCTTTATAAAAATAATAAATGTTCATCTCCCCATATATCAGGAAAAGAAAAGAAAAAAGAAAAATATCGAGTAAGTAAATGAAAGCCATAAAAAAGCAAAAGGGAGGATAAAAAACAAGTATGTGTTAATAAAATAGAGGCATATCCCATAAACAGAAGTGGAGCAAAGTATAAAACCTTTTCAATAAAAACCTTGAACATCACAAGGCATCACCCTCCTCTAATTAGAAACACATCTTGTGTCTTTTCAACCAACAATCATGATCTAGGCATTAAACTTTTAGATTTTATTTTGCCTCACAGTGGCAGGTTGTAAAATGCTTTGAAAATGAGCATATAAGTAAGGTTTATTATTATTTAAAATCCCAAAAATATGGATTGCAACATTTTTATTCCCTCTTCATTTTTTTTTTTTTTAATTAAACTGAACCAAGGCTGACAGCCTTTAGGAATTAATATATTTGTAAGGATGCACTCCAAAGACCTGCAAGATCTACTACTACCCTCAAATAATCCTAAATCACAACCCTTCCCTGCTAATGCCTTTTGCTTCCCATTATCCCATATTTATTAAAGAGCTGTTTGTGCCATTTGTAACCTCACTGAGTGTATTATAGATGGTTTATTTAACACTTATAAATCATTAATGCCAGGTTGCAGCTTCTCTTAAGGAAGATATTTATAGTGTAAAAGTGGAGCCCAAAGTCTGCACAGCTGAATAAGTTAAAGATCTTTAGATGCTGCTTAGATGTAGTAGTTGTAACCCCTCCATAATCGATTATTTTGGTAATTCTGACTTCAAATCAAGAATAACTTCTGTGATAATTCAGTGATTCTTCCCCATCTTTAATATCCAGCTGAGTGTTACATGATCCAGCAGATGCGTGTCATGAGAGGAAGAAAAGGTGACATCTCATGGCTCTGCTGGTGCCTGGACAATATTTTCAGTGTCTTTTTCTAGCCCTTAAAAGAAGGAAACAGCTCCTGGAAACGCCTTGTTGCTTGATGCAGTTGAAGGAATCTAGGCTGCTTCTCTCTCCCTGGATATCAGTAGATTCACAAAAATGGATGTCCACCCATTTCACCTCTGAAAATGAAATCATCCCTCTGGGGTGCTGACAGGTGGTGGTTTGTGGTGGCTGTCAGTGCGTAATGCCAGGACTCTGCTGAGAGAATATTTTAGCAGGAAAGGTCCACTTGTCAGACTCCCAAACTCCTCACAGGGCTCAGATGATCCATTAAAGATTCTCTGCCGTAGCTGCTCACTCCAAGGACTCCCTCTGCAAAGTTCCCAAAGCCCCATATCTGAGTCATTGCTAAAGTGGTGATGGCCATGTAGGAATGTTCTTATTTCTGTGTGACACCAGCCTTTGCTCTTCCCTAATGCAGAGAAATCCATCAAGTGATGTTGCAAACCTGGACACTGAGAATTTTAGTCTTTCTGTGCTGACAGGCACTGACCCTCAAGAAAACACTATACTTGACCTGAGGCCATGGAAGAGGCTTCCAAAATTAGATGATAGCACTGGGATTATGGGTGTGGAGTTTGAATAGAAGTGTGTAATGTCACACGGTGGAAAACTTAGAGTTTAAGGTTTTAGGATATAGTAATATATACAAAGCAAGATGGAGGATTTAGGGTATAGGCTAAATCCTTCTTTTCCACCTTATTCTTCATGGGTTTCAGTGCAGGCAATGGTAAAGGACCTCACCTTGAAAAACTGGAATTTCACTCCTGCTACTTCCTGGTTATCCCTTGGTTTGTAGTTTGAAGCATGAAGAGTTATTTTCTTTCTAAAGAGTGAAATTTAAGGAACTTCTCTTGCTTCCAGCCCTGTGTTAGCACAGAATCAGAGGATGGTTTGGATTGTAAGGGACATTAAAGTCACCTAATTCCAACCTCCCCTGCCTTGGGCAGAGACACCTTCCACCAGCAGGTGAAGAGATGCTGAAGGCTCTTTGACCCTGCTGGAATACAATTTAAATTACCAGGAAAAAAAACACGTTGTGAATTGCAGGAATGCAGTTAAATCCTCATCAGGTCCAAAGACAAAATGCCCTTAATTCCTGTTGGGACCTCTGTACCCTGTTTGCCTTTCCAACTGCCCACTGGCAGATTTCTGCTGGTTCTTGAAAACCAGTCTTCCTTCCAAGAGAGAAAGCTGTGAGAGAAAGAACATTCCTCAGTAATAAGACCTGTAGGGACAGGGATTTTGATAATTTATCCCTTGTTTAAACACAGGTTGCCCATAGTTACAAGCCATCAAAATAAGTGACATGTGTGTTGGAGGCAGGGGAAAAAAACCGAACAAAAACAAACACAAAAAACCCAACAAAACAGTTTCATACTCTTTGTCCAGGGTTTTTATGTTTTGCTTCTCTTGGGGGGCCACAAAGTTCCCTTCTGCCACTGGGAGGGAAGAGAAAGAAAAGCCAAAAATCAACAATGCTGTGGTCTCTGCCAGGTACAGAGGAAATGTGCAGAGAGGCAAAGAAAAGCAGATGCTCGCAGTGCCCAGAGGGCTGACTCTGCATTTCCCTGTTGCTGGATGTTTCTCTGCTGGGCTGTTGCTTTTCCTGCTGCCCACCTGAACCCCAGTGCTGGGGAGTGTCACATGAAGGGACCACCCTCTCCTATCTCCAGTCCCCTGGTGCTCCCTGTGTCTTACAAATCCAGTTATTTAAATTGGTAATAAAACAGTAGAATTGTTTAGGCTGGAAAAATAAATCCTCCAAGATCACTGAACCCAACCATTAACCCAGCAGTGACAGATCCACCACTAAACCTTGTCCCCAAGTGCCACATCCGCATGTCTTCTCAATCCCTCCAGGGATGGTGACACAACCACTTCCTGGGCAGTCTCTTCCAGTGCTTGGCAACTCTTTGGGAGAACAATTTTTTGCTAATATCCAACCTAAAATCCCCCTGACACAACCTGAGGCTGTTTCCTCTCATCCTGTAGTGTTTTGCCTTCCGAGGATTCGAGATTTTAGTTCTGTTGAGATCCTAATCCAGCACGTTTCTCCTCTGATAGCCAGGAGTCATCCTCCCATTTTCAGTCAAAATTTATTTCTGGCCTAAATAATTTTTTTTCCCCACCTGTATTGACTTTCTAATGAAGTGACTCTTCTCCCTCTATAACCAATGCTCCTGGTGCTCCTCCGTGTGATCATCTCATTTTAGTGATCTAAGCCAGGTCTGATCTTTTTTGTTTCTTCTTCAAGAGCTGAGCTTTTCATTCCCTGTGAGATGTTCAATCACATTTTTTCTTATCCTCACATACATATTTTGTTCTTTCCTTGTTCTAGGGTAATGAGACGCACACATTGCATTTATTTTATGAATTCCCCAGGAACAGGACTGTGTGCCACAGCTCCAAGAATTATTTCCACTAAGGAACTACTCCTAATACATCCTCTCCCTCAATGGGCCCTGGTGATTTGGATCCTGAATACTCTAACCCATTGTCACCATTATGGTTTGGCTGCAAAAATACAATTGATAGGACTGGAAAAGGATCTTCCTGGAAATCACACTTAAAGGAAGGAAAGCAGCATTCAGAAACTGGCCTTTCTCTAGTTTTTAATGATCTAATCAAAGACAAATTGCTCCTTGGCTGCATGTGGAAGCAAAGATTAAAAGTGGACGAAGGTTTGAGGAATCAAAGAGGGGCCACATCCACAGAGATGTTTTAATTTCTTCTGAAGTAAATGGGAGTGGGGCACGTAAATGACTTCATGGGTATAAATGACCAAATGGCTTTGATCTGCACACTTCGAGAGGTTATTTTAAAAGGCATTTGCTCCCATTTTTGAAAGCTCTTTTATAGCCACAAGAAAGATCACAAAATCACAGAATGGGTAGAGTTTGAAGGCACCACAGTGGGGTCATCTGGTCCCCCTTCCCTGCTCACCCAAGGCCATCCCAGAGCACAGGGAACAGGACTGTGTCCAGACGATTCTGGAATATCTCCAGCGAGGAAAATAAAAAAAGAAATCAAAATGTAATCTATCTAATGATATTACATTTACGTAATAAATGTAACATATAATAATAAATGAGGATAGGTGTTCAAAAGTTTTGAGGAGGAAAAGTTAATTAAAAGTGGGCATTCATTTGTTGTCAAAAATTAGCAGCAGTGTATGGAGCCTTTGAATCCCACTAAGAAATCACTAATTTTGAGATTCCTTAGAATATGGAGACAAGACTATTAAAAATCCTGCATTGCAATGAAGTAGTGCAGGAGATTTGATGGCACTGTCTCAGTCTTTTTCCATAGTTAATAAGCAATAACCAAGGCCACAATTTTCAATGCGAGGTGCACTCTGTTCTCTCCCCACTTAACATCCTCAGACAGACCATTTCCTCCATGCTTTATTGTTTTTCATATTTGCACAAAAAACCCCTCCAGAATTGGTCTCCATCTGCAGCTTGTGAGGCTGCAAAAGACAGACAATTCCCCCCAGAGTGAAAGCAATAATAGGTTGTTCTCCATGCAAATTGGGCAAAGCAAATGCTGGGTAATTGGCATAAAATGAGACTCCGATGATCCCTGTTCCAAACTGTCATTTTAGGAAAACAAATGTATTTGCATGTGAGGGATTCTGCCAGGGTACAGCTGGAGGAATCTGAATAGCTGGGGTGTTGATTCAGGCTAAGTCCACACCGTGTGGGGTGGCTGGAGAATGGGGGATCAAAGAGAATTTGCTCCACAATTGTAGGGAATTGGGGAATATCCCTTGGGAAGCAGAAAGCTCCTGTTATTGTGGGTACCTTCAAGAATGGCTAGCCTGGGACAGGCCAACAGAACGTGTGTGACATATCCTGTCTCTGATGACAGAGCAAACACTTAAGGAAGTTACAGAGTTGTATTTCCCTCATTATTCCCTCTTGGTGACTGACTTGGGACTTTCTTTGCTGTCGAGAGGCTTTGGGGGAATGGCTTTAAGTTGAAAAAAGGGTACATTTAGATTGGCTATATGTGTCAGAGGAAACCCCTGTCACCTTCTGACCTGGAGAAACATCAGAGGAAAGGCTGGTAGAGAGAGAGACTGAATGAGTTACATGGAATCATGGAATGATTTGGGTTGGAAGGGATCTTAAAGATCAGCTCTTTCCAACCCCTGCCACGGGAAGGAACAGCTCCCACTATCCCTTGGCCAGGCCCAACCTGGCCTTGGACACTTTCAGGCATGAGATATCTACAACTTCTCTGGGCAATCTATCCCAGAGCCTCACCATCCTCAGAGGGAAG
>VWZU01011288.1:72247-99159 GCA_013397095.1 Sterrhoptilus dennistouni | reverse complement strand
TTTATTCTCTATCTTGTCTTCTTGATGGCTTTGTTTTGTGGCTTAAACCTGCTCAGTGACCTTCCTTCATAACTCAGATTTTTCTAAAAAGGCTGACTTGTCATTGGTAGAATGAAAATGTGCTCAGTCCTCAATGTGAAAGCAGCAAATCTCAGAAGACAGTCATGATTTTGAATTGGCAATGCTGCCAAGGACCTCCCCTATGCACTATTACTCAATTGGCAAGCATTGCACAGCTAAAAGGGATTGAGCAGTAAAAATTACATTGTACAGCACAGTTGTTCATTGCTTCTTTCAACATTATTTGTACAAGATCTTGAAAATTATGGAAGCTACAAAGTCTATTGCAGTGGAATCTGCCTCAATGATCATCTTGAAGGAGGGAGACTCCACAACCTCCATTGTATAGTTGGATATCTTACATAATATTCATCCTTACCTAGTGACTCCTACATGTGAGGTCTTTAAATATATCTACACATTAGAAAATAAACAATAAATCTTTTTATTAAATTACTGATTTCATGCAGTTCTCCAATATTTTCTTTCTAGGACCCTGTAAAGGAGTCCTTCAGATTAATACCTTTCAAGCACAACATTCATTATTGTAAGCATATTTTTTAGATCTGAACTTAGTTCTGATTTATCCTGTCTGCTGTTTGTTTTCTTTGTTGCCCAGGATATTGCCTGTACAAGTAAATGTGTCACTGCACTTCCTTGCAGAAAATCTGTGATGAGATGCTAAAAATGTCCTTTCCAGACTGAGTGTTAGACACATTAAGTATTGCATATATTGTGACTATTCTTTCACAATTAATGACCAAGATATTCTTCTTTTTGTACGTAATGTAGATAACATGGGTACTTCTTATTAAACTTTTCTTTTCCTGTGGAGAGGTATCTATGTGTGCTTTGAATTTGAAAAAGATCCTGCCTTTCATAAGCTGCTGCACTTTATTAGTTGGCAGTAAAATTGGCCTCAATTTTAAATCTCCTCTCTGCAAAATAGGTTAAGATTTTCTTTACATCCAAATTCTCCATTCCTGGAGGAGCCCAGGCATTGTTGTGTATTACCTTGGCCAGTTAGCTGACATCAACTCTGTCACCTTTCCTGATCTCCTTGAGTTAAATTCAGCAGGGTTAAGAAATGGCTTACCTTCTTTAAGGATTTGCTTCTGAGAAGATATCTCAGTGTAGGCACACATTTTGTAAAAAGGAGTTCTATTGTCAAGCACAGGGTGAGTTTCTTAAGTTTTCTTATTTATTATCTTTTCTGTTTCGTATACACTCCTTCAACCTGAATTTTTTATACTCAGACTCTTCCAGTAAACATTTTGTTATCTTTCTCTGTCTTTACGTAGCTTTCTTCCATCTCATAATTCTTACTTACTACTCTCAAAAACTGCATCCTGGATTGGAGATTCAGTGTTTGAGGAAAATAAAGCCTTATTTCATAGAAAATAAGTTGGGAATTTTTTTGTTTGGTTGGAGTTTTTTTCCAATTTTAAATCCATCTGGTCAGTACAGACTGAAAATTAAACTCAATCTTTAGGATGGGTTTCTGCTCTGTACAGCAGAACTATAAATAATAGAGCAAACAAGACAGAAGGAGAGGAAAAAAAAATCTTCCCAGCATTTTTGTAGATACATCTATATTAATTTTTTCTCTAAATGAAAAAGTACAATTAATGCAATATTAGCAAAGAGAAATCTAAGAGAAACCAAGAACTCATTGAGTTCTGTGCCAGGGAGAAAAGAAGGGAAGGAAAGGAAGAAGAGGGAAAAGAAAGGGAACATACCCTGATGTCACTGAGTCCATCTAACTGTACAGTTTTCTGTAAAACCTCCAGGTTTGGGGGCTGGAATTCTGCAGGTTTGGCTGCAGTCACCGTGTCTGAGGCAGAGATCAGTCCCTGCTGCTGCTCCTCCAGCCTGTGGCTCCTTCTCTAGGCTGATACAGCAACAGAGAGGCCCAGAAAGAAATCATGTGCACAGTATTTTCTTCAAGGACTCTCCATCACAAAGAGGCAGTTTTTGTAGTGTTATCAAGTGTTTGAAAGCCAAATATAAAAGGGGATGACTGTCTTATAAATTCCAACTTACTCCAAGGGACCTTAAAGTCACTCCTAAACCACTTCATGCCCATGTGTGAACTTGAATCTCTCTTAACAGACTGTTAATGCTGTTAACAGTTTCAACTAATTACAGGAAAAAACATCATCTTTCAGCACCATCATCTTAAAAGATCTTTCACTGTAGATTAAAAAAAAAAATATTAAAACCCCAAAAATCTAAGAGGATTGCAACTAAGAATTGAGCCCACAAGAGCAACTTCCCTCTTCTTTTTACTGCACTGCTTAAGTATTTGGCATTCCAAGCAAAACAGATGCAGGCAAAGATGCAACTTCTTAACTTGGACTTATCCTTTTACATGCCAACACTGTTGTCCCTATACTCTGTGCTAGTAAAATGTGAGCAACATATAACTCTCATTACAAATTTGCCTTTTAAAAAAAAATAAATAAGTTTGGTCATGATCTATTTCAAGAAAAAGCAATGTTTTTGTACAGTATTTTTTCTAATTTACTAGCTAGAGTTTGTTCCAGTCAGAGTGTTTGGAGGAATTTTGTTGGCTATTAGCTCACTTGCTCTTTCTTCTATACCGAGGAGAAGCTGTGTGAACAATTTGTCAGGTGAAATTAAACATCAGTTGGAAAGTTTTATCTATAGAGGCACTCAAATGAGAGGTGAACAGCTGTCATTTAATTCTGTATTTCGTAGTCCATTTCACTTGGATTAATATCCATCTCTTTTGGGACTGCTGCCTTCAGGGTCTCAGAAGGCATTGTAGTGATTCTCCGCTCAGTCCAGAACCCAAAACTATCAGTGAGCTTAGCAAAACATTAATGACATAAGTGGTCAATCTGAAAACAGCATGGTGGTTTGCACAATCTCATCCTAAAGCATTTTTGTTTCTGTCCACTGAAGCATGTGAAGTTCAGATGGAGCTGGATTGAACTGTAACATCTGTTCTGAAACCACCTATTCTTGCCACTACCCTCAGACTATCCTCTCTGAGAACATAAAAACATATTGCGCCATCCAGACTAATCTGCATTAGTTACATTTTCCAGGATGTGTTTATTTGTGCTTGGGTTTTGTTTTGTTTTGGTTTTTTCCTACATTGTTCCTCTGCATACAAGTTTTAAATGTCCAACTGTATATTATGACACCGTACTTAAGGGCTTTATTTTGTAATCCTGAAAAGAACTTAAATTTATCATCTGTTTAAGAGGACTGATAAAGAGACAATAGAGAGCAACATTTTATTCTCTCCTTTTCTGCCGAGCTGCTCCCTGGTCATGGCCCTCTCATTTGCTTTGCTCATAACTCTCTGAAACTGGTCATCCGAATATGAGCCAGTTTTTAATGCTTTTTGTCTCTCCTACTAGAAAGGCAATAAAGTGATATGGAGCAGGCTAAAGAGTACTGGGTATTGACTATTTTAAATATGAATATCCACAGAAGACTGTATTTATTTAATAGCACTTCTGCTGCTGTGGCAGTAATAAAGGCTATTTAAGGCTTTTCTAGGTGGTGATTTTGTTTGTTCATCTCTTCACTTTGCTGCAGAATGACTGTTTCTTCTCCTCGACCCATTTTGCAAGAGCTATTAAATAGCTTCAAGCATATTCCAGCAGAATCACTGATGCTTTGATTCTTGCATCCTTGATTTATCCTTTTGAATTCCCTGGGACCACTGGGATGCGACAAACAATTTTATATTTCTGTTTTTAGCCCTGTTAATGAGTTTGTGTTGTTCAGTTAAACTAATGGTAAATTTTTGCCTTTTGTCATCTTCTTCCATCAAGTCTACCTGCTGAATGTGATGCCATTTATGAGTTTAATCATGTGAGAAGAGAAAGAAAGAGAAATGTATATGTGTAGAAAGAGAAATGTATGTGTGTGTGTATAAATACAAATCTATATGAACTAAACAGGCTCATCTGATTCTGTTCCTACAAGTCTGGATTCAGGTTGGGAGTGACATTTTTTCTGTCTAGATCCAAAAACATGGATCCTCGTTACTCTAGATGCATGATACTTTCAAAATTCAGCTCTCAGTTGTCTAGTTTGGACGTAGCAATTTTTTTAGCTCATATTCCAGCCTTTTCACTTTCTTTGAAGACACAAATTGAAGCAAATCCTAGGCTTTGAAGATAGAATAAAAGCTGCAATGCTGTTACACTATTTCTCTTTTATAGATGTTCCCCAATTGCTTGCCACTACTTGTATTTGTTTGGATTTCCCATGATGAAATTTGTTTTTAATTTCAGGTCATTTTCTTCTACGGGAAGGACAAAAAGGAGCACTGTGTGTTACTCCATTATGTTGCACACCTCTATGCATCTTTTTTACAGTTGCAAAATGAAGGCAGAAAACTTCTGTCCTCAGCTTTTGTGGTTTCACTCCTCCTGTAAAGATGTAGAATCACCTTTAGAGTAGAAGTCAGCTGGCAACTCAGACTCCTACTCAGTTAACCATAATATATCCATATATCCATATATCAATCCTTGCAAAAGCTCAGAAATTTGTGTTTGGCTCCTCAAGGACAAGTTTTATCACAAAAGCCATGTTGGTATAGCTTGAGCTGAATATTCTATTAACAATAAATAGAGTCTGCCTTCCTAAGCTCCCTGCATAATAAATGGAGATGCACTTACCCTGTTCAACATCATTTGTGTTTGCCAGCAGTTCAAATATTCATCTTGTTTTGGGTTGCTAGAACTGGTGATATGAATAGTCAGTATCCAAACTGACAGTGAGCTCTTTTATCTCCTTCTCCTGTTGTCTGTGAGACACCCCTTTAACTGCCCCTGCAAATGGGACTGAAATGTCTGATACTCAATAATAAAATCTTTGCTCTTCTTTGCATCTTGGATTAAAAATAAAATCTTTGCTCTTCTTTGCATCTTGGATTAAATCAGCCCCAACAAGTAATGCTGAGATCTGACTAAAAGTGTTGCTCAAGTACAGAGGAAATAACTTTCTTCTGGCATTATTTACCCCACTTGGAGTGAAAATAAAGCAGCAGAGCAGATCTGGACTGACTGAAACACCTGGAAGAAGAAAATAGATGGACAGAAGAATTTCTAACTCTTGTTTTATACCCCAGTGCACAGATGGATGCCATTGGTGTGCGACAACTGCATGAACAGGTACACACAGCCATTTTTTCTCAGGTAGTTTTTATCCCTTCTAATTTTCACTATTACTGTCTTACTGCCCTTTACAGATGGCAGGCAGGAGGAAAAAGTGGGATTTTTTTTCCTCCGAGGGAAATGAGACAGTCATGGAAGAAATCTTAGGGGAATGAAGTAAAACTTTGAGGTGAGGTCCACTGACCAGGTCTCAGGAACCTCAATGTTTAGTCTAATTTTTATACACCCATGCAAAGATTTTAAATTAAAATATCAATCCACCTAATCTCATTTTTTTCTTGGAAGGCATCATGTCCATGCAAAATTACGGGGAATTGACTTTTTATTTCAGTGAATGCTGGAGTAGTTTCAGAAGTCTAAGTAGTTTTGATGTTTGACTTATACAGAGACTCACATTCCTTTGGACTGGGCTTAATCCTTCTTCTCCTACTTTTGTGTGGACCAAAACACAAAGCTTAAACTGCCCTTAAACTGCACTTGCACTAATCAAGGCAGATTGGCCCTTGGTCTGTCCCACAGGGAGGAAAGTGGCAGATGGGGATGAATACAACAGCTCTTTGTCTGATGCATGGTTTCTTGTTTAGCTTGGCCATGTAGGTCCAAAACTGCAAACCAGAGAATAAATCAGGGAATTCTGTAAATAGGGTTTAAAAGCTGCATGAAAGGAGGGAAACTGCTCTGAGTACTTTCATTGTTCCTGCCTCTGCCTCCATTTACAATCTAATACCTAGTACTTAAATCTGTATTAATTAAGGATGTTTCCATTGAGGTGGAGAATGGTTTCATCTGTATTTCCGTTAATCACATCGTCATTAACTATTATAAAGATGTTCGCCTCAAACACATTAGTGGGGTTTTTTTTGTCCTGAAGGGGATTGTTTCTGCTACCCATAGTGAGCAAACCTCTAAAGTGTGGAAGAATTAACAACTAGAAAAGTCATTTGGGATAAACTGTTATCTCTTTAAAAAACTTTTATGCCTTTTACATGCTGTCAAGGGACCAAGACTCAGGAAGCAGTTTGATAAACAAATATGGCCAATGGAAAAAGCAAACAAATTAAAATTATTAAACAAAATTAATAGATTATTATTCCAGTTAGAGTCATTATGACATGCTGCATAAAATAGGCCACAGGGCTTCTGCAATAACTTCTTTGTCTTAGTAATTAGCTAACACTGAATTTGGCAATTATTTTATATTTCTGTATTCAGTCTTATTTTAAAAATTGTTTGAATGAATGGAGAATTAACCATATCACTTATCACAAATTCTTCATCGTTATCTTCCCTATTAAAAATACAGATTTTATCCATCACTTACATGAAATTCACTACAACTTTCATTCATTAAGCCTTGTCACTAGGGAAATGCTTTAAAAAGGATTGCAAGATTCTTTCTGGTCTATCCTTCATCTTTTTGGCAGAAGCAAACCCCAAAAGTTTTCCTGGCCTCAGGGCAGGATTGACTCTATCTTTTGTCTAAACAAGAGTTTATCTAAACTGCTCTTGAAAGATTAAAATGATTCTGTGATGCAAAATCCCCCCAGTAAATCTATGCCAGTACTTTACTTACCTTCAGAAAACTTTTTCCTGAGGCCTAACTGAAGTCTCTATTTCAGAAATATAAGCCTCTTACTGCTTGTTCTATCCATAATGAAGAAGGAAAACAGACAAGTTCTTTTTTTTTCTTCCAGGTGTCTCATGCAGTTGAAGACCCTGTGCCTGCTCTTCCCCCAACAATGATCAGCTCTCATATGGTGGTAGAGGCAGATTTCCTGTACTACAAATATTTACCAAGTTCTTAATTCTGTAATCGTGATTCTGGTCTTGGGAATCTCTCCATATTTCCAATGTATATGGCAAGCCAACAGACTTGATTCTATTATCCATAAAAAGACTATGGGTCTAATTTTTATTGTTTTATAAATATAGGGGTGTATATATACACACCCCTAATACATATGCACCCCTATATTTATTGCCCAATGTTGGCCTTTTGAATTAAATTGACTACATTAGCCAAAGAGATCAAGTCCCCTTTTCTATAAATATGATTTGTCTTCATTTGGTGTAGGTCAAATCTAGTATTCAGAGAACTAAATTCAGTTTTACTTCCTTCAAAAGAGGGACGTACTCTTCTATTTTGTCTCAGGACAATCACAAAAAGAAACAAGATCCAGGTTCTTACAATTATTCTTGGATGATGTTGCAGGCCAGAATTTTTTTTTCTTCCCCCACAGTGTAAGAAAAGCTCACACCAAATTGCCATCTAGTTTTGAGAAGTGAGGGCTACATTCTTCACTAAAAGCACCATGCAGGTGGGCTTACAGTGGCTGGGAAGTGCCATAAATATCTGCCAAGTTCATGAAACAGGCCCCCCCTCCAGCCCTTAATGTTTTTGTCATTCAACTTTAGTCATTACCAAGATGTGCTACATTTTCACTTTATGGTCCTTCATGAGGAGGCAGAGGACTGACACATCTTTGGAAAGAGCTATTTCTAAGGTGAGATAAACCTTATCTGATACTTTAAATAGTACTGTAAGAGGTGAAGGAGGGGGAGAGAAGGCTTTGGAGGTTCCTTCTTTAGACTGTTCTCAGTTTCTGAAGGTAACTTCAGATGTTCTTGCAAGATTGTGGTCACGATCAAGGATGAGATTGAAGGCAGGGTCACAGAAGGAGCAGGAATAGCAGGAAAAGAAGGTGTCTGAAGCTATTTGAATAAAGTAGGAGTTTTTTTAAGGAAGTATTCAATTAAAGAAAGATGTGAAGCGCAGGAAGGAAAATGAAGTGTCTGTTCTATGAAGCATTTGAATCAAGAACAAGGATAGATGTGATATTTGGAAGTTGCTATGGAAAAGAGCACTTGTATCATCCACAGAAGTTGGTATCTCTGTAACACCTCCAGAAAGAGCTATAAACATATCTCTTCTAACTTCCCTATGATACCTCAAAGAGATAAGCTTACCTCAGGCCATCAAATATCTTCCCCTCCCTGTATAACCTAGGACCAATTTCAAATCAGCAGCTCAGTGTACTAACGAGTCAGAAACTTAAAAGCTGCCTGAGAGGAGATCACGAGAAATCAATGGCAGCTCACACTCCTGAGGTAGCAGGAGATTTGTTAGATGAAAATTCACAAGCTGAACATATCTGTTGCTGTGAACACTCCATTTCAGGGTCAGATCCTGGACTGTCACGTTTTCTGTTCACTATTTCATCTCCTCCTACAGCTAAAACCTTTCATCTAAACTTCCCTCTTAGGGACAGGCCTTATCTGCCAGCCTGCATAGTTTGAAACTGAATGATTTCCTCCTTTTATTTCTATCCTCACCTTGATGATATTTAAACTATTTATAGAGTATTTAGACTAAAACCCTGTTGCCTCACAGTTTTTACTCTTCCTGCTTCCTTACTTTCTCACCTTTGTGTCTTATGATCTTCTAGTTCTTCTATTGGTTTTGTTTCCTGATTTCGTATTTCCCTACATTTCTTCTGTACATTCAGAAAGTCTGTTTTTTCATTCTTTCATTCAATTTCATTCAATGTATACTGTAGGTCACATTTTTACATTTGATTATTATTATAAAGTTCTCAGTTATGAAGTCTCCTGAAATGTCTGTACTGAGAGCTGCTTTACAGCTCCTTTACAGTTCATGTGTCTGTATTTGTGTCATGAACTTTTACAAAAAGGTGGATAAATGCAAGTTATTAGGATCTTTGCAAAGGTTGTCAGATACAAATATTTCATCTGTATTACACAGAAAACTGCAACCAATATCTAATAGTCTCTTCCAGCTTTAAATTCACTGAAAGATATCAAATCCCTTGTATGAAAACTCCCCTAGTGGATTTAACAGTTTAGAAATAATTTTTAAGCTTCAAAGGTTATGATAGAAAAGGTTGGTCTTCCTCTTGCTTGTTTAATGATGTGTGAGGAGTTGATGAATTCTGCTAGTTAACCAGTTGATGATGCCACTTTAAAGTCTTAGACATTTAGCTTTGAACAGTAATATTCTATTTTTATAATGTTGCTTACCCCTGACTGAAATCTCACTGTCAGACCAAAAAAAAAAAAAAAAAATTATTTGATACAAGTATTGGGAGGTTTTTCCAAACAAGTCAAGAAAAATTAAATTAAAAGAAATGGCATATTGAGCAAATGTGTGATTACCATTGCTTCTAAAAGCTTTCATTTAAAAAATATTCTTCAGAAACTTAAAAATTTGAAATGGGAGGTCTCTAAACTCTTATTTATGAGATACATTTGGATCACAACCTGAGATTGAAACTGTGAGAATTAAACTACAATTTCATGTTTCTTTGGTTTTCTGTAACACCTGACTGGCTGTGAAGAACCCAAGTGTTTGCATTAAAAGATTGTCTCCCTGCTGATAAAAATGATTGCTTAATGATAAATGCTGAGATCTGAAATACATGAAGCACCACCTCACAAGAGTAATGCAAAAATGCCATCAGAAATGTCCTGCCATATGTGAGCAACAGTCCAGCAGGTCCCACACATAAAATCAATTTTAATACCCATAAAACTAATTTCTAGACTTTGCCTGTCCATCTGAACAGATTCAGATGAAGTGGATTTTAAAGCATAATGCAGAGACTGTAGTGGATAGGTGAAAAAGCAGTGTATGGCAGACTTGGGTTCTCCTGTCACACTTTGTGTCAGGAAGCTTTGAGAGATGTCTCTGTCCTTTTACCTGTGACCTTTACAAAACTGGGAGTTAATTTATTAGAGCCAGGAAGTGTTATTGTCACTATTTGTTCATGTAGATCTGAGACTATTTAACTAGAACAAATATTAGTCAAGAAATTAAAATCATAGAATAATGGAATCATGGAGTGGTTTGGGCTGGAAGAGACCTTAAAGATCCTTCTCATTCCAATCCTCTGCCATGGGCAGGGACACCTTCCACTGTCCCAGGTTGCTCCAAGCCCTGTTCAACTTGGCCTTGGACACTTCCAGGGATCCAGGAGCAGTTACAGCTTCTCTGGGCACCCTGTGCCAGAGCCTCCCCACCCTCACAGGGAAGAATTTCTCTTAAGTAAAGAACTTCACTTTCAAGTCTTTCAAGAAGTGCCTCAAGTGTGCTGCATTGGAACAGAAAAATCAGCTCGGGTCATTGCCCAGGAACTCAATAACATATTTTGTGGTTTACCTTGGGCCCCTTTGGCTGTGTTAGGAATACCCAATATTAGTATTGATGAGAGCAGTGCAGCACTGTGGAACAATAAGTACAAGGCAAATACTGAGTGTCTGGTTGAATACAGAACCCCGATGATTTGATTAAATCAGTCATTTGTTTATGGGGTTTAGTTTTATTTGTATGGTAAAGTCTGATAGATGGCCTGTCAGCTTGATAAGGTTGCTTTTCTAACTTTAGCCATAATGTATTCTGTTCTAGGAGTTTAGAATATGATTGAGAACTTCAAGGTGTAAACTCCTTGGAAGACAGTGAAGGGTGAAGCTCATGAAAAGGTGAAATTTGGTTCATGGGTGAAGCCCAGGGTGGGGACTTAGGAGACCTGGTGCATTTCTAGTTCTGGCAGACGTCTTTGTGACTCTCAGGATGACACTTGTCTGTGCATCAGTGTCCACTTGCGAATGGAAATAATAATCCTAACATCAGTCAAATCCTTCTTCCTTTCATATTACAGAAACACTAGAGCAGGACAATATTTCAAGATGTGTTTGTGCCTTATTCATCACAGAGAGTCCTTCAAACACTTCTGTAATGCAAGTGCAAATGAATAAATACATCCACCTCATCTTTCTGGGAGGGATCTTAATTAAAACCTTTTTCAGAAACCTCCGTGTTTTTCATTGGTGCGAGTACAATCAGACTTTAAGGACAGGAAAAGAGAAAGAAAATAAGGACACTTTAGAAACAGCCATTGAAAACCATAAGTGGTGTTAAAGAAAGGCAGCTTTACTTAGGAGACTTGAGTGAAAAGAAGATTTCTGACAAGAAAAAGACTTCAACAGGATACTTTGGTTCCTTTTTCTGTTTTTGGCAGCACTTTTTCTTAAGAGTTTAATTACCAGGTTGATTAGAAGGAAGAAATTTGTGTTCATAAATGGCACTTACCAAAATCATCTTTTCCTTCTTGGTCTCTGAATGGAAGAGGGTCTCTGATGCCAGCTTAACAATGAGTAATTGAATAAAAGAGCAAAATATACTACCTGGTAATGGAATCATTATGGTCTACAGAACACACATATAAAATCAGCTGAAATGTATTTCTTCTGCTCAACAAAGCCAAAGCTTTTACAATTATTACTTTGCCTCTACAGAGGAGTATTTTTATTAATTATGAAAATGGCATATTAATACTCTGTAGAGCAGTGTTATAATCAGTGTTCAGGAGTCAGCAATTATGTGCAGTTGCTCTTCAGCAATGTACACTCTCCTGTAAGGGACTCTCTGCAAGAGTTCCAGTCTTTAAAGGAACTTTCAGTATTCAAATAGAGAAAGTCCCCTCTGCATCAGGTGGGATGCACTTACTGCTGAGAGTTTCACACCATTTTTTGCATTAACCAGAGGCAGCAGGTTAGGAAACAGCAGAGCAGCTGATGTGAGGAGCTCAGGTGCCTCCTTACTCAGAACATGTACAAAACCTCCAGCAGTCTTGGAACTAACTCTGAGTTTCTGAGGTAACAGCAACACAGCCAGTGAAGCCCAGATCAAGTTGCAAATTCATGAAAGTTGCAGAAAACAGAATCATACAGCTTTTTCTGTATCTGTACATTGTTATCTTTATACTCAGCCTAAGGCAGCAAGAGGAGAACACATTCCTTTTTCTCTCTGCTATGCAACTCCTACTGTTTCTTTAAATAACTGTGTGACACAGTGACATCTATGAAAATCACCAAATCAGAGTCCAAAACCTAGTATGGATGGATAAACTGACTTGTATTTTGCCTTATGGTCAATGCTTTCTCATTACCTTGCTGGGGCTTTTTTCACTAAATGGGTTTAGTGTTCTCCCCTGTTTGGAACAGTGTGATATTGTTTGAGCCCATGATGTATTTTGTCTTCAGCCCTGCATTTCTCTGCTTTCTGATTGCCTGGTTTTGTGTGCACTGCTGGGTATTCTCTCATCATTGTCTATCTTGGATATTGTCTTATTCTCTAGATTTCTTCATCTTCCTCTTCCCCCTTCTCATATTCAAACAGTATCTGTAATGCTATTCAGTTAATATCCTGTCCTCCACTGTGCCAGAATTTCCACTTCTTAGGAAAACAATGGCTCCCTTCTGCAGGCAACCATTGGTTTCATGTGCACTAAACATAAATTCAGCTTTCAGCATAGTACAGATACTTTTTTCTGCTGCTGTGGGGCAGCTGCTGTAATATCACTTTACATATCAGAATCTACCTGAGTCTGTCCAGTGGTGGGCATGCAACAGAAATTTTTATTTCATTCTTTGGAAGTGTCCCCAGGCAGCTCTACCAGCTGGAGCAGGACAAGAATAAGAATGTGGACTGTCCAGGGAGTATCCCTCTTCTGCTTTCACTTATGAGTATGTGCTACCTCTCTTGCACAGCTATGTTTCCCAGCCAGCAGGTTGCTGAGATGAAGAATCACGGTGGTGGTTCATGGGGAGTAGCAGTTTAGGGAAAATATGGGTGGGAGAGACAATATTGTGATTCAGAATGTGAAAAAACAGAGAAATTAAATGCCTTTTTTTTTTTTTTTTCATTCTTCTTGGAAATGCCTACTCCAAGATATCTCTGCATACCAAGAGGATTTGGAAAAGAAAAGAGGCAGCAGCAGTGAGAGAAGAGATTAAGGGCACAGCTAACAGGGGGAGCTGAACATGCGCAAGAGAATGGGGTGCTGCAAGAGTTGGCAAGTGTGATTGGCTCTCCCTCCTCTGAAGGAAACAGCAGTTAGAAGAGAAAATATCAATGTTGCATTCACTTTACTCAGTCAAGAAAGAAATGTGAAAGAAAAGAAGGTGATTGAAAAGAGTAAATGCCATCTCCAGGGACAACTGGGGCTTGACTATCCTGATCTCCTTGTGTGACTGGAGATATGGACAAGGATCTTCATGCCATCTTTATATGCACATGTTTTATCACTATATTTGTAGTCCTGTACAGCTCAGATGACTGTGAAGTCACTTGCTGGAAAGTGAGTTGCATGAAAGTTGCATTTAGGTTACCTTTGAAGGCTTGTTTGCTTTGGTGATTTTTTTTTCTTGTTGTTGCCTTAGACCTGGCTGGAGTTTTGACCTGTATGTTTAGCCTTTGCTAAAATGTGAGTCAAAGTGGACCTGATGGAAACAGTGACCAGCAGGTGAGTGGGCTAAGGCATTAATGAAGCAGGAAGAACAGGAGAGGGACAGAATAAAGCAAAAATCTTTATGGGATATCAGGTGTTTCTGTGACCATGGAATACATCTTGGTGAATGTCCCAGAAAAATTACAGATGTAACACTACTACAGAATTGTACTGATCAATGAATGTAATAGAAGTCAGAAATGTCATATATTCAGTTTCGGCCTCTGTAGAGACGAGTGAGTGACTTTCCATCTGTCCAAGCACAACATTGGCTCAGTTTCCTGTGGGCTCCCTGTGATGCCCTGTCTTGGTTTGGGAATGCAGGTGTCTGCCAGGGAAAGCTGGAGTTTCCCTTGGAATAGAGAATGTAAACCCCTTCCCTCCAAATTATAATCTTGCAATAAAGGGCTTTCACACAAAGATTTGAGAATGGGAATAACAGTTCTTTACTAGGAATATTAAGAATACAAATGTATCAGTACAAAAAACAAGCAAACAAACAAACAAAAATCCTAGAAGCAATGACAGAGTCAGAATATGACCTGACACCCTGTTGGTCAGGGTGTTAGGCAGTCCAAAATAAGCCCTTCTGGAGTGACAGATGTTCTGGTGGAGCAGAGATGATCCTGTAGAAGAGTCCAGTGATGGTGAGATAGGTCTGGTCTTCCTCTGGGAATTCAGGGGAAAAACAGGATATCTGGTGTTTTTGACTGTCAGGTTTTATCCAGGTAGGAATATTTGGCTCCTCCCCCCTGGGTGGAGCATCTCCCCATGGGATGATGTAATTGTATCAGCCCTGCAGTGAGCTTTGGTGGCCCATGAACAGCAGATATCCCCTGGAGGGAGGATGGGTGGTGGAAGAGATAAAGAACACTGCCCCACCTGGTTTTAACAGCTGGGCCATTAACAGAAGGCACCTGCCCCCTCCCCCTGGAGTTATGAGGAATGAGTTATACAAGAGATAAAGAAAACACCTCCACAACTGATTTCAACAAACAGAAAAGTCGAATAAACCTTTTCTTTTGGTTACATAACCCAAGGTTACATGGTTACATAGACCCAAAGGTACCATGAGAAAATTTAATTCAAAGTGTCCAGGGTAATACACAATGTGTGTTGCAGCTAAGCAGCAAAATTCTTTGCTGTGTGACATCATAGATGTGTGGAGCTTGAGGGCACGGGGTCATTCTACACATGAAGGTGGCTGAGTAGATTTTGGAGACAACCTAGCCTGTCACAGTCAATATCCATACTCTCCTTGGGACAGAATGTGTAGAAAACCATTTTGTCTGCTGTGTGTGGATTTAATCTTGAAGAAAACTAGCTGCTTTCCCAAGGAAATTAGCATGTACCCAGTCAGGTACACCAGGATCAGGAGACCAGAACTCAAGAATGAAATGCAAAGTTACCCACTCACAATCTACACACAGCTTTGAGTATATCTTTTAGATGATAACAGATCTGAACCTTGCCCATTTTTCTGTTACTGGTGGAAAAAACTGCTAATACAAACAATTTGTCTCAAGATTATTTCCTGAGATCAGAAAATCATCAGAACACTTCAGTTAATACAGAATGAGTTCAGATTCTTTTTCTTTGGGCAAAAAGCACAATGAAATTCTTTTTAAGTTTATATTAAAAAAATTATTCATAGAATCAAAGAATGATTAGTATTGGAAGGGAGTGGAATATCATTTACCTGCAGGACCCCTTATTACAGCACAGCCAGGTATTCTCAGTTGTGCCACCCAAGTCTTGCCCTTGTCAAATCCTCTAAAGGCAGAATGCCACATGGTTGTCATGGCAATATCCAGAAGCATGGCTGAATGAAGGAATGCAAATCTGGATGTTCATGCAAGGCTGAGTTACACATTATTGCTGAGTTAAATCAGTTGCTAATTGAGCAAGGGCAGTGCAAGAGGTGGGGGATTCTTCTCTGCATGTTGCGAATTATGGATTGACATTTCTTAGAGTTTCACCCCCTACCATGTTTGGATTTAACTGGAATTCCCCACAGGTGTGACTGCAGTCAGTGTAACCTGTGGGACCATGCTGAAGTGCAAAATTTAATTATAGCTTAATGTGACTGTGTTATAAGTTTCTACATCTGTCAGACAACTTGCTTCCTTCTTTACTGCTTCTGCTGTTTTTAAAGCTTCCTAAATTGTCTTTGCTTTGCTGCAGAATATATTCAGAATTTTAATATCCCTAAGACAGTGGTATCATTTCATTGAAATCAGCAGCACAACTGGCCTATATTGATTCAGTGGCACTTACTATTTATATAATAATTTAAGAGACCTTGCTGTAGCTTATGAAGGAAATATTTATCAGAATCCTTAATTAGTGGCTGATGAAAATGATGTGCCCAAGGCTCATAGCACTTGTTTATAATATAAAAAAAAAGAAGCCTCATTTAATTTTTCTCGAACTGGAGTCCTTGTTCACTGGGATGTACTGCATGTAATCTAATTATTTTAAACCTTGCTTTATAATGCAGTGTACTATACTTAAAATTAGATCCATATTCATTAATGAATATGGGGGGGGATTATTCTCTGTTTATCTGAATATCATCCCCAATTCATTACAAACGTACTCACAAGAGTTTTCCTTGTACAGAGTTTGTAACTATTGTGTTGACACCCTGTAGTATCAGCACATTACAGTAAAACAATGTAAAGTATCATCTGGTGATAAGGAGTCTTCCATTTCCTTGTTCATCACAATCCTGTCCAACAGATGTCATATAATCATTCATTTTACACAAGTTTTCCATGTAAAATTCAGGTACCGAACTCATAAAAAAGCAATCTGGGCTCTTTCCATAGTGTTTCCAGAGATGGGATTATTTGGATTGATAGAGTGGATTAATTCCATTCTAAAATAAATATATGAGGTAGGTAGCTATATAATTTCATGGCTGAAGCTTGATCCAAATAATTCTGTATGATGACTTTGATATTCTAATCACATATATATGAACTTGATCAATAGCATTAGCAACATACCAAACTCAGAGAGGGTCACAGGCCATTGAGAGGAATCTCATGCTGACACCAAACTGCATGAATTGCCCTCAGGAAGAGCATATCTTTTCCCCTGAATTGTAGAAAAAGACTGAGAATGTAGCTGAAATATTTCAGGTGGTCAGAGGTGAACACTACTGTGAGTGTCTGGAATTAAAAGGAAGACTCTGGAGTAAGGAAATAATATGTTTTCTCCCTGTCTTTACATGATTTATTGCATGCTAAGGGCCCTATTACAACTTCATACACAGGTGTCATCTCACTTTCACTCCTATTAAAAATTTCCACAGATACTTTCCTTTCTTCTCCCTACAATTTTGTCCAAGGCAGAATTAATGGATTTTGTACATTTCTGGATGTCCTCCTCATCAGATACTGTGATCAGAGTGCTGGAACCCTGGAAATTTTTGATTTGACTTATATATATGCAGCCCAAAAGAAAGAGAGAATTTCCAAACACACTCCTGTCAAAGATCAGCTAAAGTAGAAATGCTGCAGGATTTTGAACTATAACTTCATTCCTTCTCAGGTGGGAACTGGAAAAAGCAGATCTGTTGTTGGTCCAGGCTGACACAGCCTCACTTTTTGGTGCTCCTGCAGGAGGAAAGTTGAATTTGTGTCAGAATTCTTCCTTTCCTTTCAGCTGTACATTAGAGATACCTCCCCAGTCACCTCCTCCAGCATAAAAAATGTTCTCCATACAATGATATTAATGGAGAGATTAATAATAGTCTGGGAACTCCTGGACACTGCCTACCCCAACCCTCCCTCCATGGGTCTTCCAGAATCCTCTGCCATGAGAAAATCCTCGGATATCTGATCAGATGTGCGATGTCTCTGCCCACCTTACAATTTCACAAATATCTCCTTTATTTTTTTTTCTTTTCCTGTTGTTTGATTTGGTTTTTGGTGGAGATTTTTGTTTGTTTCTTTTGAGGCTTGGGATTTTGTTTCTTTGGGGCCTTTTCTTGGTTTCTTCCCCTTTGTTTTTATATTAGAACTGCTGGGTTTTATTCTATCTCCTATGTTCAGCTGAACAGAAGCAGTACTACTACTACTACTACTACTACTACTACTAAATATTATTAATATTATTATTATAACAACAACAACAATACCCCTGGTATCACACATCTGTTAATTCCTTAAAGCTTGCATCTCAGAGCCCTTTTCACCCTCAGTTTCTGAGTCATCAGTGTTTCTGTTGGGACTTTTGGGTCACAGTGACAGCACAGCAGCTGTCTTCCCAGTCAGTGAAAACATTCCTGGCCAAAATATTCGAGGCAGATCATGCATCACAGGCAAACAGTCCCCATTTCTGTTGGCTTTACCTCCTGTGGGCTGTAGAGATGAAATATCAAACAGTGTAGACATGGAAAGACGAAAGTTAAGTGTCTTCCTCTGTCTCCTCTTGGATTTTGTCTGTCAGTAGTTACAACAGGTGTAGTTTAACTGGGGTTGGCCCAAGGCTGTGTAAGGTCTGTGTGGTTAAACCTGCATGTTTGCCTTTATTTCAGAAGAAGCCTTGACTGGATTGTGGAATATCTTCTCTTTCTACTCACAGGCCATGGAATTTAGCCAAGAATGGGCTTTTTTTATGGCCTGGAGCCAATTTCCCAAGTTCCTAAAACTAGCTCCTTCCTGAAAGATTATCACAGCTACACTGAGGAGCTTACTCTGTACAAAGGGAGCAGAGACATTCTAATCCCAAATCCTGTGCTAAACCAAGACCAGGTGCCAGGACAACATGGATGTGCTAAACTGCTCTGCAATCTGCATTTGCAACTTTCACCAGGTTATGCAAAGGGATTTAGTGCCAGATCCAGTGTCATGGTAATGTGGCTCATGATGTCAGGCCAAACTTGCCTGTTGCAGACACTCCACTTGATGACATTGTCTGTTTGAGCATTGGGAAGCTTGGGTATTTCTCTGTCAGAAATTTTTGATACTTGGCATTTCATCTGACAATAGTGTGTGTTCTGCATGCATGAGGGTTCCTTTGGACACTCCCTTCTTGCATGACATGTGATGCTCTACTGGGGGTGTAAAGGAAGCTTTTTGTCAGAAAAATTTTCTGATCCAGGTGGTTCTTCTGACTTATAACACAGGTCCAAACTGCCCTGATGATAGTATAGGGTTAAAATTATTTCTGAGGTAGCAGGGCCCAAGAATGGGACGTTGGCTTCACTGCAACCAGGATGTTATTCCATGCTATTGTTTTAACCAAATCAAGTATAACTTTGCGTAGGTGGTGGGGGAAAAGGAGGGGATGATGGTGACTCTTAATAAAGTACATAGGACATGAGAATAAAGTTAGGTCAGGAGGATCTGTACCTGTATAATCATCAGTACAATAAATTATATTATTGTGAATTGTAATGTTAGTTTGATAATTAAATATGATTATTCTCTCAAACCAGAATCTTAAGCAAGAATCACGAGGATCATTGTTACTTGGGTAGAATCAATGGAACAATGGGGTTTAATGATTAACATGAATCTTTATGTAACAGGAAAAGTATAAAACTGTGTCCATTTTGAACCTCTGGTGGAGCCAAGATCTGGATCCTGGACCCCTGGCTCCCAGAGCTCTCAATAAAGCACCAAACCCAATCATTCCGTGATTGTGTGTTCTTTCCTATGCTAACACTAATTAGAGTCTGTTGGATGGAGGAACTAATGTGCTCTTTCACTTCCCTGCCCAAAACTCCCTGGCTGGTATTTAGGAGGCACTTCTATCCCATTCCAATTCCCCTCCCATTTTGTGTGCAACAGTAGTGGACACGGTACCCGTGTAGCTACTTTTTCAGAAATCTTAATGGTTCTGCAGATCCACTGGAGTCCTCAAGTAGCAAGTGAACAGCAATAGAGCTGAAGTAGGTGGGAATACCTTGGACTACATTTGAAATTAGGATTAATTTTTCAAGAGAAATCCTGTTGATGATAGTTCCTACTGTGAAAAAATGTTGTCCTATTGGTAAATTGGCTTTGCTTGGTAACAGTTTTGGTATATTAATCACCTTTGTTATTAAAAACATTACTTTTTCCCATTGTGTCTTTTATTTGAAATGAGAATTTAAATGGGAACTATATTCAAATTAAAAGTGAAAAAGTTTAATCCTTGGACAAGCTACCAAGGAAAACAGCAGATTCTCTCTATCCTGATAATATTTATATCCAGGTTTCACTGTGCTCAGGAATACATTTTAGACACGCAGTTTCCTTATTGAGTTCAAAAGTGGCACAAGGATGAAGCACAAGTGTTGGTAACATATAAGTAATCAAAGTAAATTATAAAATTATTTCCTATGGCCTGGATATCCCTGGAGGCACAAGAATTACTGACAGTATTTGTATACCCATTCCAAAAATATTCATACAGAATTATGTGGTTATAAATTAGTAAATAAAACATTCTGGTCTCTGGTTGGTTTTTTGTTTTGTTTTTTCTTTTTTTTTGCATAACTCCATGTTCTGACTTTTCATCACTCTCCAAAGAGTTTCCTTTTGTAACAAAGTGTTAAAAACTTAATTCTGATATATATTTTAAATGTATTTTAATATCTATGTCATCACAGACCCTTGTGAGTGTTCATAACACATAATGACACATTTCCACAGTTCAGCATCGTACTGAAGAATGTGTTGAATTTGAAACACCTCAAGTGTCCCAAAACAGATGAGAATGAACTTGAAATTCATGCAGAATCAGGATCATAATCACGTTTACATTAAATGAAGTTATGCTTTCCCCTCTTCTGCCATGTAGGCATTAATCATCCATGAAATCTTTCTGTTTCCCTCAGAATATGATTTTGCGTAAGTGTCTTGCATCAATTCATACTCTTGCTGCTTCCTCATAAATTCAGGGTAATTTCTTTGATCAGTAATAGCTTCTTCACACAGCTCCTGCCTTCTGTTTAACCAAGATTCATTACATTTGCGAAGGGGCTGCTTGGCTGACCAATTTATTTCCATACCATTTACAGTCTTTTCGTGGTTTTAAACTTGAGTCCGTCCTTATCACTCATCTACATTTAAAAACTTTCACCTGATGTGTGCTAGGTCATTTCTGGCTGGAAAATGTTGCAGCAGATGCAGCTTGTATGTATAAAACATAAATATTTGTGAATATTTTAAATTTTGTCACGTATTTGATAACTGAAGGATTATAACTTGTTTTGTAAAGAAATTTCTCTAGTGTAAAATGTCATTTTTTGGTGGTTCCCATGAGTAGCAATTTGTTTTGATTGCTTTACTTTACAGAGTATTTAAGAAATCTGAATTAAAATTTGAGAATTACTAGCTGATGTCACCAGATCAACCAGCTGCAATGTGGAAATACTCTTGATGGCACTGCACATCTGAACATGACCTTTGATATTTGCTGTAATATATAGATATATATTTGAAAGCAGCAAGAATTAGAACTATGGTCCTCATTTGGGAAAGCAGTTGAACAGTCCTTCTCTGGACATCTGTCTCTCAAGTATTAATTCCTACACATCATCAAGAGAAGCCATTTAGACAAATGCGTAAATTGGATGGAATATTCCTTTTCCATAAGTGCCATAACTCCAAGTGCCTCCTCGATGGAGTTATTTATAGAGAGCTCCCCACCACTTCTTTTGCGTGAACAGAAGAAAAAATAGAAATTAGTAATCACCCTCTTCAGGATGGGGTTAAGAGTTTGCCCAGAAAAAAAATTATTTCTAACAAAATCTATTTGACTGCAAGGCAGAAAGAATAGAATTTGATGTTACTGCAAAAAAATTACTACGAGCCTTGCTGCTTTCTTTTGCTCTTAAAAGATGTCCTCATTAGCACCACTGTCACAAAGATGCATGGCATACAAATCATAGCTTTATATCTATATGAAATATTTATATGCAGCATGTGTTCCTCCCATTTTAATTAGAGGTACTTAGCTAATCATCAATAGATCTATGCCTGTGTGTAGCACAGTGCCCTCCCAGCCCCACAGTGGTGGAAGTTTGATATTGAAAGGTTGTCTCCAGTGCTGTTTCAGTAGTTGTGACCAGCCAAAGCACCAGTGTGATTGTGCAACCCTCAGAACATCTTTCCTACTGCCTGAGAATTCACTTCTTTGTCTCCCATTTCCCTCCTGAGGCAGCTCTCAGGAAGGTCATTGTAAAATATTCAGTCTCAGCAACACAGGATTTATTCTGGCCACAATGCAAAGGTACAGAAATCACTCAGCCAGCCTCAGACCAATTAATTTGATCTAGTTTTCCTCTTTTTGCATAACTAAGATTTAAAAAAAATATATATATATATCTATAGGAATGTTAAAGTTAGGTACTGATTACGTGTTAAGTGAAAATACCCAGAACTGTGAAAATGATAACTAGCCATCTTCATGATAAATTAAAAGAGAAAAAAATTATTGCGTAAGATTTTATCCAAGAAAGAGGAAAAGATAAGAATAGTGGTGAGGAACCAACCAACGAAACGAAAAAGAATGACCAAAAAGTGGCAGTCACATATATAATGAGAATAATTCAACAGATAAACCCAGTAAGAACCACAGAGCATTCTGGGGGAAAAAGTCTCTATCTGGAGGGACACCATATACACATCTGCAATATGACAGCGTGTTTAAAATCAAGTTTATTGTAACTATTAAGATCTTCTTCTCTGGTGTCTGTTTTATAAACAATTAACTATGTGTGCATTTTTAATGGTCTAACCACACTCCCTCCTATAATTAGTGTGTTGAATCCACTCCACACACTGAGTGTAGTTTTTATTTGCATTTCATCTTTCAGTTGCAAAGAGAATTTGGGTGACATTAATTGATGTTTTCAGAGACTCATCTATTCTGTTTCTTTTGAAAAATTTAGCCTATAGAGAGACACTTTCAGAGAGATACTTTTGAGTTGAAACAATGACAACCCCAAAAAAGAGTGGAAGGTGGGATTTAAGCTGTTAAGACAAGTGAATTTTTGCTAGAAATCGAATTCTTTATTTTGCTAGAAATAAAATTATTTTTATTATATATTTACTTGGTTCAAGTAAAGGTGCAGGAGCTCTTACTTCAGCTCATGCTTTTCATACAGATTCCTGCAATGTCCGTGGCAAATTTAACTACTCCATGCCTCAGTTTTCCTCTAGAGAATGTTTATTAGTTACACTCGTCATGCACGCATGTAATATTTACAAATGTAAATAGAGTAGATGCATTTGTATGCAAACACATACGTGCAAATCATGGATTTCAGCACAACTGATGGAATTCAGTGACTGAGTGAATGTTGATATGTATTTAAATGTGTTTCATGTTACTGTGTGTTGCAAAGCATGTTGGAACAAGGGAAGTTTCTGTTTGGCAGGGAGGCAAACTTCTTCACCACAAAGATTTAACACTGGAAAAGGGGCTCAAAACTTCACAGCTTATAGGATTTGAGCTCAGACATTTCTTGTGCAACTTTGGATAATCGTTTTCCCTTTGGTGTAGAAGTTGTGTTGTACCTGCATTTAAAATATTTTCATTCCAGTTCATGAAAATCCCATGCTTCACTATCGTACAGCGAGCCAGTTCTCCCCTGGACATAGCACTGCACAGAGGATAGGGGGAACCACAAAATCAGGTTTACAGCCTCCTGCACCAAAATGTCCATGGACCAAAGACTAAACAGGGATGCCCAAGCTAAAGCAAACAAGCTCTGTGGACAGTGCAAATGTGACATTTTTCTCATTTCCAGTTTGAAAAGACGGGCTACATTTTAATGTACTTGCATGTTAAAAGGAGGAGGAAAACAAACTTTCCTTAAGAGTGTGTATGTGATGTAGGATGCCAAAAAATTCCAATTTTTGACACCATATAAGAATTTTGGTTAGCCTAAGTCCCTAAATGATGTTTTAGTCCAAAAACCTTTAATTGAGCTAAATTTGATCAGCAGACTGAAAAATTATTCCCCATCCACACTCCCTAATCTGATGTCTTCACTATGCAAGGACTGACTGTAGAGCTCATCACTGAAATGCTTTGTCTCATCACCTGGTAGTGACTGTTACAGGTTTGCACGTCACAGGCATTTAAACTCCTGGCTCACATTTGAGAAACTGAACAAGCAGCTTGTGCTAATCAATAGTGAAACATTTCAAATACTTGTTTCTGCTCACTGTAATAGCCATGGTAGTTGTAGGAAGAAAGTCAGTCCTGACCTTTTTAATGGATTATTCACTGTAGCAGAAGGAATAGGACAGCCTCAAAATGGGCAACCACAGATTTCACATTTGCACAATTTCACTAAAATGTATGTATTCATTAACTGAAGGGGAAAATGTGGAGATTTAATAGCAATAACATATATTTAAAGAACTTTTCAATGTCATCTAAATCCTGGCCAAATTACTTTGAAAGTCTGGAGTTTAATAGTAAAAATTTTATATGCTGCTACCCAAATTCAAAATACAACAGTAAGATAAAAATTAAGTGAACTCATAAAAAGGCTGTAATACTAATTAATTTGCATTCTAGTATTTAAATCTGTAAGTCTCCATGACTTCATACTATTTGTGCTGGGGATGGTTTGATGCTCTCATGGTAGGAATAAAGTAGTATAAAATATCAGCATTTTTAATATGATCGCTAACAGGGCAATAGCAAAACTTCAGGTGAAATATAACATCTGGGAAAATACATAGAAGGATTTAGATATAAATGCATGTTTCAATATAATATTCCTCCTTATCTTGGAGAAAATCATGCTGATAAAACTGGAGATAGTGGATGATGTGGGAGAATTACTCCAGGATGAGACACTAAACAAATTGGAACAACGTATTTATGCAGAAATATTCTAATTGCTTACTGCAGTTTTATGTTATTGGAAAGTGTCTGGTCATTTCAGCACCAGACTTAGCACATAAAATTTTATTGGAGGTTTTTATACAGCTGGTGTTAAAAAGGAAGAGAATTTATTGAAACCAATGAAGTATACTCCTCTGGATGGCTTTTTTCCTCCTCATATACACCAGTTTTACATCATTGTAATTCCTCAGGTGTCAGCAGGGTTACCCTTGATTTCCACTGGGATAAAAGAAGGAAGACTCATGACCCTCCCTTCCTGTGTTTTTATGTAGCTGCAGAATTCTTGCTATTTAAAAGCCATGATGGAAAAGAACAGTGAAAGGCTTTTGGTTTATAACTTTATTCTCACATTAAAACAATTTCACATTTTATGGACTTCGTTGGGTTTTTTGTTAGGAGGGTTGAGTATCTAAACCAGCTGATTTCATTCTTTGACTTTGAACAGAGTCCCTCCTAGAGTAAGAAAAAATTTTAATGTGCATGTTTTAGCACCATGCTGAAAATGCAGAATAGGCATTTCAAGCTGTGGATGGCTTAGTTGCTTGGAAAAAATTGTTATATATTTAACTGAATTAATTTGTTTGTGCCGTAGTATCAAGCTGTGATACGAATGTAAGATTTAACAACAAGCATTCAGAATCCTTGTTGGATGCTGTCATGGATGGAGTGACGCACTTCACTCCCAAGAGAGAAGCAGCTACATGTTTATTGATGTAAAACAGTGATTTAACAAAGTTTGCTAATAAATGAGACAGTGTTTTAGCAAGGTGTAATGGCAAGGTACTCTGGATTATTCACTGCACAGACAATGCGGTCAGGGAGGCCCTGCCATTGAGTCACAAGGTTCAGAAAGGATGTTCTTGCTTTTTAAACACCTTCTTAGGGAGGAGTTTAGGTTTAGCTGGATCCAGACTTAGTCCCAGACTTGTCCAGTTCTTTATGTCTAAAGAATTGTATGTCCACAATCAGTCCTATATATTACTGAGCTAAGATTTCAAAGTTAACCATGAACAAGAGTCTATTACAAGCAAGGAATCTCTGAGCCTCAAGGAGTAACCTTGAGAGGTGTCTTCGCTCAAAAACTGACCCTGGTGTGCATCCCACTGCTGTGCAGGAGAGATCCATGAGCCCTGGGCTGCCCATGGTTTATGGTTATGGATTGAGATGATTCCCTTGCTATCATATTTCCATACCAGCCATGTTTCACTCACTGCACACCCAACCAGCCCTCAGCTTTTCAGCAACATTTATGGTCCTTAGCTACAGAGTCTTCCCAGAGTCTAGCTTAAGCCTGGTGCAGCCACCACCACTGCTGGCTGTTGCTTAAGAAAAGGATAGGGGGAAAGCATCTCAAAAGCATCAAAGGACACCCTTTTAACTCTCTCAGACCAGTGGATTTAAAGTAAACAAGTATGATATCTCACTTTATCTGCAAGACTAATGTTGTTCCTCTTATCTTTTCAGTTCTCTGCATGTTTCTTGTATTTGAAAATCACCACTATGTGTCCTGAAAGTCTTTTCTTCAGGGGCTCAGTAAAAACTTCCCTAAGTCATGCTTCTTCTAGTTCTTCAGTCACTCTTGTTGAGGCCCTCTGAATTCTCCATCATTCTGGAAGTACAGTCAGCAGAACTGAGTGTCTTAATTCTTGAAAGCCAGAAGAGATATTCACTTTTCATGCAAATACTCATGATCATAAAACATAAGACCACCCCCAAGAACCACAAGAGGCACTTTCCCTTGTTGCACTTCAATGGTTGGTGACTGGCCAGCCTTCTCCTTTGCTGAGGTCTCTCTGCAGGGCATCCCTGCCTTCAAGAGAGTCAGCAGCTCCTCCCAGTCCTGTACCATCTGTGAACTTGCTCAGTATCCATTCCAGTCCTGCAGCCAGGTCATTTATGAAGATTTGAAGAGCACAGGGCCAAGGATGGAGCCCTGCAGACCCCCAGTAGTGACAGGTGGCCAGTCTGATGTCACCTCGCTCACTATAATTATCCTTTTGTGCCTAGCCCATGAGCCAGTTGCTCACCCATCCCATGGTGTGTTTATCCAGCAGAATTTTGGATATTCTGTCCAGAACAATTTTGTGAGAGACAGAATTCAAATGCTGGATTCTCAATACCCAGGAAAAGACAAGACATTTAATTTTCCCATGCTCTGCTTAGACAATGCCATGAAAAAGAACAGTGGTATCAGTTTGCATTCATGCATACTCCCACAATTCCAGATTTTCATACTCACAAGATTAATATTCTTACCTTATAGATCTATCAAGGAAACAATCAGAAGTGAGGAAGCCCAAACCTCACCATACTGAGGGCTCCACTAGCAGTTCGCCAGGAGCCCAAAGCTGCACAGAATTTGTGTATTATATGTACACTATATGTTTAATCAAACAAACATCCATAACTATATTTTACTCTGCTGCTGCTTTCCTGACAGCTGACTGTTAACTATTAGGGTTTCCCAGCTTTTTTCCTTCCCTTCCCTTCCCTTCCCTTCCCTTCCCTTCCCTTCCCT
>VWZU01011288.1:10906-66333 GCA_013397095.1 Sterrhoptilus dennistouni | reverse complement strand
TCCAGCCTGCAGTGCCATTGTGCTCTTGGGTGCACTGTGCAGTGGCCACACAGGCATGCAGTGAAGCAGAAGGCACAAGTGCACTTTTCCTAAGTCTTGGTATGCATGGGCTGAACAATGCAAAGCTATTCAGTGCTATTAAGAAGAAAATGTTCTTTTTTTTCCTTCCCTAATCAGCAGTTCTACTACCAAGACACTCTCTTCACCACCCCTGACATCCCCCCGTTGTGGACAACTTGATATTCTTGAGGACCTCTAGCACTCTTCAGCTCATCTAGCTTTTCAGAACAGTACAATTCTGCCCCTAACAAAATTGCATATTTTTAATTTCTAAAGCCTTTTAAGTATGTCTTTTCTTTTTCTGAAATAAAAGACTCTTTTCATTTAGAAGTTCCTTAGAAATACACTTTTTTAGTAAGTTTCCTGTGCCAAGCAACCACGACCACCTGACTGGAACCAACCTTAAACCTTTGACAGGTTTACATTATTCCTGATTTGATTTTTGCAGCACATAGAGGCATTTACAGAAAAACAATTCTTTGCTAGCTCCTAAACTGAGCATCTCACTGAACAATTTAAACACGGGTAGCAATACAAATAAAGACTTGACAGGGAAAGGACAACTTAACAACCAGGCAAATGGCTGCAAGAAACTGAAATCATGAAAAGGAAAGCATGGCCCTTAACATATGGCCTGTGCAGTAACCTAAATTGTGGTTCTCCTGTCACTGAAATCAATGGCAAAACTCCACAGTCTTTAATTACAGCAGGGTGCAATGTAGGAAAAAAAAGAGATATATGAAAAAGACAGGCATTACTCATAGAATTATAGAATACCTGAGTGGGAAGGCACCCACAAGGACCTTTGAGTCCAACTCCTGCCCTGTGCAGCACCATCCCCCAGATGTGCCCGAGAGCATTGTCCAAACACTCCTTGAGCTCTGCCAGGCTGATGCTGTGACCACTGCCCTGGGGAGCCTGTCCAGTGGTTAGACATACACCCAACTACCTGATATTTTCCTAAGTGGATATTGCCCTAATACCCAACCAACCCCTCCCTTGACAGCTCTAGCTATTTCCTCTAGTCGTGTCACTATCACAGAGAGCAGAGATTGGAGCTGCCCCTGTGCTGCCTCTTGGGAGGAGGATGGTGAAGACCACAACAAGGTCTGGACTCAGCTTCCTCCAGGCTTGGCCACTCCTCACACAGACCTGCAGACCCTCCACCATCTGCTGTTTCAACCTGATGAAGTTTTTCATCTGATTTAGATTCAGTGCTCTTGCAGTGGCACTGGTAGCTACCCTGAATGCAAAGTGAGAATTAGCTATTACTGTTACAGCAGGATCCTGGCAATGTTTGCCTGTACTGTCTGGACATGAGAAAGAAGGATTCAGTTCCATTTTGCATTTCAGAGAGCCCAAAGGATTCTAAATGCCTTAATGCATTTGCCATGAAAAAAATGTCCTTTAATAAGCAAGCAAGTAAAGAAAAGTGAGGTACAGCCAGCTGCAGAGGTATCACCTCTGTTGTCAAGTGCCCCACAAGCTCTGAAGGAGGAAGCTGAAGCAGTTTGCTCAGTTTGCTCTGCTTGATGCATTGTGGTAATCAGGCAGCTTATTTTCTGACCTTCAGGGATCCAGCTTTATATGAAATGGAAAGTTAAAGCAATATAAATCCATGTGAGGAGATAGTTTCCCTGAAACATGTATGTTATGGTTCAGAAATAATAGAAGTCATGCAGGCCCAGAGGGAAGGATGGATCAAAAATGGCAATATCCATATATATGGATCTATAATGTCCATACCCATATATATAGATTTATCTGGGTATTCCCAAACTCATCCGACTGCCCACAAAGATCTGCTCCACATAAAAGCAACAGATGAATGACAATCTCTCCTTAAAATGGTAATCAAATTGTACAAAATGCAAAGCAAAGTCATATCTCATTATTAAATCCTTTGATTAAGAGCAGCATCTGCAAGGATACTCAAGGAGATCTCTGTGTTTGTGTCCTGTGTTGTACCCTGGTCTCTGGACATCTGTTGTTTGTCACTGCTTATGCAGCATTTGTTTTGACCTGCTACACCCATCCTCAGTTTCTCCTTTGGATTTGTATCATATCTGTTTAATCATGACTAGAAATTAGAAATTTCAGATACAATGATTTGAATCATCCCACTCTGTGTGCCATTACAAGGACCAGACTTCATAAATTCTTATTTATTGGCTGAAAATACAAGGATTTTGTTGCATTCATGTTGAACAAAAGCATTGCTTGGAGCATAAAAAAAAAGGAGGGGGGAAAGTATTTTTACACAGAAAATTGTTTTAACTTTAATCTGTATATTAATATTTTCTCCATTTTTGTCTTGCAAAGTGTATCTAATTAATTTTTTCCCTTGAAATTATTTTTTTAGACTGTCAGGGAAAACTTGAATTCCCTTTGTTCAGCTATGTTGGATTATGCTACGCAAAATCATTAAATCCTCAAAGTTAATAACATATGCCAGTGGCATCTTGCATACATTATTTGCACAACTGGGCAGTTTGCATCAGTCTCCTTCCAATGTGCACCTGAGCCTGCTTTGGAGGGGTTGAAGAAAAATTGAAATTCCTCGGGAATGTTTGGTGTGCCATAGATCAGTTAGAGGTCATCATGTTATTTAGTGTTTTATGGTGAATAAATCAGATGCTCACTTCAAAATCCCTCTTTATATGAGCTATAATACACCGAGTTCTTTATGGAAAGGGAATTTTTATGAACTGCAACTGAACCACATTATCCTGTAAAGTAATGGGGCAGCGACACATATAATGAATAGGACATCACTCCCTTTTTTGTATTCTGTGCATCACAATGAGAGCACAAAAAACCTGAGTCAAGTGGATGCTTCTCCCTGTGTACAAACACAAGACTTGAGGCAGTGAGGTGGGAGTTTTCACACCTTGTTTAAACCTCTACATTAAGATGATTGTTCAGATTCTCCATAAAAGGGGAGTCTCCACAGCCCTCTAAATAAAGCCCAGTCCAGCAATAAAACAAAATAGCACCAAAAACTGTACACTGGACTAAGAGAGGCAGGTAAAACAGCTATTTATTGGCCTTCAGAGGAGTTTCCTATGGATGAGTATTCAGATGGTGAGGTCAGTCTTCAGAGCCCATGGACAAGATCCTTTGATTTAAAACTGAAGCATTTCTGTTACATCATGAACTTAACACTGCTTTTGATTGGTACAACTGTAAAAACCTGAGATTCAGAACACCAGCACAGCCTGTTTGCACTGGATTCCCAGAAGAAGACCAGACCCATCTCACCACCACTGGACCCTTCTACAGGATCATCTCTGCTCCAACAGAACCACATCTGTCACTCCAGAAGGGTGACACAAAAAAAATTCCACTACTTTTCCTTCTCTTTACTCTCACATTTAGTTTTAAAGGTGCAGAACTTATTTCTGGGCTGAACAGCCCAATGTGGATACAATTCAGCATCATAAAGTCACCCAAGGACACGTATCTCAGGTAAAGTGACAGTCTGGGTATCCTGTCAAGTGACTGGAAAAGATAAACAACTGCAGGAGGCAAAGCATCCTGCCAGGACTGGGGAACATCCCAGCTGGGCCCATTGCTCACTCCACTCACTGAAGGGCACCTGTGGGAATTCCAGGCATAGAAAATTCTCAAAATCTTGTAGATGCAGGCCCAAGCACAAAAAAAGAGTACAGGGTTCAACCTGAGACCTTGGAAAAGGATTCCAAATTTAGAGACCATAAGCAGAAATGTAGATTTGTAGTTTAGATAGAAATGTATTCAGCTAGGAAGTAGAAAGTTTTAAAGTGTGGATATAGAAGTAGTTATAGAAATAATAAAAAAATTTTAAGGTGTAGCAAGTAGTTTTCGTGGCCACATTGCAGTAGGATGTGTGACACAATTTAATTAGCTATTAGTGTGAAAATAAAACCAATATGTGTGGCAGTAAATTATTGGCTAATAAACTTTTAGAAGCCTCTGTAAGCTGTGGTCTTGTGATCACAGACCACAGACAACTGACCTCTAACTTAGGCAGTGAAGATATTCTGACTCTTTCATGATACTGAAGAAAGAAATCATGATTTAAACATCTCTCAGTGGTCCTGTCTCTTTTACATAAACCTGACAGGTACCCACTTATACCTTGCATTTAACTGGGCTTCAGACAAAGTTACATGATATAAGAAAACTGTAAATCTTTTGCTTTCAAGCATTTAGCAGGTAATACTGAAGGAAGCACATTTGGGAAAAAAAAAGTGGCTGCAGTAAGATTTATCACTTAGTTTTTCAGCTTTACTGCTGTGTCAATGCTGGGGGTTAAAGCAAACAAGAAAAAGATGTTTTATAGATCAAATAGTACCTTCACTAGAGGCACTGTGAAAAACAGATTAGAAGTAAATGGTCTGTTTTGGTCTTCTTTTATTGCCCAAAATTAAAAGAAAATAATATTGATATTTTGGCTTCAGATAGGTTTAAATATCATTGGTGAAAAGAACGCTTTGCACAAGACCTTTAAATAGAAGTGTTTAGATTTGAAGAGTCTTATTTTTCCTTTTTTTTCCCTACTTTTAGAAATACATTTCTTAATAATTTCTGTTCTTCCTTCCCATCCTCTGGAAGATAGCAGAAAATAATCACGTTTGGTCAGACTGTTAGAGAAAGTAGAAGCATGAAAGGGTTAAAAAATTATTTCAGAGAAACAGTGAATACAATAGAAATTCATTGCTATGTTTCCTTAAAAAATGTTTTAGTGATTTGTGTTATTATTAGTGCTGCACCTGTTTTGCTGGTAGCAGTTTCTGAGCTGATATTTTTGAAGTCATTTCTGCTTGTTCCCAAATCAATCCAAAACATGAGCATAAAGAACCTCAATCAATGAATATAAATATTATAAAATCAAATTATTCAAAAAATAAAACTGTAATAAATTCAAAATCATAGCAAGTATATATTTTTTTCTGAACTGCTTACTAGTATGTCTCATTAGTGGATTTTCTTTGGGTTATTATTTTATATCATTGGTGCTGTGGCTCAGCAACAGAGGCCTTATTTACAGGTCTTGGTGTCTTTTAATCCCTTCAGTCCAGTTGTAGTTAAAAGATGCCAGGATAGGGCTTCCTGCATTAGAAACACCTGCACAAAACTGGTGGGAAAAGAAAATTCAGAAAGAAGATTCAGAAGATTCGAAAAGTATTCATGGCTTCTCCAAGAAATTTGGTGAGATAATTTACAAGGAAGAAGCTGACGAGCAGCTTGGCCTTGCAATAGGGAATGCTTGAACCTGATTTGCCAATAGCGTAAGACACTTCTAAAAAGTACAAATATTACTGCAGATATAAGATATCAGCTGTCTCTGGCAGATGTGCAAAAGTCCTTGAAAAAGTCAAAAACAAATGGCTAAAGTTTATAAGCCTAAACAGAGGCTTATAAACTCACGGGCTGAAGAGCAGGGGTAGAAAGAACTGAAAAATGTAACAGCTCACCTGTGAAAGGTGTGAAGCTAATTTGGCATAACAAATCATGCCTTAAGTTTCAGCTTTCATGTATTTCAGATTCTGTGCTGCCCAGGGGTGCAGTTCTGAGTCTCACATTCAGTGTCAGTCAGCTCTTTACAGAGTAGGGAGACAAAACAAATCCTTTTCCTGTTGAAGACCAAGGACAACTCTCAGCCCAAAAGCACAAACAACAGTGGGCTGAAGGGAGAAAACAAGAAGGATGGGATTTCACAACCTGAAGCTGTAATTGGACAATTAAACTTCAATATGCAAATGGACCAAAACTTGTAAAAGTGTGAGACCTCTTGACTAGTTGTCCATTTTGTGACCATTTTGGGTCCATCTTGGTTGTAACCCTGGTCAGGCTCCTGTCCTGCCCAAGGTGTACCTAAAGGCCTTTTAATAAATATCTACTTTATTCTCTTAGCTCTGTCCAGTCTCTGTTTCAGGTCAGCCTTCCCGAGGCATCATCTGCAGGCTTTGATAATGAAGTCACAGATAAGTATCTGTGACACTATTTGTGCTCTGGATCAGTGTGGGAATCTCCAGTAGTCACTGTACCCAAGATTCCCCTCCTCCATTGAGTACCAGGAGTTAAATGGACAAAATGGTTTCCTTCCACTAATTGAGCCCACCTTGTGAATGTCACTGGCCCTTACCTGGCTGCAAAGTACACACCAATCCCCTCTGACAGTGATTTTTGGTTTATTTTCTTGGGCACCTCTAGCTGTGACATGAGAATTCACCTTTCAACAAGGTCAACTCTCCAGCAGCTTTAGTGCTTAACCCCCAAACTCCAGCTGCTTGAGCAGCCTGAATTTTGCTGTAGTTTAAGTCTCCTGGAGTAGTAGATTTGCTAGAGGATTACAGAGTTGACAGAAAGTATGGTAGACAAGAAAAGAGTGGTAACTTTCCCAGTAAAACAAATCAGAGAGCATTTTTAGGATCTGACTGTAATGGGGTTTGCACTGTTGTGAGAATCTCTGTGAAAATCCTTCAGAGGCAAATCAGGTCTCCATCAAATTCCTTGATTTGAGCTGGTGATCATGAAAACCAGGGAGGACCCTAAAAGTATCCAACTTATTTAGTAAATTATTTTATAGTCAGAATATCAGCTACTTGTAAAGAAAATGAACTTTATCCCAGCCAAAATCAGCACACCCCATTTGACAAACTATCCCTCCTTAACCATGCATTGATATAGTAACCATGTAACCATAATCCAGCCCCTTGGATTAATATTCTGTGTTGGGTTTAAGATTTTCATTGTGGTTTAGAAGATTGTCCTGCTTTAACTAACCTCATCTATCTTTATGCAACCTCAAAAATTTCAGTCTTCCAGCCCATCTGAGAGGGAGCAGTGCTGTGCATTGAAAACAGCATTGGCAGATTGATGGAGGCATCTAGAGTGTATATCATGAGTAGCCTCAGGGAGCACAACTTGGTGTAACTTCTGTTTTATTGGGGCCTGGAAGAAGTGCAAATTGCAGCAACTTGGATTCCTCTGATGTTACCCACTGTGTCTAGATATAGTTCCAGCCCTTTAATATAGTGCTGCCTGTTCCATGCAGAGCTGTGAGTGCCAGCTGTGTGACACGACATGCAAAGGCAGCACTGAGCACACATCTGTGTGGGAACGTATCTGATGCTGAGTGTCTGAAAGGGAGCTGCAGCAAATCTTAGGCCACTGTGGTTTATATAAATTAGAGTGCTGAGATACAATTTCATGGGTAGTTTTGTCTTTCTGGCAGTGCTTCCACCAGGAGAAGTCTCCTATTCCCTTGATCTTCCTTAGTTCTGATTTTTAGACCTGTGACTTGCTGCTGACCTCCCAACCCTATCTCCTGCCTTGCTCCATCTTCAGTGGTTGCTGGATCATTTCATGAAGTCACTACCATAAGAGAAAACAATCCACCTTTTGTTTTCCCTGGATTTAGTTTCTGCTAAATTAGTGACATAAAACATCTTGTGAAGGGTTCAGTGTGTACCAATATCCACCAAGAGATGAGTGGGGAGAGGGATGGGTAAGAAGGAACTTCCAGCTGTAATTGGACTGGTGGATGGTGTTACTACAATGGCTCACCATGTTTAATTGAATAGAATTCCTGATGCCATCAACTTCTTGCAGTAGATGTTACTCAAATTACAAGTTGTAGGTTATTGCATGCTTTTTTGAGGGGAAGGACAGACACTCTCCAGCTTCTGGCTGGGTAGGGCAGCAAGTACTGATAGCTGCAGGAAACAAAATGTGAGCAGGAGGCAAAACCCACAGAACTGATGGCCACAGAGGACTGAAATAACTCAGTGCTGACTGAGTAGGTTAAATTTATCCATTTAGTTACAACCACATGTTTTAGTTCAGTTCATAAAACATTTCTGAAGTCCAGGACGGTTTAGTAAAGGCTGATCACCGTGTAACACCCACACTGTTATTTGGGAGGGAACTACTTGTCAGAACCTGGGTTGGGCACCTCTGTTTCTCACTGCAGGCTTTCTCTGAACATATTAAAGACATTTCCTTTAATGTGTTAGGCCCAAATGTCAGAATTTGAATTTAAACTGTATTTCATCTTAGGTACCTTACTGAAGGTTCTCAGTTCTGCTTTTAAACCATTACTTAACTTTCAGACTCTTTACAACTCATAACCTGGCAAGGAATCTAGAGCTCATCTTTTGGGATAGATATTTGTCCTGCTGCTCTTAAAATATTGATGTATTTTTAAATTATTTTTTTAAAGGTAAGATCAGCTGCAAAAACAATGCTTAAATTCATAACTCAAGCTGGGAAGCATTTCATATTTTGTTTTTCAGACATCTACCAGCAGAGAATTTCTCTGCGTTGTATATTATATTTTTAGCTGTCAATATCAGACTCGGTGTCAGTGCCAGGCAAACTGTGACACTAACTAGGCTTTTAGGTATGATCTGTAATACAACCTAAGAAATTCTAAGCTGAGACTTCACACTGCATTGTAGCTGTATCCATGCATTTATCATTTAAGAAAAAAAAAAAAAAACCCACCAAAAAAACAGCCTGTCATGTTTTATTTCAGCAAACTGAAGTGCTGGTTTTCAACAATTCTGGAACAAACCCACTCAGTGAATAATTCCCAGTGAAGCACAAAAAGTTTTCTTGAACATTTCCAAAGTTCTTGGTCCACCTCTTGTATTATTTAAGGCATATATTGCCAGGCCTTGAGGGGTCTGGCAGCAGAACAATTAATAAACAAAGGGGGAATGCTTCATCAGGGAAATTAGCATTTGTCATCCACTCTTCTCTAAACATTTGGGGCTGCTTTTTATCCCCATCTTAATTCACACAGGCAAAGTCAAGCCAGATAAAGCATTTAGGAGAATCTTGGTTAATTTACTTTCTAAACTTCTAGATAACTATTTCAAAACAGGAAGATGAAATAAAATTCTGCTGGTTTTGAGCATTGAAAAAATGACACCTCCTCCTTTTTCTTAACGCTATTCTTGATGAGGGACCACATTTCATTGGCTTCTTTGACTGCTTGGTTTAAAAAAAATCAGTTCAGTGTTTGGCATCGTGTATAGATGGTTTATGTTGTTTTTCTATAGATGCATTATTCATAACTACATAAAGCACTTGGGCCAATTTTTTTCATTATTCTCACAGTTTTATGAGGTCTTTTGTTGCTTCTAACCTTCATTCTGACTTTTGGTAACCAGAACAAGATTACAAGCATCTGGATGTAAATATTTATTTTTCTGTTCATTGTTTTTAAGTACAGTTTGTTTGGCTGAACAAAATCAGCTTCAGCACAGTTTCCTGGGGGACATTTTGTGTGCCTTTTGGCTTTTCCCTGTTTCTCATAGCTTAAATATTTTTCTATGACTTTCAGTGGGTACGTTTGGATGGAACAAATACAAGTATCTTTCCAGTATAAGGTCTTCAAATCCCAGAAATTTCCCCAATTCATAGTAAATTTAAGTCTCTCTTCACTACGCCACCATCTCATCACTGCTTTGGGACTCTGGATCTCTGTCTGCCTTTGGAGCTTTGTTTGACAGCATTCTGGAGAATAGGAGTGTGGAGGTTGCAGCTTATCCTGAGGTCTGATTCCACCTTTCCCATCCAACACGAGGTAGTTTACTCTGCAGCCTCTCACATGCCACAAATACAGGTGTCCTTGCACCTAAAAAATTGAATCTTCCATCCTTACTCCCTGCTGCTTACTATCCATGAAAGTCCAGAGGGTTCTCTGACATCAGCCTGTGTTTTCTCACGTATTGCACCCCCATTTTCAGCTGGCTGCCCTCCTTCCCTGAGCCTTCATGGGCTGAGTGTGCTCAGGTTTCACCTGAAAGGTCACAGCTGTAGGACAAATCCTACAATAGGAAACCTTTTCCCTCAGTTTTGCAGAGATTGTTTCAGGTATTTGTTGGCTGTGATGTGCTGCTAATACTGTATAAGGTATCTTGGAAGATCAGCTCATCTTTCTCTGGCAGATTGCATAGATTCCAGACTTTTGTCTGTCTCTATTTTGGGAAGTGTACAGCTTGCTTTGGGAGCCACTCCAAAATAGTGTTTGCTCATATGCATATGTTTACCTGTCTGCCTAGTGCTTTCCATCCCCTTGCAGGCTGCGTTGTTCAGTAGCTTTGCTATTTAAAATAATGCAGGTAAAGCTGATTTCTGGGGGATAAACTAATTCTTCACATAATTGCCTTCATAGATATAAGGTTGAAAAATTTCAGTGCTAAGCAACAGGAATTAGAATTAGCTCTGGCAGTCGAGGGTTTGTTGCATGAACTTCTCTAACATCAGTGTATTGGTAGTTTTTGTGTTATTTCCCTGACTAGTTCTAATTCTAATGAGTGATAATATGGCCTTGCAGATTTAAGAGCTGAGAAAATCAAATCTACATGAAGAAATAGACTTTCTTTTCAGTGAATCAACAGAAACTCTGTTGCTGATGCATAGGTTCAGTATGACCTGTGAGGTTGGCATGTGAGGTACACAGAAGGTACAGAGATGATCACTTAGTGTGCAATTTGAATATGAAGTCCAGATTCTGATAGTCTGACCCAATGCCTCATTTGCATGATGTTCTCTTAACCCCTCTAAGTGAGAAATAGGCTTGTGCAGGATGTAATTAACCCTCCTGTTCACATCCAGACTGGGTTTGCTTTACATAAAGCACAGATAGGCAGAACACCCGAAAACACCATAAGGATCAGCTGTATCTTTGATTATACTGATTATATGTGGTATGTAGTTGGTTCATGTTCATTAATGTACATTCATCTGTGTTTATATCCATAAATTTCATTTGGATTCTTGGTTTTTATTGTAAATGGTATAGTGGAATCAAATCCACCACAGAATCTTGTCCTACAGTTGAAAATTGAAGCTCCTGGTCAGTGCTGTAACACACAATTTAGATTTGTTGTAATGTAAAAGAAAAGTAGTTTCCATAGTCAACAGTCTGGGGTGTGGGAGAATTTATGTTCCCCATGCAGAAATAGTTACAGGAAGAATAAATAACTCTGTTGTTCTAGCTCCTATTGCAGTCAAACAAAGTCAGCAGATCCTTTGAATCCCTTGATTCCATCTCCTTTAACTCCAGTGGGAGCATATATAAGTAATTCATGTGTAGATATTCACAGGAAAATCTCATTTGAGGTGGTTTAATCTTTAAAGGATATCACACACCATACTGAGATTTCAATTCCTCATTCCACATTCACAGGAAATATGCATCCCTGCTAACTGGCTAATCAACACCTCTAAATATCAGGGTATTTTGGTAATGTTCTGGAAAGCAGTTTTTTATTAATTAATTGAATTCCACATCCATTCTTTCCTAAAGGGCTCCTGTGCATATGCAAATAAGTATCTATAGACAAATAGATGAAAGTGAAATCACTTGAATATTTAATGGCTGTGTCTGAATGTTCAGTCTATGTTATTGATACACATGATTTGCTACTGATCTGCTCTGTGACCATTCACTGTTCAGGGCAGCTACTACTGATAAAGCTGGTTGTGACCAGAAAGATTTTAGAATAATTTCTAAGTAAAATTCCACCTCTTGGAAGTCTGAGTTGTTTGGGTTTTGTTTTTTGGTGGTTTTGGTTTCTTTTGTGGTTTTTTTTTTGTTTGTTTGTTTTGTTTTTTTTTTTTTTTTTTTTTTTGTTTGTTTGTTTGTTTTTGTTTTTGTTTGTTTGGGTTTTTTTGTTGTCGTTGATTTTTTTGTTGTTTATTTGGTTTTTTTGCTCTTGTTGTTTGGGGTTTTTTGGGGGTTGTTTTTTGTTTGTTTGGGTTTTTTTTTTTTAGCAGGACAAAATAACTTTCAAATCACTAGTGGCAAGAAAATCTCTCAATGCAAAAATATGTCCTGTTGTGGTGGGTGGGTTTTCTATATATGCACAATACACTTTCATATGGAACAGCTTCAACTCTAGATTAAGAGAATGAAAATGCTGAAAAGAAGCAAAGTGGAATGCTCAGAGAGACTACACCTAAAATTCAAACAAAATGGCAGTGGCAATGGTCCTTAGGAAGAAAACTAATTGAACAATTATACTTAATAAAAGTCTTAACTGACTCTGCATCTTCTAAAATTGTAAACCTTATATCTTACATTGTATTCCTTTTAGGTTAGTAGGTTAGCAGTTTAAACACATGTATCTAAGTTTTTTTGTAGTGGGTGGCTGAGGAAAAATATTTGTATGGCATTTACTCTGTATTAAGTTACTTAAAGTCATGTTTTAAGAGATAGATTGCTTTCATTTCTCTTGGAAAAAAAAAAGAAAAAAAGCAACAAAATTACCATCCTGAGTTGGAACAAATCACAGTTAATACTGTGTGGATGAATTCAGATTTTGCTAATCCAGTGAAAGTCATCTATAATGGAGATTCAAAACAAAGAAAATCCACTTTTCTTCTTAATAAGTCTCCTCCTGCCCCAAATATTTAAACCCTTTATACAAGGTTAAAATTTTAAGAATGTGGAATCTTTCAGATTTATCTTTTAATACATTCTTATAACCTATCTTATAAGACATTCTAGTAGAAAATGTGTGGAATCTAGTGGAAGTGTCAAAATAAAAACCTAGTAATTTTCATTCTGTCATTACCTGTTGTCAGTCCAAGACAGTTCAATATTTGAGGCATGGATAGTATCAAATCCTGTTCTCTGAGTTGTTGCTTTTTGTTTTTTTTTTTTTTCCCCTTAGTCAAAGCTTTAAAATATAAATATACACAAACTATTTCAACCTTGACGTTGAATTTTGCTGTGATCACAGCACATCCACCCTCCTACCTCAGCCTGTGGGATCCAAAGTGAGTACATCAAAGAACTTTCCTTCTCCAAGAGAAGAAAATATGAAAATTCCTATGTTTTGTGAATGTTCATTGTCGTGAGAAATACCTTTAACATGAATAGAAATACATTGTCAGAATGGGGCTATGGCACAGCCTCTGCTAAGCAGCCAGAATGTTTTCCTCTTGGAAGAGAACTGTTCAACACCTATTTTAGAGCCTGTTTCTCTTGCAAGAACAAATTTGTGTCTTGACGACCAGTAGATCAATAGGATGGCACAGACTGGACCACGTAAACATAAGTGCTTGTACAAAAATTCTACACTTTCTGCATAGCTGTGATTAGAAATGATGAATGTTGGTCTAGAGACTACAGATCTCATTGGAAAAATGTTCCAATTCTACAAATACTTGTGGAAGCAAAAAAAAAACATGTTAGAAAGTCTTGAGTTCAACTTTGCCTTACTGATTGCTTTTCCTCTAGTGTTAGTCAAGAAGCTCATCGTGGTTTGGGTTCAGTTTGTGGAACAAGATATATTTAGAATCACAGAATCATTTAGTTTGGAAAAGCCCTCTGAGGTCACTGAGTCCAACCATTCCACCAGCACTGCCAAGGCCACCCTAAACCATGTCCCCAAGCACCACATCTACACTTTTTTTTTTTTTTAGCACTTCCAGGGTTGGTGATTCCACCACTGCCCTGGGCAGCCTGTTCCAGTGCCTGATCACCCTTCCTGTCCCTGTTATCCAGCCCAAGTCTCCCCCTGGCACAACTTGATATCATTTTCTCTTGTTTTATCACTTCTTACCTGGGAGAAGAAACCAACCCCCACCTGGCTACAGCCTCTTTTCAGGTGTCTCTATGTAGATGTCCACATATGAGTTGGACATCTAAGTTCCCATTGCAGTCAAACAGATTTAAGTCACCAGATCCTCAGAACCCCTTGACTCCATGTACTTTGACTCCAGTGGGGGTGTAGGCAAGTATTTCATAAGTAGATATTTACATAAGAGTACTCAAGAGAATTTAATTTTATGTGGAAATCTCATTTGAGATGATTTAGTCTTAAAAGGCTATCACGCACCATGCTGAGATTTAAATTCCAAATTCACAGAGAACATGCATCCCTGTTAACTGGCTAATCAACACTTCTAAATACCAGGGTATTTTGCTAATGTTCTGGACCACAGTTTTTAATGTATCAATTAAATTCCACATCCATCATTTTGTAAAGGGCTGTTCTCTGTCATTTTGAAGCCATTCCTCCTTGTCCTGTTACTATGTGTTCTTCAAAAATCCCTTCTCCATCTTCCCTGTAGGCTCCCTTCAGGCACTGGAAGGCCACAATTAGATCTCCCCAAAGCCTTCTCCAGGCTGAAATATCCCAATTTTCTGTGTCTTCCCGAGGGAAAAAGTATATGACAAAACATTCAGGTTCCACAATTTCATGCCCCACAAATGTGGGCACATAGAGGAGGCACATGGAAATTTTTATTTGGTGGCTAAGCAGCCTCTATATCAAAAGCTTACTAAAAATAGACACGTAGGAGTTGTTCTTAGCCCAAGCTAATGGAGAAAAATGTATTTAGAAAGAGTTCTCTTAAATGTAAGTTAAATACTTAAGGTTAAGTGTGCTTGATGTTGCATTAATGTTTAAAAGATTGGTATTTTCAGACTGTCAGTCAAAAAGTGTTACAGTAGCCCTCTTAATTAGAAGGTAAAAATGAGCCAAAGCACAGACTTCTTGTTAAATACAGCATAAAAAAGATCCTGGTTTATTCTTCTTCACAGCTTAGTCATCTAAACTCCAACCATTCACTGACTCTGGCTGCACCAAGCTCCTGCTGGAGGTTCCCCTTGCAGCCTCTGACTGCTGGTTATTTCCTGCTGAACTCTGACTGCAGGGAACAGTTTGCAGACTGTGACTGCAGGTTCCAACAACAGGCTCTGACTGCAGACCCAGACTGACCTCACAGTAGGGATTTTCTCTCCCCAGGATCTTCCTCCTTCATAATTCTCTGTTTCATGTTCCTCAAGGTTCCTCCTCCATGATGATTCTCCCCTTATCAGCCAACCCCCTCTTTTATCTCACTCATCCTTATTGGATATAGTTTTTATTTATCAGGGATGAGGCTGTATTGGGTAATTAACACAGCTGTTACTTATCAGGGGTGAAGTCACCTGTATTCCCTTCTACAAAAAAGCAGAGGAGAAAGTGAATAATCTGCTGAGGGCCCTGCAGAGCTCTAGGCCAGGGGCTGAGTGGTTGGAAAGCTCCCTGGCTGAAAAGGACCTGGGGGTGCTGGTGGCAGTGACTGAACATGAAACAGCTGTTCCCAGGTGGCCAAAAAGGCCAATGTCACCTGGCCTGTGTCAACAATGGTGTGGGGCAGGACCAGAGCAGGGATTGTCCCCCTGTGCTGGCCACTGGTGAGGCCACACCCCTAATGCTGTGTCCAGTTCTGGGTCACTCACTCCAAGGCAGACATTGAGGGGCTGGAGAGAGTCCAGGGAAGGGAACAGAGCTGGGGAAGGGTCTGGCGCCCCAGGAGCAGCTGAGGGAGCTGGGAAAGTGCTCATCCTGAAGAAAAGGAGGCTCAGGGGGGGCCTTCTGGCTCTGCACAACTCCCTGACAGGAATATCCAGGAAAGAAGGCAGCTGAGAGTGGGTTGAGTGTCCAGCTCAGTTCCCTTCTCTGGACATGCTCCATGAGATGTCAATCAATGTCTCAATGTCTCTCATGAGCCTCAGACTGAGATCAGGAAGGTCCCTGCATACTGGTGAATGAATCTGTGGCTTGCTGACACTTCAGGGTCTACTAGGTCTCAAAAGTATCCCAGCTCTCTACTAACACTGCAATATTTATTTTCCTATCCTCTCTTCTGCTCACAAAAACTGGACTGTTTGTACTGTTCAACTGGCAGAACTATTACTGGCTTTGGCCACTGAGCATTCATCCAGATGATTTTTGGAAGGGCATGGCTGTTAGAAAGCAACAGAGATGACTTTGAACAGACAGCTTGCTTGGATTTGGAGTCAGGAGGGTTCACTAGCACAGACATAAATCCTGGATAACCATAACTGTTGAATAACTCTGAATAACTAAAGAGCAGTCTCAAGGATAGTTAATTTCCTATTACAGATATAGCCATTATGCATCACTGATCAAACAGAGCAGAATAGGAAAAATTGTTTACCAACTTGAAGCTAAATAATCCAAGCCATGAATCTTGTTTAAGATGTATTTAATCCCTCTGTTGCACAATGTATCATGCATCTTCTAATGGCTTTCATCTTCTCTTGCACCATTTTAAAGTTGTTAATTAATCTACCTGTATAATTGGCATTCACACAAATTCCAGGTTATAGTATCCTCATCCATACAGTTTTTATATTTATAAAAGTGTATTTATATACAGTTTATGGGGTTTTATATTTCAGAGACATACTTGGGCATTTTCCAGTTTTCTGTGTCTTTTCCTACTGAATACCACACGTATCTTTTCTGTCCAGTACTCTGTAAATATTATAAAGACCTTCATAAGTTCTTTGGTGTGTTACAAATATCCACCTTGTTAAAGTACAACTCCTTCCCAGTTACTGTGTTAAGCTCATTATTTCAGGCACACAGCTATGACAATTAAACTTGTCATCTGTTCAGCTTCCATGGTGCTCATTTCTCCTCTGTGCTTTTCCTTTCCTCTGTGTCCACCACCTACTTAAAGAAATTGGAGTAATTACTTTTGTTTGGCTTTTGAGACATGCTTTGCTGACCAGAAGAGTTCTCTTTCTCTTTGGGCTCTGCTACATTTTGTCAAAAAAAACCAAAAAACCACCACAACCAAAATAACCAAGAATGGTTTGTAATTATAACATTCGAAAGTAAACAGAATAAATCAGCATTCAGCTCTTAATTGTTCTCTCTGAATTAAAACTACCCACTGTCATTTATACTTCTCTAAAGATTTCTGTTACAGTGCTGTTTTACATTTCTTCTGGATCATGGACCAAGGAACTGCACATCCCAATTATGCAAAGAGTTATATGTTCAAATTTTCTTGTATCAGCAGCTCTGCAGTTGACTTATTTTACAGCACTGGGTTGTAAGACAGACAAGCAAATGACAGGAGAACAATGTACAAGAGACTCATATTCAGTTTAGTCCTCAAGCGTGAGATTATCCTACAGACATTGCTGAAGAGAAATGGTTTTGTAATGAATGTCTCTGGATCCACTCACATATAATGTTACTACATAATCTTGCTAATAAGTACATGAGGCTCCCTTTTAAAATATTTACATTTTTTAAAATCAGATATGTCTGCTGTGGGACTTGTTTGAAAACCTATTGCTTCAGTGACTGGAGAGGTTTTTTTTTCAAAGTGAGTGCAGTCATGGTCTGTTTATTAATTACAATGCCAACACTGTTGTTTAACTTCTTTCTTTTTTTCTTTTTTTTTTTTTTATAATTTCTGGTTAAAAAAACCCTGGCCTTGTAAACCAGGTTTTACAGAAAGGCTGTGTTTCACAAAAGTAAATAAAGCAAATTCTGGTTATATGTGAAACTCTATTTCATGATTATTTAGCAGCTCCTGCATACACTTGTCTCAGTGCAATAATCAAGATAAGAACTGCTAATAAACCAGCTGAAAGCCACAGAAAATTTTACCTGGGGATGATAGGAAGATAAACACGCCCAGAGCACAGGCCCAGGGATCAGGATTGTTGTGATGATACAGGTGGAAAATATAAATACAGGAGAGGCAGGGTAACATTTCAGTTGTTTTAGCAAATATAGAAAGTCAGTGTGAAGGGAAAAAAAGATGGAAGTCTGGCCCAAAATCCCTCAAACACTAAAAATAGGAGAAAAAAATAGAGGATCTACTGACAGCAAAGGGAACTGGGGCAAATATCATAATGCATGAAGTAGTATCAAAAGGAGCAGAAAGAAGACTATATTATCAAAAAAAAATATTATTCACATTAAAATTTTCATATCTGTATATTAAGGGATTAAGAAATGGCTTTTCTGAACCTTTACATGGAGAAGACTATGAAGGCCTCTGCAAGGCAGTGCAGAATCAAAGCAAAGTCCCTCCAAGCTCTGAAATAAAACAGTGGCAAGGTAAAGATATTCAATAGCAAATCCAGGCATGTGGCTCTCTGCAACCTGCCCTTTGCACCACACAGTACATTAGTTCCCAACCAGAACAAGACCAGAACTAGTACAAAATAAATGCAGCAGCATCTTTTTTTTTTTTTTCTCCCCTACCACTGAGCCAAGCACTAAAAATTCAGAGCAGCCCTGAGTGATAAACATCTCTCCCTCTATAAATGACTGGCCCGTTGCTAATGGCAACAACTCTGTTCCTAAAGTTAGCTGAGCTCTTACAGTGGCAAATTCGATGTCCTCACATAACTTGCAGGATTCAGCTCATCAGTTTTGCCAACTCCTGCAGCCATACAACTGCATTTAAGCATAAACTTTTCCTTTCTCTTTGCACGATATTTATCAAAGAGAAATGCAGTTAAAGTCAGAGCCTGAGTTGTAGGATCCTGAGTATGGAAGGGGAATCAATATTAAGTCTTGCCATTGTGTGATGCCATTTTATCCCATTTTGTGCCATTTTTTAAAAATAATTCCCTACAGTACTGTAGGACAGATCCTTTAATTCCAGATACAGATGGATGGAAGTAATTCATCCAAATTATGGGACACAGCTAAAAGAGGACTTAGGACTAAACCATGTGTTACTTAGGATTTCAAACTGTGGATAGCAGATGTTTGCTGAGATGATGTGATGTGAGGCAAACATTGCATTAATTTGTTGTTGTAGTTTTGCAAAAAGATACACACCATATCCGACCTCTGGGGTAAATGAGATGTTAAAAATCATCCCTTGCCCTGATTTGTGAGCCTTACTTTTGGTTTCAGAGACCTTTTCATCAAACTCATGAGGAGAACTAAAGTTTCTTACACAAGAATTATTTAGGACCAGTTTGGAATGAGTTTTGTGAATGTCTTATGGTACTTGGATTTAAGTTTTCAATTTCAATAACCTAGAAAATTATGAGTCATAAATGGGATATCTGAATTGTTGTATTAAACAGTGCTTAAAATTTCCTTTTAAAAACTAATTTCAAATTTCATGTTGAATTTTTTTAAAAGGAAAAACTGCATTTCAGAAAAGAACCTTTTCCTTGTAATTACAAAACCATGGAAACAATTAATTCCAGCCATGTATAATCTTAAAATCATAGAATCATTTATGTTGGGAAAGGCCTTTACGACCACCAAGTCTAACCCTTAACCCAGCATTGCCAAGGCCACCATTAAACCATGTCCTCAGGTGTCACATTTAAAAGGTTTTTGGTGATTCCACCATCATATGATAGTGACAAAAAAGATAGATGGGGAAAATGTCAAAGTATCAGTTCATAACCTTTACAATATTGCACTTGGAGCTTCATAAACTGTAGAGATAAAATACAAATTATTACTTTTCTTCCTTTATGGCTTTTCAAAGGAAGGCATAATTATCTAAAGTCAACATTGATTGTCCCACTATAAAAATTATTACAGTCACAACCTGGAGCCTTAAAGAGAATCAGGAGCTGGGACAATAAAAAGTACAGTACACAGGGGTATCTGCTCAGAGCTGTGTATCAAACCTAAACTGATTTCAGGCAAAAAATACATCAATGTGCTTAATAACTCCAGGTTGGACACGTCTGTTCTATTCTGTGCAGTTTCATGCCATAGAAATTGCGGGAGTGTCTGGGACTCTGTTTTGTAAGGATAGTTTCATGCACCCACTTCCAGCTGCTGTTTCTGAGTGTGAGACATAGAGATGAAGCCTGGGGGAAGGTAAAACAAATTGGAAAATCACAGAATGGTTTGGGCTGGACAGGATGTTAAAGCTCACCTCATTCCACTTCCTGCCATGGGCAGGGAGATCTTCCACTATCCCAGGTTGCTCCAAGCCCCATCCAGCCTGGCCTTGGACACTTCCAGGGATCCAGGGGCAGCCACAGCTTCTCTGGGCACCCTGTGCCAGGGCCTCTCCACCCTCACAGGGAACAGTTTCTTCTTCACATCTAACCTAAATTCCCTGAATAAATAAGGACATACTCTTTTTCAGTGATTCACTGTTAACAAGGCATGGTGAGTTTTTGTGCAGGTTTTACACAGGCTGAGATGTCAGCACCTAAAGCAAAAGGAGCTGATAAGTAAGGTCATGGATGTTACTAGAAAACTCTGAGCTTTACAAGCTTTTACCTCTTGTCTCTGAAACACTTTGCAGCTGTTACTGCTTGTGCAGCACACTTCCTGCCAGGTAAATAGAAATCTGCTTCCTATAATGCTTTGCAAGCATTATTTCCTGCCATAAAACATGAATAAAAGCATAAAATATGGAGGAAGATATAATTTTATAGTGCATTAAAAATAATAAAAAAAATTAACAAGCATGACAGGTTAACATTTTACAAGCATCAAAGGAGCAGGTGAATTATGGCATTATAGGCAGCAGAACAAGCTATCTTGTGTTTAGCCTTGGAGCTCTTTATTTTTCCAGACCATTTCTAATTAGCGTCTTGAAATTAGATCCTGCTAGCAACCCCCTAAATTGCAGGGAGTAAAGAGGGGATTCAATCCAGATATTTTTCCAGTACAGGACTTTGAGCCTAACAAACTCCATTCTGTATACAAAGCACTGGAGTTGTACAGGTACAGAATGATCATAAGGAGTAGAAAAAAGTGTAGGTGTTAAAAAAAAAGGGGGAAAATAACAGTTCCCCATGCAGGCAACCTTTTGAGTTTGTCTGCCAAAGAGGAATTGCCATGTTGTGCATAAAGCCAAGAAAACAAGGGTTTTGCCCANAAAAAAAAGAGTGGTTTGAAAAAAAAAAAAAAAAAAAAAAAAAAAAAAAAAAAAAAAAAAAAAAAAAAAAAAAAGGTGAAATTCCCCATCAGTGTACATAAGAACTGAGGTGCTCAAGATCAAGAACTAGAAAAATCATATTCTAAGCCAGGAAAGGGAAGATGAAAGGAAAAAGGCAGATGAGACAGGGAAAGGGGAAAGAGTGACTAAGGGGAGAAAAAGAGCCAAAATCTTCCTTATGTCTAGAATAAAAACCATGAAACCTTACATTGACAAAATACAATCTAGGCCAATACACAATTGCAAACAAAAGGCAGGATGTCCTGGGAAAAGCTCTTTTTACTGACATCTCACATGGGGTGTAAAGATTTATATGCACCCATATGAAGAAACAAGAAAACATCTGCCTTTAGATTATGTTGAAGTGATTCAGGGTGATTCCTTTGGGAACTGAGGTGGATTATGCACATGATTAACCACCAGTTTCTCAGCAGAGGACACAGGAAGGAAGTCACTCATCTGGAGTCAGTGGCACAGGTTGTCAGTGGGTTTGGTTAAGTGAGGTCAGTGCTTCTCCAGCAGTTCTTTGCTTTGCCCAGTGACCTGTTATTTTACAGTCAGCGAATTTACTGGTGTCTGTAAGAATATATAGTCTGTGTAGTACTGGAAAGAAATGGGGACCTTCCCTCTCAAGATTTGATTTTTTTTTTTTTGGAGAGTTGGTAATAGTTTTCTACTATGTAAAAAAAATAGGGAGGACAAGAAATATTGGAATAAAAAGAATTAAAAGGAAAATACATTACTGAACTGCAGGAAGATCTCATCTGGGGAAGATGGAATAGGTGGGGAACTCACAAAGGGCAAGTCAATGACTGTCTTTTGTCTTATTCCATCTGAGAAGCAAAATAAATAACAGACTTCCAGAGCAACAAGAAACACAAGAATATAAAAGTAGGGAAAAATTGTGGGGAAAGATGCATAAAACTTTTTTTAACAGAGTGGTCATTTCAGTACTGGAACAGAGATGGGAAATGGCTCTTGGAGCAATTCAGTCTTGAGATTTTGGACATCTGGCCTTAGTGGATTCAGAGAAGATAGAAGAAATTTTCTGCTTCAAGAGGGGACAGCCCAATAATAGCAGCATCTGATGTTTGTCAGAATTGTTCCAATAGTACCAAGCTTTATGCTCTGAAACTGTCAGTCAGAAACAAATTGCATCAATGACAAGCTTTTGATGCCTGTTTGATGGGCAGAAGTGATAAAATTTATGAGGGGTTCAAATGCAGGGTGTCATTATTCTGGTGAGTTGAACCAAACATTGCAAAAATGAAATGGTAAAAGGAGACATAGTTAGGAGGAGGGAAATTGCTGGTGCCAGAGACATTGGCCTATTAGCACAATTTTAATTACATTCAGATTTCACTCCTGGTAGAAGATCCAGTACAGAAAAAAAGAAATTATATTATTTATTTTTATTTTTTATTTTTTTAGCAGGAAGGGAGAAAATTTCAATCAATATTGATTGAATAAAGAAAAATTGAAATAAGGAAAGAGTTCCATTGATTTTGCTACACTAAGAATTGAATGACCAGAAAATTTAGGTTGAGCAGGGAGACAGAAAATCTGTGAAAGCTACAGTAAAGCAGAAAATACAGCTGACACCCATGTTTAGCAGAAAAAAAGAGGCTATAGTTTCCACCAAAGGCAGAGCATTGTACAGGACCATGCCACTTTGCCAGAATAATAAAAATTATCTGAAAAGTCTTGGCCTTAAGTAGAAACAAATATATTTCTAGATCTATTTCAAATCTATTTCTATATATAAAAGATCTATATAGATCTATTTTAAATCTATTTCAAATTTATTTCTATTATAATAGAAAAAAAATGGTACGAACAGAATGCTGAAAATCTTAACCAAAAATCATCTTTACAATTCAGAGCATAATATTTTTGTCAGTCAAATAATGGGTATTTGTAAAGGCAAATTAAAATATATACAGGAATGCATCATAAGATGCTTGTGGTCAATATCCAGATGAGCTGGAGAGAAGTAACGTCCTTGGAACAATATAATGCAAAGACTGATGTTTTCCCACTGTGCAGATGGCAAGAGAAGGTCAAGGATGCATCAGTAGCAAAAAGACAAATTACTGAAGAGATGTAGCCATGTGTCTTTATGGGAATAGAGGAGCTGCCAAGAGAATATGAAATCCAACTTGTGTCATCAGCAATTGCAGCAGCAGTCTCTGACCTCTGTATTTTCCTACTAGAGGAGGTAAAAAAAGAGCAAAAGAGAATGAAATATATGAGAGGTATTTGACAGATAAAATTGCTTAAGGACTCATATGCAACGAAAGCCCCAAAGCTCAGCAGAAAATTAGCATACGTATGTGGAGAAATCAAACAAGCTTCTTATATTAGCTTGTTTATCAGAAACCAAATACTCCCAAAGTTATATACTTTGAAAGTCCTCTTGGCCTTTCTCCTCCCCAGCTTTTTCATGGAAGAATCCAAGCATTAACTGTATTCATCATTCTGTTTGGAAGCTACTGGTGTCAGCTGGCTCCCAGTCAGCATCACTCTAGCAACTGAAAATTTCTGAAAAAGAAATCTAGGATGCTGCCAGGGTTGCTTGGCATCCTCTGCCAGGCAGAAGATGTGTTGGTTTATGACAGAAATAAAACTGAGTATGATGAATTTTGAGATAGCTTCAGCAAGCTGGCCTTGCTCTGAATGAGGCTGCTACCTGTGAAAAGGAGCAGACAAATGTGTGCTGTTTATTAAGAAATGGATGTTCTGGTGTTTCTGCAGCTCCAGAAAAAGCCCAGCAAAGTTTGTGAATGTGGCAATGTTTCAATCGTCAGAAAGAGCAGATTTTGCAAAGGAAGCAACAAGGTAATTTAACGTAATTAAAGAAGTATTGATGCATCTACCTCTTTGGTGCAGTATTCTGTATTCTGCCTGTGATGCAGAGGTAACAGCAAAGGGGTGCAGAGTTCTTTGCTGTATCTATATCTAAATCTGTCTCCAGCAAAGAAAACCTGCCTGGAGACAAAAGACTCACACCCTGTAGTATCCATATAAAAAAAGAAAATTCAGAGAAATCAAAAAATGGTACATTCCAGCATGTGTAGGCTGCTCAGCAACTCACAGAGACCTTCAAAAGGCCCAGTCTTTACATACTTGGCAGTTTGATAACACTCAAACAGATTGAAGCATCTCTGCCCTTAGAGAGCTCCTATTCAACAAATAACTTTCTCTTTTAGATTCAGAGACTCTGATCGGAGAGGGTGCTTTCTTTTAATCCATGTTAGCAGCAAATAGTCTCAGGGAAAGTCTTTCCTAAGCGAAAACTGAAAGAAGAGATTTTTGAGAAAGGCGTCCTCAAAATATTGACCTGACCATACTCTTTCCATCAATATCAATCATATTTGTTAATTATTTATTCAGTGTGAATCAAATGCATTCAGTGTGTCCCAAGAGGTGAGAACGTAGGGGATGAAATGCCAAACAGACCAATGGACAGACTATTAACCACAGGTTGGCACTGGGATTATGGGATGAAAATGTTGTGAATCCTCTGAGGTTTCAGAAGAGCTGCTGTCCAAAACTCTGCAAGAGCACAAAAAATGGTGTGATATGACTACAACAGTTTGTAAGGTTTGACTAGGATGGTTCAAACCTAAGGAACAGCTGGGAAGAATATAATGTGGGAGGAAAAATAAGCAAACAAGAATGACTATCCAAACACACCCTCATCCCCAGGAAACAGTTGCTAATATCATGAATCTCTACAAAACTGCCTGAGGGATGTGGGAAACAGGCAGCAACAGCTTTTGTTTCTGTGTGTTAGTCTGATTTTTTTGAGAAGACACACACATCATTGCATGTATTATATCTCCATACAGACAGACTTGGCTGTACTTTCGTGGTTTTCAGATGCACAGGCCATGCAAAAAACTAAAGCTAATTCTTGTCAGGTGTGAAATTCCTAAGATCTTCATCTTAGAAATTAATAAAGGCTTAATAAAGGCTGTGAGCCTTTATTCGCACCTCTGAACTCCTCAGCAAAGAGAAGGCAGAATTGCACATACTTAAGGTAACAAAAAAAGTAAAAATCAAGAGAAGCCATGTGTACAGCAATTATGATGTATTGATCACCTCCATCTGGATTCTTTCCAGTAGAACTGGTGATAAGTATATTAGGAATAGCTCTGTTTGAAGCACTCATTAATCTTAAACCTCACAAGTCCACCCAGAAGGAACTATTGAAGCAAAATCCCCAGATATAAACTTGGCCACTGTAATGGTTGACAGTAAAAAAAAAAAAAATGGAGAACCACTCCTAGACCAAAAGGATCAATTTTTTCTTTTAAAAACCTTAGAAATCTTTTGGTACACTTTGTCAGAGCTGCAAAGGTTTTTCTTCAAAGGAATGAAGTGCTACCATCTTACTGCAGGTAAGAGAAAATAGGTAAGTTGTAGTGGTGCCAGGAGGCAAAAACAAAGTGGAGTGTCCTGTCCCCAGTCCCTCTCCCCATCTCGAGGAGCTGCAGATGGAACTGATCCAACCTACTCTAAGTTCAGAATTCAATTCAGAACTATTTCTATGGCTGGATGAGAAGATACATCAGTGGAGACAGCTTTGAGTCATTTGAAATTGTTTGAAAACTCTTGCTTTAAGAAGGCAGAATACATTTTTACATGGCGGGAAAAAATAATCCCCCAATTTACTTCATGGGTATATCAGTTAATATTATCTGTTAGTTGTACCAGCCATTAACTCCCTTATAAATGAAATTCCTTAGGCTTTTTTCTTTGAATGATGAGATGTAAAAAACCTGTTCAAAACCCCTGTCATCTTCTAAAGTAAACAGAACAGTGTGCACTTGAATTTAGAACAGCACACAAAATGTCAATCATTGAAATTAGAGATCTGTTGCATACAAAATTTTATGCATGAAAAGAAACAGTTCTGAAGCTCTGGATGATATAAAATCTTCCCCTGCATAGTCAAACAGTGAGAATTTTGTGATTTAAATGTATTGTTTTTTCTTTGTCTTTCTATTTTGTTTAAGTATCATATTCTGTCTAGTTCTTATGTATTTTAGATGTTTGGCTCTGCACTGGTTTATCAATATTTCTCTTCTGCTTCGTGGGAATTTCCTCACAAAAAACTGATACAAAATATACCTGCTGTATGGATAAACACATTTCTATTCTTTTTTTGTATGTTTTATTTTATGTCTTTTCCCTTAGCTTTTAGACTGTGTAGGCATAGCTTTGCACTGCTCCAGGAAATTGAAGTGCATTTCCTTTGTAAATTTTATAACCATTGGTTTTGTCTCTTTGGGAACAAGGAAAGGGTAGAGAGTTCCTCCAAGGGAAAGGAAGTTCTGTTATAAATGACACAGAGAGAAATTGATTTGCTGAACTATTATCTTGTCTGTTAAAAAGGAAATATATCTCCTTATTTTTCATTTGCATTCCACCAGCACCTGCAAATCCTAGTCCTGAAACAAGCCCCAGCTCTGTCTGGCAGTGGGGAAGGTTCTTTTTGCTCTTTTTTGGAGAAATGGTGTGGAACATATTTAGTTATTGTGCTCCGTGACATCTTTGGTATTTGTAAACTGGCGCCCTCCATGGCCTCTGTAATAGCCTGGCCTCAGCAGCTGCTCTGCAATAAGTCATTGTACGTAAGAAAATATAGCTATATCCATCCCTTCATCCATCCCTTCATCCATCCCTTCATCCATCCATCCCTTCATCCATCCATCCATCCATCCATCCATCCATCCATCCATCCATCCATCCATCCATCTTTATCCATCCTTAATCCATCTATCCCTCCCCTCACTCTCTGTTGCTTTCACCAAAAGCCAAAGAATGGATCTTGTTCCCTGCTATTTGCAGTACAGTTGGAACCTGTGAGCCCATGGTTCTTGGGCATGCACAGGTGTTAGCCGAGTGAGGAGCCAGCTTTACCCTCCACTGGGCTCTGATTGCAGATCCCTACCTCAAAAACACAGAATCTGGCTGGTACTGGTGATTCAGACCTCAAGGAAGGGTGAGCTGGGCTGACATGGCAAAGGGAAGGGGTGAGTGGCTCACACTCCCACATGGATGGTGGCTGATGTATTTCAGAGGGAAGCTGAGCTGGGGCAGTGTGACTGTCCCCTGCAGTCAGAGACCTGAGCACAGCTTGATGCTTTTCCTGGCCTTGGGTCAAATATTTCCCTTGTGCAGGGTCTCTGTATCATATTTACTTTTCATAATCTTCTGCTTTTATGCATTTTGAAGTGCTCAGCTGAGGGTGCTCTTTGTTTACCTTCATTCTTTCACACCTTGTGAACACTTTAGCTATTTCTGTCTCCTTTTCTAAGTCCAGGGGTAAAAAACGCTACAGCCCCTGAATTTTCAGCGAGCTGATCATCCTCCTGGTCTCAGTGCTTTATATTCCTGCTGGGATAATCAGGGTCCTCACAACATCAGGTCTTGCAGGTTTTCTTTGCAGGCAGGCTATATGAAACTGGATAGGTACTGGTAAAAAACTACAAATGGCAGCACTGCTGAAAAAAATAATTCTCTAGTTTCCTTAAACTCCTTTGTTTTGCTTTAATTCAGTTTCTGTGGTTTACTATTAGCATAAACATATCCTTTATGCTTTTGACATTGGATGTCTCACAGGTGGTGTTAGGGAGGAAGGAGTTATTTCCCCAATATGGAAAAACAAAGGGTGTTTTTTTTTCCTTGACCTTGTTGGTTTAAAATATGTATAACTATATGAATAATTTCTCTGAACAATATCCCATAACTCTGAGAAAATATAAAAATTCCTCACTTAAATTAATTACATTTTGGAGCTCAGCATTTTTTATATTATTTTACCTCAAGTAATCCAACTGAAATTTAATTGAAGGATTGTTTAATTAAAAGTGGAGAAATGAAACAATTGCAAATTTCTTTCCAACCTCAAAAAATCTATAAATATATTTATTTTGTCTCAAGGAAAGCAATGAGAAGGAGCTACAAAAAACTCATCCTCCCCACGTGGCTATTTCAGCTGTGCAGCTAAATGGAATAATTCAGAATCAAAATTTACTCATGTCTTGGAAAATGCATCTCGTTTTTTCACCTCAGGGATCTGTATGAGAAACCAGTGCCAGCAGTAAGACATTCACAGCTGCACTGTGGTATCACATATGAACCCTGATTTCCACATGCCTGTCCATTAAATACCAGCTGTCACCTGTAATGGTTGGCAGATATAAGTGAGGACACTAAATGCCTAAAATTTTGGGTACTCACAATTCCTTTTATAGATCAATATGCATTTCCTATGTCTGTGGGAAGCAGTTTATGCACAGTTCCTGCATTTTCAAAGTGCAGCTAAATCTTATCCTCATAAACTTGGGTTCTCCTGATGGGATTCACAGCTTTGGACCTCTGTTTTGTTTATAAGTTATTGGGCTTCAGATGTTGGAGCATTGGAGCACATAATGATGTGTAATTCAGTTATCATACCCCAAAAAGGAGTATAGTGCAAATAGCCCCATTTTATGTTCTAATCTATGACATGAGAGTTCATATTCTGGTCCCAGCACCACAGCTGAAACCTGCTGGAAGCTTTAGACATCTCCTGTGGCAGCTGGGCAGGGGTGGGTCACTCTTCAAGAGTACAGAAGGAAGAAGCAGCAACAGATAAGAATCCCTTTATTTCAGGAATACACACACCAAAACCAGAGGTGTTCTAGGTTTGAGTTCCTCATTAGAGCTAATCTGGGTCCCTCCATCTTTCAGATGTGTTCATTAGCAGAAGTAGAAGGAATAACCTCTCTCCTTTCTGCTGACTTTGTGTTGTTTCTAGGAAATAATTTAAATGTTTTTTTAAAGACAAAACCCAACAGCTTCATATAAAACTAGTGTTAATGTGGATTAGATAGGACTTAGGGAATTACAGAATCACAGAAGCGTTTGGGTTGGAAGGGACCTTAAAGACCATCTGGTTCCAACCCACCTGCCATGGGCAGGAACACTTTCCACTATCCCAGGTTGCTCCAAGCCCTGTCCAACCTGGTCTGGAACATTCCAGGGATGGGGCATCCATCTGAGCCCAAGTCTCTGTGGTACATTGTTCTTAAGAAGAAATGGAGTCATTGGATATTTTAATGTATGTGGCAAATATAATTTTACACACACATCCCCTTTGCAGCTTCTGCACTGATTTGTCAAAAAGGTTTCTCATCCACTAGTCCACACAGAGCAAGGTTTCCATGTTTAACTTGCTGGGGGAGTCACACAGGTTTAAATTTTTTATGCTTTTTGCATGAAAACTAACTGTGTGCTGAGCTTGGGGCTCCTGCTGAACAGCCCTTGGGGGACAGATTGCTGAGGAACATCAAACCCTGAAAAAGGAATAAGGGAGTGATGGTTCTGTATAATAGAATGATGACATAGAAAGAAGACATAGAAAACAGAAGGTTATGAAGAGATACTGAGTGGGGAGATCAGCACAGAAGTGATGGAGGAAGAACTTCCTTGGAAAGGTGTAAGGCAGTTGGAGAATAATCTGAATCCTACATACAAAACATTGAGGAAGTTTATCCTTCTGGTAAGGAGAGGATCCAGAGGTTGTCTGGTGAAAGAGGTCGCTCCACTTCCTCTTTCCAAGAGAAAGTTAAACTTTAAAAAAAGGAAGTCTTACTGGCATATGCTACAGAGACTTGTTGCCTCTTTTAGGTTTGTGATAGATGGATGCTTTCGATGTTTTTGGAAGCCAGAGAATGTCTCATCGTCAGATGCTGAGATTATTTTGTACCGAAAATAATAGGTATAAAAATAGCACCTGATAAAGTACAGACGTCTCCTTCCTTCCCTCCCACTGCCCAAAATGGCAGGGAAGAAGCAGTGTGATGGCTCTAGCTATGGTGTGACTGCTCCTGAAAGCCCAGACGTGTTCAGCCTGCACAGCTCCTCGGCTTCGTCAGCGTGACTCAGATCTTCAATTACGAGGGATGCATTTGCAATCTTCAAGGGTGCATTTTAAAGTCAAAGCAAGCCCATAAAATGTCCAAATTTGTATATGCTGAGCTGCCTGGTGTCATGTACTTCCTGCTATCTTCAATTACACTAATAAAATTTTCATTTAGGAAAAGAGGTTGGATATAAAACTGGATAAATTCTTTGACTCCTTTTTGCTTTTTAGATTATTTATTAGTGATAACAACTAATGTACTGCTTAAGGGTAATGAATCTTATTAAATGCACTTTAAATTATCTTCTAAATTAATACAAGAGTGCAGTTCCAGGGCTAAAGACCCACATAGGACTGGCAGAGGAACTAATATTTGCTTCTTATGAAAGACTCCACATTGCCTCCAGCTAAATTATGTATATCCAATCAAATTCTTGTCCCTAATACAGATGTAACATATGTAAGCAGATTAAAATGTTATGTACTACTTGCAGGAGATGTCTATAGATTTCATTCAGAGAGTCTGCCTCTTCACTCAGTGCAGCCTCTATGTGATAACTCGTTCCTTTTTTTTAATTTTTTAACTATTTCTCAACATATTTATCAGCCATTACTTGCTCTGTGACACAGGTCAGTGTAGTCATGCTACATCAGTATGAGTGAAGGGATTTCATCTTCAGGGATAGAATTACAACCTTAAGATGCAAATTTACTTTGGAGGTGAAAGTCAAATTTCTAAAATTTAAGCAGTGTGTGCACGTAGCTGCCTTAAAAACACACGACTTCATTTATTCCCCAGCTCCTGCAGTTCAGCACAGTACCTGCCTAACTCTCAGCTACTCTTCTCCTCTTCTGCCTCTGCTCTCATGAGCTTGGCTGTGGCTCTAGGGAAGTATTGGATGTGACTATAATAAGAGAATACTTGATGGGAAGGGTTATTTGCATTCCCTTTAGCCTGGGTATCCCATTAATATTCTGTCCTTCCAACACACTGCCAAGTTTGAATTTAAATGCATCTCTGTGTCTCCTGTGCACTACCAGAGGTGAGCTACCACAAAAAGTCAGTCTCATTTCAGCTCCTGAACATGAGAGAGAGGTTTAAGGGAGGATTATTAGCAAAGAAGACTGAGGAAAAAGTCTGGGAAAGTGAGAAGATTAGTGGTCAAGTTTTATACTCAGGAAGGTTTCCTTCCTATATTGATAGAGGGAATAGTTTCCTTCATCTCTTGTCACATGTAGTAACATTTTTGATCACACAATGAACTTTTTTAGCCAACTCCTCAGCAGCGTAGGGGTTTTCTTAAACTCCTGTGACCAGAGACAGGCTGTGCCTGCTGGCCAGGGCGCTGCTGAGTCTCCTGTGATGCTAAAAAAATTTCAGGTACTGCAAAGGAAAGGCTGATGAAAATTGCTGAACACAAAATTAGTAAAAAATACATCAGGTGCAAAAAGATCGAGAATTTTCATTTCTTCAGAGGTGGCAATGGTCCAAGATTTTAGTATGATATGAGGTTTCTTTACTGACTTTAACTGTAAACTAATAGTTAGCCATAAAATGCACATTAGAAATTCACTGAACCTATTTCAGTATTTGAATAATTTGTATAATTTCTAGTCTTTCTTGATGCTTAAAATTAATATTTTCCTTGAATATTTAGAAGTAGGTTACTACCAATATTCTTTGGAAATAGATTTAGTTCTTGTAACAGCAGTAGAGTTTTCTCTCTTTTTGTTAGAGTTTTCTTTAAACATTCTTTCATGTTTTCACCTTTTTCTTAGCAGTTGATATATCACATTCAAACTTGTTTGTCTTACAATCATCACTGTCATCAGCAGCCAATGTATTGATCTGCTAGTTTTTCCTCTTCATAGTTAGTGCACAGAGAAATTTCTTTCCATCCTGAGCTACTCTAGCAGTACACATTTAGAACAGACTAGTTAGAAATACATGGGAAAAGCAGCTGCTAACCAGACCTCTCCTATATCCCCTCCTTGAAAATTCCCCCTTTTATTTTCCATGATACATTTTGCACCAAATTAACAAGTCTGTGAGCACTTGCTCTAAGTTCTGTGGTGAGCTGCTTTCTGAGCTGTCACATCTGATCACACACAACCAGGTCCTTCAATTTTTATGGATTTTTGGTTTTCTTCACTGCCTGACATACAAAATTTTGCCACATAATGAACTCCTGTTAAGGGCTGGTGCAGAAGCTCAGTGAGCAAAGCATGGGGAGATCATTAGATCATGGAATGGCCTTTCTGTAACACAGAGCAGAGGATTCCACCCAGGGACTCCACTGCAGGGCTCAGCACCTCAGAGCTCACCTCATGTGAAGACTTCTGCAGAGCCTGAACTGATAAATGAGAAAACAAGCTAACTCAGTGGGATTTTATTTTATTTTATTTTATTTTATTTTATTTTATTTCCAGCTGAGAAATTTGGGGCTGTTCAGCCTGGAGAACAGAAAGCTTCAGGGAGATCTTTTAGCACCTTCCAGTGCCTAAAGGGGCTCCAAGAGAGTAGGAGAGGGACTTGGAACAAGGGCCTGGAGGGACAGGACAAGGGGGAATGAGTTCAACCTGACAAAGAGGAGAGATTGATGGGATACTGGGGACAATTTTTTTCCTGTGAGGGTGGTGAGGCCCTGGCACACGGTGCCCAGAGAAGCTGTGGCTGCCCCTGGATCCCTGGAAGTGTCCAAGGCCAGGTTGGACAGGGCTTGGAGCACCCTGGAATGGTGGAAGGTGCCCCTGCCATGGCAGGAGGTGGAATGGGATGATCCTTAAAGGTCCCTTCTGACCCAAACCAGTCTGTGACTCTGTGGTTTGTGGAGATGATGGGAACCAGTAGTTCCACCTCATCTCCAGCAGGAGCTGTCCAGGTTCTGCAGTTCTGAAAATCAGGATTTATTTAATAGCATTACTTTTATGCAGAAGTAGGTTTTTATGCACAATGAAATCATCAAATTCCTGTGAAAAATGATAGATACGTTTAATAAAACCTTTTTTTTTTTCTGTAAAGCAAGATAACATCAATCCACACAAAAAGTTCCAAAAGAATTTGATGTCAGCATTGTCAGGATATAAGTTATTTGTTACCTCCATACTCTTGTACTTATGTGTACACTGATAATTTTGATTTATAGTAGTGTTATCAGGCAGTTGGAATAATGCTAATTTATTAAGAGTATCCTGTAACTAATAAAATAAATATTCGGAAAAAAAAGGATCTCCTGGATAAAAAACGTACCAGACAGACCCCACTCCTTTAATGGTACAAAGACTGTCATAACGGTTTATCAATAACATGTAAAGTAATAATTAAAGCTCCATCATTTATAAACTGGAGATTCAAATAAGTCTTTCTTTAGACAATAATGGCACCTTGGCAATGAAAGGAATGCTAGATGGAGAATAATGATCGATCAAATTGTTAAAAATGTAAAAGTGGATTAGAAAAAGAAAACAAGTTGCAATGTAATTACAAAGGACTCATCCTACAAACTGTCACCTAGCTTTTGTGCCTAGAGAGGAATAACAAGAATAATAAATATGGGTTTATTTCTTCCTCGGTGAGAAAATTGCTGATTAAAAAATGCTCTATTTTTTTTTTCCCTATGCCATACTTTTTAACTCCTTTGCTGCTGTGGACCAAATATTTACAATATGCTGTTACTGCAGATTTGCACATGAAAAGCCAAGTGATGACTGGGAGATTTTAGCATGGACAATCAAAAGAATTTGTAAAAGGGTTGACTTTAAATATCGAGTTTGGGAATAAAAAATGATTACCAACAGATAGGAGTAAAATGTGGGGGGGAAGAAGAAGAGAGGGAAAGAACAGGGTGGGGGAAGGGAGACAGATATTTCTTAGCAGGGACAACATCCCACACACCACAGTGTCAAGTCATTTACCTTTGTCTAATTCATCAGAGGTAATGTTGCATTGCATGAGCCCTGTTAAATTTCACTTAGGCAATTCACAGACTCCTCGAGCAGACATGACTAATTTTATGGACTTTTATTAACCAGAGTGTGGAGATTGGATAAGATGATGCTGAAGAAAAGCCAATTGTTTTATCCCTCCATATAGTTTTTTTACAGAGCAGCTGCTAACACGTGGGGATCTCAAGCAGGGTGGCAATGAGACACAAAGACACCTCTGAGTGGAGATTTCTCATCTGGCTGCAGCAGGTGATGCCATGAAGGCTCCTGAACTCAAAGAGCAAGATGTAAAAGGGGTGCCCTTTGGCAGCTGGGGTGTGCTCAGTGATCAGCAAGGAGAGCTGGACTTCTGGCTGGTCACGTGCCTCGGATGAAGGTAATTTTCTCCTGGTAGATCAGCTGGTCACTTGTGCTAATATTTAGGATGAATTTATATTATCCAGGCTCTACATTCATCATATTTTTCATTCTTCATGGGCTGTAGAGGGAGCCTCAAGCATTACCTGAAACTAGACCCCTAATGGTGATGGGGAAAGAGATGAAAACTTTGTGCAGCACCACTGGTTGAGGAGGTTTTCACTTTTTCTTTGCTGTGATGATAGACTTTAACATGTGGTCAGAGCTTTATAAACCACCTGTAAATGTATCAATCTCTGAGAGTCCAGCCCTTGCAGATTGGCTTAAAATAATTTCAGTGAGATTGCTCTTCAGGGGTGTTTCCTAAAGGAAAAGGTTTAATAAAGAAAAATATCAAAATAACAAACATTACAGAAAACAAACGAAAAGCCCTGCACATGTGTCAGAGAAAACCTTTGACACCCTGCTAGAAACACTCCAAAAAGCCCTTTACTTTCTTTGAGCCGCTTCCTAAAAACTGAATGTTTTAGGAGGAGCCAATGAAATTAACAACAAGCTTTGAGTTACACTCTCAGAGCCGAATCCATGCTCTTGTGCTGGCATTGAGCCAATTACTGTGAGAAAAACACAGAATTTTCTAATTCCTAGAATGTCTAAAGGTAAACTGAAACTCTTTCCCTGTTTTGAGGCACCTGCTGGGGGTGTAGGGGGCATTACCACACTGAGGCTCACACTGGATTTAGTGTGAGCCACAGCAAAAGGAGTTTGCAGTTCAGGGTGTAGCTTTCAAAATTCTGTCCTTTCCTAGAAACGTGTAGATAACAGTGTTTCCCAAACTTACAGCAGTGCTCTGACCGTTTCACAGAAGCCCTTAGACACAAAATATAAATCATGTTATATATGCTAGGGCTCCACTACATCTGCATTTACAAGAGATAAGAACACCGTGCACACCCAGCACCCTACAGGTTTTTCTCCCTTTATGAGTTCAGGCAGTTTTTCAAACAAAGCATGTATTATGTATGCAGCAAGGGAAATGTCTGCTTCAGAAAAGCTGATGTCTCGAAGGTAAACATGTATAAATGTTTATACATTTTTTAACACATATTATTTACCCAAAAGAGCACAACAGCTGCTTCAGAGTTGTTCTGGTCTCAGTGGTAAATAGGTATTTTGGCAGTTGTAAGAAACAGAAATTATTCCTTGGTTCCATTCAATTCTAGCCTCTCCACTTGTTATTCTAATGATTGTTCCAAAGGAATCAGGTGTCAGAGGAGATTGATTTCACTTCATGTGAAGCTTTGTACAGATTGGTACCTCCATGAAAAGCCCTGAGAAGAAGGCACCTTTTGTTTTTCATTCTGACTCATAATTTAGTCTCCGCTCCCCCTTGACCCTGTGATTTGCATGGCCTTCAAATAGAGTTGAATTCTTTCCTATTCAGCCTCACCTGGGAATATTTGTGTAGGTGTTCACCAACTCCCCTCATCCCAGCTAGCAGCAGCAGTCCAACTGGCATGGCACAGCATTATTTAAATCTGATTACCTGCCCTAGTCACTCTCCAGAACACCAGATGAGCCTGAAGGAAATCTCACTGCTTCTGTCAATGCTGAGAGAGACCAAATGCTCTCACACACGCTGCAGTGCGTGCTGGCTGGATAGAAAGGAGTTGTCCAGATGCTTGAAGACTTAACTAGATACCTCCTCATCCTGCAGGAAAGCAGGAACCTGCCCCCTCCAGCCTGCCTCTCACAGCACTGGGACACAGGGCTCCAGTGCCTCCCCTGTGCGTAGTTCGCAGGTTATTTTTACATTCAGGCCTACAGCCAATCACTAATTAAGCCCCAAGTGCACACCATGTGCATCACTAATGCATTTGTGTGTTATATTTTGAGGTTCTCCTGGCTATGCTCATTTGTTATAACATCAGCTCGCTTTCCTGGCTAAAATTCTCTGCAGCACTAGAGATGGTTGTTAGCTGGGATTAGTCCTGATGTGTTTTATGCCCTGAAGTTTATCACAGAGATTTGATTTCTCTGGTCTGTGGTAGCTGTTCCAGCTGATTCCCCACAGCTTTCCAGCCTTCCAGTACCTACTGAGGCTTACGAGAAAACTGAAGAGGGGCTTTTCCCAAGGGTATGTAGTGATAGGACAAGGGGGAGTGGCCTTAAATTAAAACAGGTAAGGTTTAGATTCGGTGTTAGGAAGAAGTTCTTTATCATAAGGGTGGTGAAGCCCTGGCACAGGCTGCCCAGAGAAGCTGTAGCTGCCCCTGGATCTCTGGATGTGTCCCAGGCCAGGTTGCACAGGGCTTGGAGCAACATGGGATAGTGGAAGGTGTCCCCACCCATGGCAGAGGGAGGAACTGGATGGGTTTTAGGATCCCTTCCAACCCAAACCACTCTATGATTCCATGACCTTCATGGCTCTAAATAAACCAATTGAACTAATGGGAAGGAGTAGGTTACACTACCTCTTCTGCCATTTGTGTTTATCTGTGCCAAATACAATTTTATTTTGTGTAGAAAAGCAGTTATCTGTCATTTTGCTCCACTTCACAGACTGTGCCACATTAGTGCAAACTCATTTTCACTGTGATTATAAATTCAGCTTACAGAACGATTAAATGCAGCAGAATCTGCATTGGGACGTTTTCTCTTAGCCTGAGTTAAGGGTGTGAGAAACTCCCATAGATGGAGACAGAGACAGCTGAGGGCTCTTATGTGTTAAGCTGCCACAGAAGAGTCTCCAGAGCTCATCTGGAGAGCTCATCTTTGGGAATAAACATGATTCATTAAACTGACCACCAGAGTAAATTCTGTGAGAAGATCTGTTAAAGCAAGATTATTACGTCCTTTCTTACATATCAGGTTGCAGAGGAAACAGAAATGTCACTGAATTTATAAAAAATACACTTTATTGCTATTTATTCATGAGCTATCTTAACACTCAGTGTTTTCCTCACTGAATTGTGTTAGATTTTTTTTTTTTAGTATTGTACTGAGTATGGCAAATAATTAAAGCAAAAAGGTTCATAATGTTAAAAGGTCAGATGGTTCAGAGAGCCAGTGATGGGATAAAGTGATCATTGTGAGGTCACAGACTGAACAGAAAGTCGTTGAGGATGTTCTTACGCCAACTACAGCCTCAGGATGTATTTTAAGTTAGTCTTGTAGCCTTTCTTAGCAGTCAGTGAGGAGCAGTAGTCACCTGCAGGAAGTAATTCATCTCACCCTTCATAGATATTGAGAATGGATGGATATTGTTCCAGGAGGTGAATGCCGTCCTGAAATTAGTTTTCCAATCAGAGTTCTTCAGTAGCCAACTGATAAGGATGTAGAGTCTTCAATGTGAATTCATGCAGCATTCTGTATTCACAAACCAACGTTTCGTTTGCTGACAGCCTTAGATGAGATGAAAAGACAAGGCAAAGTGAACAAATGAAATATTTCACTACTGCTGGAAGATAGAGATCAGGAGAGATTAGTTCCCCTTGCTCTAAAGAGAGAGCTGTAGTCCAGAGTACAGTTCTTGACAGGTAGTGTAGATAGCTTAATCAGTTTATGCTAGCTAGAGAGATTAATTTATTGGGGTTTTAATTTTCCCTGCACCAGCAGCACATTTACTCACAAAACAACATTTGAAGGACTTTGTTTAACAGAGTAGCTACTGGAAGTTGGCAAACAAGGGCAGTGCTCATCAAATGTGAAAGTGCCTGGGAGTATCTAATGACTGATCTGCATTTCAGGGAAGAATGTGCACTGTATAATTATTGTTTGTATCTGGATTCGAGTGACAAAAATCCTTCTAGAAGGTGTTTATTAGACAAGAACTGAAGAAGGGGAAGATGTCTGGGGGGGAGATGCAGTAAAATATCTGCATTTTCTGTACCATACTGTCAGCATCAATACAGAGGTGCAGTCTAGTCTGCTTATGAGCATCTTTAATGGAGATTTTATTGTCTTTGCTGAGTTATCTTAGTTATAAATAAAACTTTCTGATACATTTTAATTTGAAAATCTCTCAATGCTATGTGTCTTAGTTTTTTATGGAATCTTAAAAACAATTTCCATCCAAGTCCAAAAGGAAATTCCAGTTATTGCAGTCTCAGTCTCCTGGAACTTGCCACACCCAACTCCTGCAAGTCTTCTATCTGAATACTTTTCTGCTCCTGCCTACATCAAATATCTAAGCTTCCTATGGCTTTGAGCTCACCATAACTTCCTTAACAAGCCTCAGTCTTCTTCACAATCTTATTTTTGTCAGTTGGATCAACAAAATGGCTGGATCTCTTGCAGCATTAAGTTAAGTTTATGTGTCTTCAGTGGTTAATTCTGTGTTACAGATAAATAATCTTTTTTTCCTAGAAACTTCTCACCAGTCTTAATCAACCTTTCTATCAATTCATTAATCCTAAAACTGCCTCAAAATATCTAACTCTTTCTTCTGGATTCCTTTCTAATGATCTGGGATCACAGTCATTGAAAAGTTCACTACAGCCCTCTGAATTTTGACATCTGACAGATCTTTTTCTCATGTGTCACCCCTTTCAGCCCATTCTGACTCCAAGTCCCATCTTCTTTGGATCTTCTGGCATGGAATGAAAAAATACTCTAATTCTTTAAATACTTTGTTGCTGCTTTTATCCATAAAGGATTGGAAGGAATCAAAACTCTCCTCCCTTAGAAAATTTCAAAGGAAAATATTGCTGGTCTGCAGCTCAAGTTTAATAGCCTGGTCATCACAAAATAAAATGAAGACATGGGCAAAGTTCCCAATAGATGAAGAGAAGGATGGGGTAAGGTTCTGTCTCAACTTGATCTTAATTCATCCCATTCATTTAATACTTAGTACTTGAATACTTGAATCTGGCTTTTATCCTCATAGGCTTTTAGAAACGTTCATCACACAACTTCCCTGAAATAGAACCAGACTATTTCTGCTTTACAGGAAAGGATTCATCAGAGAATAGATGAAGATGAGAGATCAAGATGAAAAAAGCAGGTTGACCAAGGTATCCAACCTCTTTCAGTATTCCTATTTCTATTTATCACTATTTCTTTTCAAGCATTATACTTTCTCTATTATGGCCTTTGTTGGAGCATTCTGCTTGATTCTGTTGTCTATGATAAATGCAGCTAAAGTGCAGTAGTAAATAAGAAACCACAGTGGCATCTCCAGTAACTATTTTATATGTTGAGAAGAATCAATAACTTCAGAGTTTAGGACTTGGTTTTGCTCACATGTGTGCTTGAGCAAATCAGTTTGTTTTCAGGGAAGAATCCTGCAAAGCTGCAGAGCTGGAAGTACAGTTTGGGCTTTTGCAGGAATTAAGCATGGCTGTGAGGAAAAATACCAAGTTTATTTCCTCTCCTTTGTTTCCTTGGTGTGGGTTTCTCATCAGCTGCTTGGTTCTCAAACTCATTTCTTGTTTACCACACTCTTCTTTGGTCTTTCCAAACACAGGAATCTGCAGAGGACCCTGGCCAGGAGCCTAGAAAGGGACAGCTGTAAATGAGTGGCAAAAATGCTGATTCTTTTTGACTCCTACCTCCCCTCAGCCCACACACCTCCTCAGCTATTACTTTGAAAAGAGCCAGCCAGAAAATATGGTTGGTTTACGGTCTTGTGAAGACCTTGCACAACTCACTTTTTTCATTCAGTCATTTATATCCAGCAAGTCCCTTTTTTAAGGAACGTGCTGTTGCTACGCAACCAAAGGAACCATATAGAGAAAGGAAGCAGGAAGGATGAAGGCAAGAGGGAGGTAAAAAAAGAAAGATGTTCTTGGGGGAAAAAAAAGAGGGAAGTCGTAGACTATGATTTGAAAATCAAAGATAAGAAAAGCTTTTCCTTTAGCTGGGTGAAGGCAAGACACAGAAATGAAGGAGATCTCTCTTACCCTCCACTCCTTTTCTTGACCTTGTCCAATCACTTCCAGGTTGTGGAACATGGCCAGATGATTAAACAGTTGGAGAAATGGCAGTTGAAGTGGTTGGAGTGTCTGACTGGGACTCAGGAGGTCTATCAGATATTCCCTGCTTACTGAGTGTCTTAATTGGTCACCTAAGGCAGACTGTTTAATTTCCTGTCCTAATTACCTTCCTCTAATAAAAGGATAACGCCTTTGATTTCTGCCTTGCCATTTTAGACTGGAAAACCTTCTTAATAGGCAATGAATAAACACCCCAGTGAGGTCTCAGGGTCTCTGCTATAAAGGATAGATATTAGTGTTAAAATAAGGATCATCACACTTTGCTCACCTTCCCACTCTGATGGTGCAAGACATCTTACAGCCCTTAATGTTGACACCTTCCCTTTCTGTCTTATCCTCCACATTTCAAGGCTGTGCTTCAAATGCAGGATGACTTAAATCCACTCCAGCTTACTACAGGCGTATGCAAGGGAGTATTTTGTTCCTTGGAAAACCAGGCCCCTTCTGTACTCTGTGGGTGCACCTCTAGATCTAATTCACACTTCACAAATGGCCATTTTGCTTTCTTTTGAACATCTTTTTCAAGCAAAAGTCTAGAGTGAATAGGTGCCTGAGTTTATTCTCTAAAGTTGAATAAGATGCATTGAGACCAATGTGGTTTTCATCTCCTTTATGAATGTGTTTTACTGTGTGGTGTTTCCACACAGTAGAAGTCTTGCCTACCCCCATGAGAGAAAATTTCCAAACAGAGTAAGAGAAGCAGCAGAAGGTAGAACTGAGCCCTGCAAGAGAACTGGCAGGATGATGCTGCCTCATTTAGAATTAATTTGTTTGTGCAGCCTTGTTACAGTGAAAGTGGCATTTTGTTTGCTCTGATGAAGGCAGAATTAATTTAACTACGATTAACATTTCTGCTTCTTATAGATATTCACTGGTGCTCAGCTTTTTTGCCTGTGATAGAAGATCATTTACAAACACAATTAAGAGTAAAAGCCCCCATGTCTGTACTGACCTGACAGTGTTTCTAAATACTGAGGTTTTGTAGTGCTTTGACGTTTTCTGCAGTTTTGTTTTAATGATAAATGTGGTTGATATGCTGGTCACTCTCCTTGCAAAAAAAGGAGCTGTTTTCATTGAAATCAGCAATGGAGATGATTTGTGCAGATTCCTCCTTGCTAGACCTTGCAGTGGTGTGGGAACTCTAGATGCTGAGAATTTTGGACTCTCTGTGCTTACAGGCACAGAATTTCAGGCAAGCACTTCACTTGACCTCAGTTTGAATTGCCAATTGTTTATGTAGGGCAGGGGAATGACCATCAAATACATCTTTTTAGATATGCATTTAAGTTTTGTAAAGATATTATCCATGGGGTTTTTTTAAGAGAGTGAAACTCTTGCCATAAGCACAATGAAGTGTATCATGTATCTGCTGTGATGGAAGGAAGATTGACTTGCTGCCACACTATTGTTTAAATAGCTGCCAAAACCCATGTCTGATGAATGCATTGCTATAAATGATCTCCACTTTTCACATCCTTCCACAAAGACCTTGTTAGACAAAGAGCTTATCTCCAATACTGCAAAGATTTAGCAATATCTTAGTCATGTGTTATACTGAATCATAGGAAACACTTCAATTCAATATATATTTAGCTTTTATGAAGTAAAAGGCTGAGAAAATTTGACAGTAGGTAAAGTAATATGCAGTTTTGATATGAAAAGGTAACTTTGATTTAAAAAAAAAAAAGGTAAAACTTGGCCTACATCCCAACTATCTATTTATGCTGTTGGATGCAGAAAGAAAGATCACAAGCAGAACAATCACAGTTGTTTTTACATTTGTACTGATAAAAATTAAAGAACTTTTTGTTAATAACTGAATATTCTGAGAACAATTTTAAAAAGATCACCTGAAGCCCTTTCATTACAGTACCTAAAGGGTACAAGGAAGATGAAGAGGGGTGTTTCATTTTCACAGGGGTGTGTAATGACGGGACAAGGGGGAATGGCCTTAAGCTGAAGGAGGTTTCATTAGATATTATTAAGAAATTCTTCCCTGTGAGGGTGGGGAGGCCCTGGCACAGGGTGCCCAGAGAAGCTGTGGCTGCCCCTGGATCCCTGGAAGGGTCCAGGGCCATGTTGGACAGGGCTTGGAGCAACCTGGGACCGTGGGAGGAACTGGATGGTCTTTAAGGTCCTTCCGTCCCAAACCATTCTACGATTCTCTGATTATTTGCAAGCAACCACTCAGATTGTAGAGGAGAATTTACTTTAGAGAGCTGCAATAGCCCTGCCACAAGCAGGTGCTTAACAGTGCAAAAACTGTACAAGGCAAGAGAAAATGGCCTCAGGTTACTCCAGAGGATGTTCAGATCAGATATTACAAAAAAAAAATCTCTTTCTTGAAAGAGTTGTCAAACCTTGGAAAGGGCTGCCCAGGAGAGTGGTGGAATCACCATCCAGGGAGGGATTTAAGATGTGGTGCTTAGGGCCGTGGTTGAGGGGTAACCTTGGAGGGGTTAAGTTCAGGGTTGCACTCCACAATCTTAAAGGGCTTTTCTAGCCTAAATAATTTATGATTCTGTGAAGCTGATGGCCAAAGAGATTTTATCTGTTCATAGCTTCACTCAAAGGTCTCTGCCCTGGAACAAGGGAAGTTGCACAGACAATAAACAAGCCATGGATTCCTGAGCAGAAAATGTCACAAATACTGAGCAGGTGCAGAGCCAGTAAAGCAATTATTCAGATACCATTTCAAAAACAGTCCAGAGTGAGTCAGGCAGCCTTGTCTATTTCTGTGAGGTTCTAGAGGTAAAGGGGGAGAATTAAACAAAAGACATTTTTGCTTAACAGCTCTGTGCCTTTGGCCTGTTTTACTGCCGGTATCTTGGCTGCATCTGCTACGTCTGTCAAGTGTGGAAGAGAACATTTGCCTCCCACCTCTTCTTTGATCCATGCCTTGAAGTTGTAGCCTCTCATCCTGGTTTTCTTATGAAAGAGAGCTATTTCTCTTCATGAAAATGGCTCCTCTCATATGACTGGCATGGATTATCCTGTACTTTCTGCATCTGGTGTTCAGAAGTGACCTTTCATGGCACTGAGGTTCATTCTGATCCCACTGGAATGCCCTGACATCCTGCTTCAGGGAGATGTAGGGGAATGGGAATTGCCCAGTCCTCGGCTCACACACCTTCCTCACATCTTAGACCTCTAAAATCTTGTACTGCCTGAGCCAGTGTAAGGGAAAGGTGAGTGTTGTGAGACTCAGATGTAGATTATTGAGAGATGTGCCTTTTTCACTCACCCTTTGAGATGGATTTCTTCCCCTAAAATCATTATTCGGGACTAATATTTTAGAATTGCAGAAGTGTTTGGGTTGGAAGGGACCTTAAAGACTTTTCACTTCCATCACCCTGCCATGGGCAGGGGCACCTTCCACTATCCCAGGTTGTTCCAAGCCCCATCCAACCCTAGACGCTTCCAGGGATGATTCAGCCACAGCTTCTCACATAATAATATATAAAATAACATAATATATATAACATAATATATAACACATAATAATATATATAACATAATATATAACACATAATAATATATAAAATAACATAATATATATTTTAACCCATTTATATCTGCATTGTAATTTATAGCATGTCTTCTCCTCAAGCGATCTAAAATGTAAATGTGAATGAAAACTTGGGCCTTAGTTCCATGATTTTTAAGTAAATAATTAAGAAAGTTGCTTCAGTTAATGCTTAATCACCTAATGACTGTTAAAACTTTGAAAGACTGTGAATACTTACCTCTTCCACTAATTAAGCAGAACATATTATTCAACAGGCCTCCAGAAAAACAGAACGTTCAAGTGCCTAAATTTGGAAACCAAATAGGACTGATATGTTTTCAGTTATGTCTCAACTGACCTCCTAATTTATAATTAATAAATAAAAATAAATGTATTCATTAATCTGTTAAGATGCTGTCATGACAGGTATGACTAACAACATGATCTTGTTCCTGTGCTTCTTTAGCAAAACTTGCCACTGTCCTGATTACTTGCTTAAGTTAATTATGTTATGGCTAAAATTAACCTGAAATTTATCTAGTACAAGCAAGTCCCAGCACAGATTTCAATCCTGTGAAATACTTGAAAATGCTAATGCAGTGCTAATAATAAAAGTCGGGTGCTGTGAAACTTAGTGAATTACTTAATGTTTATAAATTATTTTGGAATGCTCAAATAGGGATTGCATTCCTGAAATGGTAAGAATAATGTTTCTTGCAGTTGTGCTTTTTGTAGATATCAGTGCTCTCAAAACAATGTGATAAACCTCAGAGGAAATTCTTTTTTTTTAAAAGGACAGTGAGTAAAATTACTGTTGTGAGATCTGTTGTGAGAGTTAAAGATATCCAGATAATCTGGTATACAAGGTAAAGGAACCTTGTTGCAGCTGCCACTGCTGTACTCAAACACAGATCCCACTTCCAGAGGATGGTTCACCTGTGTAATCCCAGTGAACCTGATGCCTTAAGTTTTAGCTTTCATATTTTCAGGCTCTGTGCTGCCCAGGGGTGCAGTTCTGAGCCTCACATTCAGTGTCACTCAGCTCTTCACAGAGTAGGGAGACAAAACAAATCCTTTTCCTGCTGAGAACCAAGGACAACTTTCAGGCCCAATAGCACAAACAATGGTCGATTGGAGGGAGGAACAAGAAGGATGGGACTCCACAACCTGAAGCTGTAATTGGATAATTAAACCCCAATATGCAAATACAGCAAAACTTACAAAAATGTAAGTCCTCATGACCAGTCAGCCATTTTGTGACCATTCTTAGTCCACCCTGGGTGTAGCTCTGGTCAGACTCTCGTCCTGCCCAAGGTGAATCCTGGAAGCATTTCAAGAAATAGCTACTTTAATTCTCTAGCTCTGTCCAGTCTCTGTTCCAGGTCAGCCTTCCCTAAGGCACCAAACCCACCATGGTGCACACACTGACATCCCCCACTCATGCTCCACTTTCAGCTTTGAGGGTCTGTTCCCTCTGCTCTGCCCTTGTGCCCAACACAGCTGTGTGCCCATGCTCAGCCCACAGGCCATACCCTGTGCTCTGCACAGAAGTGCAGTCAAGTGGATCATCAGCTCAGCTCAGATCTGTGCTGCGGATGATCCAGTGTAGCACCACAGTTTTAGTAAGACATCATTATAGGCATAAAAAGTATCTTTTTTTTTTTTTTTAAATTGAGGGTGATTTAGCTCAATGCGGTGGGACACAAATTATATATAAGCTGACTGGTTTTATGAGCTAATCAGGATTAATATATCATCTATCAGCTTTGTGAGATTCCTCACATTTTTGATAAGTGTAAAGCTGTGTCCATCTTTTCAAACTACCAATTTGAGCATGGGCTGATTTCTTTTACAGCACTTATTACGTGGGAAGAAAGACTCCATTCCATATATTGTAGCATAATATACATGTCGTTGTTCACATTATTCTGAAACAGTGGCTGGGAGCACTGAGCTGCAAAATGTGTATTGTTAATCATTGGGTCATTAACCTTAACAATGTCAATGCATTCCCCTATCAGATCCAACTAAATGACTGCCCGAGGTAATAGTTAAGAGAACATTTCACACAGATGAACATATTAATGCTTTATTTGGTTCTAAATGCAGTGTGAAGGATTTAGGTAGGAGCTAATGTATGCGAGGAGGAATAAGGAAGATGAAGCACAGTTGAAAAAAAGAAAGTTTAGCTTCCTAAAAGCAGGAGAGTAGTCCTCAGTTTACTGCACCTGAGACGCGCACACCTATCTCTCTTTAGCTGCAGTCATTCAGGTAAAAAATTGTGTTAATTTGAAGAGGACCTGAAGTCCTGAGGTTTCATTAGAATCCAGAGACTCTTCTAATGTCTAATATCCAATTTCTGTATCTAATGTGAGTTCTGTGATCTGGTGTTTTCACAGCAAAAGGCAGATGATTTGATTTATTTGGTTACAACTGTTTGGTTACAACTGCCTGAGCTGTGCCCTCCCTCCATCGGGCAGATCAGGTCTTAAATATCCATTTGAAGTGAGAAGATGCCACTACTATCCACCAAAATCTACTGCACATATCCAGTACAGCTGACCACAAGGCACAAAACCCGTGTTCAGTGGCTCTTTGGGTCAGAGGAGAGTCTGGGAAGATGTCACCCAGCAGCAGGCTTCTGCCAGTGACTTATTCTGCAACCTGCTCTTTTTAGACCTCTGTCCAAGGCATATCCCTCAAAGCCAGGCTCAAACTGGGTGGCAGCCTAGGCTAAACCTGGTGCTGCTCCTGGATACCATCATTTCCAGGAACCTGAAGGAAGCCTGTAATAATTTCCTCTGGGTCATTTCCATGTGAGCATCTGTCACCTTGTAGGGTGGCTCAGAAAGCCAGTGACACAAAATAGCCTCTTGCACTGCCTGAAAAATCCATGTAATCAGCAGCCATTTCCCAGTTTGCACTCATGAAAAAGGCTCTAATAACGCGCTGGAAATTGAAGGATTGGTTCTGCTGGCCTGCAAATGCCCTGGAGGATGTATAGAAAAATATTCAGATTGAAGGACTTCTAAAACAACTGCACCAAGCTTTTCCACTGCAGGTACTTTCCAAAAGCTTCAGTTCTAGGGTTTTCACGCTTCACTTGTAAGATTAAATACAGAAAATTGAACATCTCAAAGTCATTTCCCATTAAGCTGTTAGATAGCCTAATGACTTTTACTCCTGTAGACAGAGTATGGACTCACATTTCCTACAGAAACCAGTCCATTAATGCTGCCTCACTGGCAATGAGCAAGAACATGGTACTCTATAAATAGCCAACAAGTGTTATCAAAAACCAGATTTGGCAATTAATTAGGGACTTGGAATAAGAAGCATGATATTGCCTGGTGGGTATTAAGAGGATGGGGCCACTAATTTTTCTAGTTTTGATTGCATTCCCTTACTTTTAGTTATGCTCCCCTGAAGGACCTAAAATTTTAGTCTTTTTTCCTAATATCCTCTGTGGATGGTTATCATGTTCTCTTAGTCAGCACTTAGCAAAATTACACTGTTTGAAATGGCTGCTGAAGTTGAAAAGTGGAAAATATAATTATGCAAAGGAGTTTTTGTTGTTAATATTGTGGAAAAGTTCACCTGCTAGTTTTGTTGCTCCTCTCATACACATGGCTGTAAATCAGTTGTAATTCCTGGTGAATAAACACTGATAATTCTGCAGGAATTGGGCCTCTGTGGTTACATAGGCTTGGAAGAAAAAAATTAGTAGCATGTTAATTCTAAGGAAGCTTTTTAATGTCCTATTCCTTTTTGGGATTGAGGATTTGGATGCTGATGAGGGGGAGTAAACTTTTGTCATCAATTTTAATGAGACATTTATAATCTCTCTTGATTGTATTTAGGGTTTTTTATTGTTGCTATTTTTTTTATTTCACTCATTCAAGCAGTCACTCTGTGAAAGCTTTTTTTAAGTACTCCAGATCTATTCTGGTAATGAAGAAATGAATGTCAAGCAAAGCAAATTTTTCTAAATTTACAACTCATTCTCTTAGACAAGATCAAAACTGACACAAAGAAAATATCCTTTATGTGTAAAAAAAAAAAAAGACCAAATTGCAACTCCCCAGTTACATCCACTGGGATACAGTTAAGGTGGCATCTTTCTCCATTACCATTTGTCTCATATATCCCAGTCATTGCATGTCACATTAGTTTATCTGAAGATGAAAAAGTAATAATATTTTATAGGAATGAAGCTTCTGCAGCTGTTGCTAGGTCCATCAAGATTCAGCTACTATTTCTGTGCATGTTCTCAGCCTCCCATCCCACTTTCTCTCTCTCTCCAGGTAATTGGAATCTGGCCCAGTGAAGCTAAAGGAAATGAAGAGCAACTAAGGGTAACATGGAAGCCAGGAGCCTGAAAGGAGAGAGCTGCTGCAGTAGAGCCAGCTGGCTATGGAAGTGGCATTATAATCTTAATATTTATCTGTACCACTGACATAAATGTGTATGGGACAAATTCTGCCTTCTCTTATTTTTCAGCAGAGTTTTGGTGTTTCAGTTTCATTCCCTTTTGCAGAAGAATTCTGACTCTCATCAACCCTTTGACATGGTACAGCCAGTGTAATCTGGCTTTTAGAGGAGACTTGAAAAATCATGAGGTTATGCAAGACAAATCTTTGCCCCACTACACTAATTTTAATCTCTTTTTGCAAGGAGGTGCTCAAAGCCTATAAATTCCATTCTGGAAGATGTCATGCTCTAGAAGTGCAGTAATAACCAGGACTGAATGTTCTGGAATGAGAGTGGCTTGGTCTGGGAGTACTTTGCTTTCCTTCCATGCTGCTGTTTACCTATCCCACAGTGGAAAGAAAAAAGCTGTTGCAGTAGATTTAAAGTTGCAATCCCTCCTAGCATTATGGATAAATCATCAGGGCCTTGTTCCAAACCCAGCTTTGTTGCTGCAAATCATCTGTCCGCATGCATGGCAAGCCTGGCTCCTAAAGATGATCTCAGATGTGCTCCAGGTGGAGTAGAGATGTGCTCAAGAAGCATAATGAATGGGGTTGTGACTGGCAAACAAATACATGATACAAACAAATACATTTCCTTACACCATGATAAGGAAAAGGATCAGAGATAGCAAAGGTGATGCTTATGGGTTGATGTTCAGATTGAATCTGAGTCTGGGTGGCATTATTTTGAGGGGTGCTGAAATTGTTGAAATATGTGCTTTTGTCTGAATTTTTCAAGCTTCAGATTTAGATTGGATATTGGGAAGAAATTCTTCCCTGTGAGGGTGGGGAGGCCCTGGCACAGGGTGCCCAGAGAAGCTGTGGCTGCCCCTGGATCTCTGGAAGTGTCCCAAGGCCAGGTTGGATGGGGCTTGGAGAAACCTGGGATGGTGGAAGGTGTCCCATGGACAGGGGGAGTGGAATGGATGATCTTTAAGGTGCCTTCCAACCCAAACCATTCTATGATTCTGATGGAAATACAAAATACATTTTAGTTATGTGTGGTTAAGTCATTAAAATATCTCTGTCTAAACTGCAAAATTTTTCCCGAGCATTTACATACCCTCCACATACTTGTAACTGTCCCTCTTCACTTTGTCCCTATTTTTATTGTAAACAAACAATTGTGATTAAACAGTTTTTATTTCTCTATATGAATATTTATTTAGTGATCTACAAATGACACTGTAACACATTGCTGATAATCTGGTGTGCTGTTGATGGGTTCCAACTGCTTGAAAATATCTGGGCTGACAAATTTGTAATTTGTACTCCAGATAGCTTTTTTTTATTCTATTCCTTAACGTTTTACACACATGGTTCAGTCTTCTTTCTAAGGGAGTACAGAAAGTAGGATAATTATCTAGTAAATCAATAAATGCTATTGCAATGTCTCCAAACTTCACAAAACACCTAAATTCTAGGCCACACAACTGGGATGAAGGTATCCATGTTTGGTTTTTTTTCCCAGATATTCCTTCATCCTATAGATACTTCACTCTTCCAACAGTACTCCAAAAATACAGGCATTTCATTTTCTTTTGCTTAAGTTAGCACATTTCTCACTGAAGGCCCTCAAGGGAAGTGGAAACTCTGAAATTTGAAATGCGATTTATGCTTGCCTTGTAAAATGCCAAGGAAACTGCTTTAAGACTGTAATAACCCTTGCTGCTCATTTCATGAACATGCTTATAGAAAATGTTAATTTAATCAACAAATTACAGCTTCACACAAAGCAAGAAGTGTAGAAATACTGGCAGAGGAGGAGGAAAGGTCTCTCATAATTTTTGTGTTCAATCATGAATTTGAGACTCTTTATTATTTCTGCATAAATGAAGAACTTCTAAATGGATTGTGTTGCACTTCCCATTCATTTTCTCTCCTGATTAACATCTACACACATGTCCATTCAAAATCTGTGAGGACTCACTCATGCTGACAGGAATGCATCTTAGCAAAACTGTTGATAATTTATTTAATTTTTTGCTTGTCAAATATGCTGTTTGAGAGGGAGCTCAAACAGAGAGCTGGTACTTTTAGAGGAAACCCTGCAGCTTTCACACTGGTTCCTCCCAACATTTTTAGCCCATGGATACTGATCACGGGATGCCTGACACAGTCTAAGTGTTCCCTGCCAAATGTTGAAGCAATGAAGTTAGAAATAGGAATATTGGAATGAAAAGAGCCAGAAATAGATTTCTACAAGTCAGCTCAAACATCCATTTGCAGTAGGGCAATACTACATTTTTCAGAGGCGTATATTAACTGATTAGATCACCTGCAAATGGAGTGTTAATTAATAATATCCCTAGTAAAGTGCAATACAATTACATTTGCAGGAAAAGCTGACAGATCTGTGTCATTCAGGCATTAATCCTAAAGATAATGGACCAAATTCTGCCCTGTGTGGGTTTTTTTCCCAGCTTATATATGGAGTAATTACAGAGGCACAGGCTGGCTGTACCTTCATGTGGCTGAATATTGAATTTATCCCATTATCCTTTAATGAAAAGCTCTCTGAAAATACCTGTCAGTGAGGCACACTTGGGCTCTTGCCATCTGTTTGGCTGATAATAATTCAAAAGACAAAATACTTGATCTCATAGAATGAGAGGAATGCCATGAAGGGGAAGACAGCAGCTCACAGGCAATTTTGCATTCCTCTAATGCTAAACTCAAGTAACCTTTATTTCATGTTGTTGTTATTGTTATCTAATTCACATCACCTACAGGAAATCTGCAGGTAAAAGTTTTGCACCAGCAGTAGATGTGCTTCCGAGGACCAAAAGCAAAAAAAAAACCAATCCATGATTACATTGATAGTCTGATGGCAAAAAAATCCCATTTCCCTATTCAGGGGTCTGCTCTACAGTCAGCAGAGAATGATCTGGTTTTTGTGGAAAAGGAATTTCAGGGTGTACAGAGTCAGAGTCCATCTGACTCCTGTGGCACATGAGGTGCCACCTTGATTGACAAAATGGGAACACAGCTAGACAAATTTTTGGTGGAAAATCTGATTTACTACAGCAGGAGATTTTTATTAGGGTTGTAAAGGACTTGTGCACTCCATAACTGGTATAGAAATAGATCCAATATAAGCAGAGGATCCTGCTTTAAAGCCCATGTCTGCCTTACAAAAGAACACAGAACCAGATGTTCTAACTTCTGCTGTGTTTGCCATTTAAGCTAAAGGGCTGTGAGGACAGGGGAGGTGGAATAAATTGATTAATGCAGTTATTTTCCCCAAAGAAATGTTTTTAGATGCAGAATAAATATCCACCCTGTCTCAGTGAGGAAGAGGAACCTGCAGCAGTGTTGTGAGGGTGGGAAAGGGCAGAGGAGCAACGGGGCCAAGCGTGAGGAAGCAAGGGATAAAGTGGCAATAATAACTGGGAGGTAACGAGGAAACTGCCCAAGGTATTTGCAGGAATCCTGAGTGACCAGTCAGCAGTTGTGTCTGGTCTGCAGACACAGATTCCTCAAATCTGCAACTGCTTTGGGTTTGTTTACTTTGCAGGAGGAAACACATATTTTCCCTCCCATGAAAGGAACTGCAATCTTTTGTTACTTGGCAAACACATCCCACAGATCTGAATGTGAGTCTGGTTTTGAAGTGCTTTTTGATCCACACATCTTTAGAAAGCTTCCCCAGTGCTTTTTCTTGAGTACCTATTTCTTTATTTACTGTCTCAAGCAAATAACCCAGACCTTTCTGATATATGTCCCCCAGCATGACTAAGGAATTCCACGACAGTTCCCTCCCCTGCCTGGGTGTTTTTTAATGACAGTTTTCAGCTTCCTTTAGTCCATTTCTCCTTTTCTTCTTCCTGTTGCCTTTTTTTGTCATACCCTGCTGACCACATCACAGGTTCCCATGATGATTCTGAGCAGTGCCACTCTTCAAATAGAGATTGCTGGACTGAAGCTCAAGAGCACAGTGTGCTTTGGAGCAAGGCTTTCTCCTTGGCAGCCCCTCCAGAGGATAGATGCCAGGATCTGTGCTGAAATTCAGGCTTTAGATTCAAACTAATAAATAAAATAAAGCTGTAAGGACTGATGCCGTGGTGTCATAAATCATAGAAAGGAATAAAGGTATATCTAGCAAGTGACTTAGTCTACTCATCATCAACTGCATTATTCCTTCGGTTAGTTATTTCATTCCTTGAGGGAGCTGAGATTTAAATATTTGAAATTACAGGTCTGAGGCATCTAGGATTTAAATACCTAAGGTCACAGGTCTTCCTCCAAAACAATTGGTAATTTTTTGTTAGAGGCTCACTATACCAAAATTGTTATAAATATAAATCTTAATTGCATCACTCAAGCCTTGATTGTAGCCTTAAGAGCTCTAATCAAAGATCATTTCGTAGGAAAGAGTGGTGCAAGGGAGAAAAAGAATGGTGTTTGTGGTCTTTAGGTCAACAAGGAGTATCTGGTGAGTTATCCCAGCAGTAAGGCACAAATAGACACTGAGAAAGATGTGTTTAAAAAAAAAAAAAGCTTTCCCTGTAGCTGGTAAAAAACTCAAGGAATAGGTAATCTGACACAAGGCAGGTTTAAAAAAAAAATTGAATCTGATAATAGAAGTTCTTCACAAATGTTTAGAGTGACTTTTTCAGCAGCGGATGTGAAGAGTAGAAGTGTTGATAGGAAAAGCTGGTGATCAATAATTGTGCAAAGTTGAAGGTTGCTATCTTGTAGAAATCACAAGTCTAACAGGAACAGGGTAAATGATTTTTTTTTTTTTTTTTAAACCTGGCACTTTCTAAAAGAGCTTGGAAGCTTCCTTGGGTATGCAAAGGATCAAGCCACACACCGTGGAGGGAGGGATTGCAATCACACACGGTGATTATATAAACAATATAAAGCTCAGTGCCAAACCCAGCAACTTGGATAGTGCTGCCTGCATGGATTGAGATCTCAGGCTGGTGGGGTGGGTGATTAGTATCAAGGTGAAGAAGCAGCCACACTTGGTGTGTATTTATTTTTACCTCTCACTGATGATATAGTAGTCAGATACCAACAAAATTTGCCAAAGTCTGACATAGGAATGACAACCTGATGAATAGAAAATGTGTGAATTTTTTTAATCCTAAATTCTTTCCCTTATTTAAAAATATGTGCTCCTTCACAAGGCACTGTCGTGTTCCCGAGTCTAGCTAGTTTTGCAGGATTTAAGATTCAAAGCTCCCAATTTTTTACAGATTCTGTGTGTGACGAGAGATTTTGTAATGGATAGGTGGTGTGGGGTCAAGAAGAAGAATATAAGCCACAAAGCACTGCATGAACCAGGATAATTAGCTTATAAAGAAACTGTATTATGTTGTATTTCATTTAGCAGGGGTGAAAATAGGCTCAATCCATGGTGTCATCGAAATATGGACTTTTCCTGAAGCAGCACAGACTGTGATGGGCTTGAAGAAATAGAATATTGAGGAAATACTGGAGCAACACATAGGTAATCTTTAGGGTTTGTGAACTGCTAAAGCAACTCTCTTAGGTCTGCTAATTCAATAAGTAAACTACAGAAATTAATTAAATTTATGGGCTATACATTTATATAGAGAACATGAAGTCCTCCTCCTGCATTTCATCTGGAAAACCTTGAATTCAAAAAGATTTATAGAACCTAAACTTCTGAGTGAGAGCTTCTGGTCTCTTACTCACATTTCCTCAATAACCATCCAAAATCCTGATAGCAAAAGGTTGAATTCCTATGGTGAGGAAAAAAAATTACACACAGTTAAAGACTGTATGGAAGCACAGAGCAGCAAAAAGAGGATTTAGACTGATCATATCACCTTCATTTTAGCACAAGAAATATCTACATATGTAACTTCAGAAGGGTTTGGTGCTGCATGTTATTGATATGCTTTTTCCAAATGGACATTTTTAAAATTAAAAACAAGTTTAAAAACTCCCAACTCTTGATAAGCAGAACTATTCACAGGGAGCAGGTGATTACTATCTTTTATTTATGTGGGCATGATAGGATGATTTGCAAGAAATAATATTCTATTACTCAGAGAGATGTTGATAAACCAATGACTAAAAGGAGAGCAGAACTCAGTAATATGTGGAAGGAGTTGCCTTTCCATAGGCACAAGAAATAATTTCAATGATTTAGAAATTATGTATAAGTTTTCTTTACTGTTTAACTTTCTTGCCTGATTAAAAACCATAAACTTCTTGGCTGTGATAAATGGTCTCATACATCCATCACAACTGTTCAGAGAAAAATAGTTCTTAGGCATTTTAAGAATTTTTTAGCAGCTTTCAGGGTTTCATTTATAAATTTTATTTCCCCTCATGGGCATGCCCCATTAATCAACTACACATTGTAATTTTGGACCAAAAATGGTCCCAATAATTTTCCTTTAATAACAGGTAATTCTTTCAATACTGTTTCCATAGTAGATCTGAACAATGTACTGTGCACATGAAAGAAACTTCAGCTTCTTGTACAAAGAGAATTTCTTTAGGACTGTAGGCTTTGAAAGTGCTTTGGGAACTGTAATTTGGGTTTTTGTTTCTTTGGCTTTTTTTTTTTTTTTTTTTTTTTTTAAAATTTTTTTTAACATGAAATTACTGATTATATAATTTTACCACCACTGGCACCTATTATGTTATCTATGTTGATAAATTGGTTCACTCCCTGTTTACCTGCAGGGTTCCAGATTCTACCTTATTGGACTATAAACACAGCATTTAATTCCCAGGGTTTAGCATATAGGAAGCCAGTTAGTTTCCCTTACTAGAAAACTCAGTAACAGGACAAAATGAGAGGTGTATTCAAAAGAAAACGTATAAAGGAAAAATTATTTAGAAGTTAAAAGGATACAAAGAAAAAAGACCCATCAATGTAATTAGTCTGGCTTTCCATTAGCCAGGTTTTAGCTTGGTGTCACCTTTTTGGGTAAGAAAGGGAAGAGTGATTTGATTTAGGAATGAGAGATCCTCACATCCACCTGAATCCTACCACAGGCACCGTTTGGTCAGCGGGATTCTGTGGGCTCAGGGTGGTTGGGTCATGGGGAACATGAGAACCCATCAGAAAAGAACACCTGGGGTTAATCAGCCTCAGTCCCCAAGGCCTCAGCAGGTCCTGCTGACCATGCAAACAGCATCTGCTCTGCTGGAGTCAACATTTCATGTGAGAAATGTGGCCCTACTCTGCTCTTTGAAGGACTCTCATAGGACTGATTTCAGGAGGGTCAGTATTTCAGTCCTGTGTTTTGAGGTGGAGGTTTAACCTCATAGTGACAACCTGTGGAACCATTTGTATAATTGGAAGGAAGTATTTATTCAGTGTATGTAATGTTAAAAATTCAAAACATTGTCAACCTCTCACTGTGGCTGTGTGGGGACAGAGGATGGGGCTGTCATCTCTGTACTCTGCTGGGCACAATAACAAGGCTCACCCTGATCGCTCCCCACTCCAGCTGTAGCTGTAGTTACAAAAAAAA